>OY744554.1:39491467-39496467 GCA_963556195.1 Sepiola atlantica
AAAATTCTACTCTCTCTCTCTCTCTGTCTCATATACATACACACACACACACATATATATATATATATATATATATATATATATATATATACACACAGTGTAACCCGGATATAAGAGCACCGGATATAAGAGAAAACCGAATATAAGAGACATTGTCTCTGGTCCCAAATTACAGCCTGTGTTAATGTCTATAAATTAGAACCCGATATAAGAGACCCGGATATAAGAGAAACCCGAATATAAGAGACATCGTCTCTGGTCCCAAATTATAGCCTGTGTTAATGTCTATAAATTAGAACCCGATATATGAGACCCGGATATAAGAGAAACCCGAATATAAGAGACAGTCTCTGGTCCCAAATTACAGCCTGTGTTAATGTCTATAAATGAGACCCGGATTTAAGAGACCCGGATATACGAGAACCCCGGCTATAAGATGTACTTCTTCTCCTGTCCCGTCCTCCCCAATATAAGAGAGTTGTTTTGAGTGACAGTGTGATGTCGTAAATCAGTCAAAAGACGTTGCTAAATTTTCTCACCTCATTGGTGAGTCTTTCTATGACCTATAAACTAGTGTTCTGTGCATAAAAAGTGTTATATGTGGCGTTTCCATACTTACATACACAAAATAGACCATACCCGGATATAAGAGGAACCCGGATATAAGAGACATATTCTCCGGTCCCGACAGCTCTCTTATATCCGGGTTACACTGTGTATATATATATATATATATCTTGAACTTCCCCAAATATATATATATATATATATATATAAGGGGAAGTTCAAGATAAAAGAACCAACACCTCTCAAGCTTTCCTAGTTTGAGACAAATTCGATCTCATGTAACTCCCAGCATATATATTAGATACTGCAAATAAAAATAAGCTCAATAATTAACATGTTATGTCAAACAGAGCTTTCATATTATAATTCAGTAGATTATAATATCTATGAAATAATTTTAAAAAATTTATATATCATAATCAAGCCCCGAAAATAATACGTCCATCACTATCCACCAAGCTCCAGCCCTTGTCCCATCGCTGCAATGTTGCATCCTTATGCTTGTTTTACAAATACTTCAATGGATTACGCTCCGATGAATTGGTTGCTCTGGTGCCCCCTCGACGTAAATACACTAGACCAACTCGACAATCAGCTAAATCCCATCCATTCACTGTGGAGGTCCCAAGATGCCGGAGAGTTTTCTACTCCAATAGCTTCTTTCCTTGTGCTGCAGGCCTCTGGAACTCCCTCCCTTCTCTCTGCTCCCCTTACTGTACAGACATGCAGACATTTAAAACTAATGTAAACAGACATGTCGTTGCACAGCTCCCAACTTAGGATGACCCCCAAAACTTACACCCTAATTCTCAGTAGATATATAGTTTCCTACTTAGTACATAATTCCCGCCAAAAACCTTCTATAAATACTAACACATGGGCTATACCTGAGTAACGTTATTCCCCCGAAGATGGGCCCGAAAGTACTTGGGAGACAAATCCAAACTATGGCAAATTCATCAGCCAATTCCCCTTCGAAACTAAGATCCTGATTCGGACTATTGGAACTCCCTCCCTGCTCTCTGTTTCCCCGACAGTACCGACATGCAGAGGTTTAAAACTAATGTAAACAGACACCTCGCAACACTGCTCCCAACTTGAGGTGACACCCAAAACCCACACCCAAATTCTCAGTAACCCTTTTACGACTACAGTGGCGGCATGTTTTGTTTGTGGTGAAATATGTTTTTTAAAAAAAGGGTTAATGTTTTGTGTCAGCTGGATGACGTCACTCTCTGATCATGGCGACTGAGAATATTTATCAAAGTGAAAGTGATTTGCTTAACTTTTCGTTTATGTAGTAGTAGTAGTAGTAGTAGTAGTAGTAGTAGTAGTAGTAGTAGTAGTAGTAGTAGTATTTTTATACATCCGAAATCCCAAATTTTCTTCATACCATATTCGGTGAAAATATGTCCAGTAACCTATAAGTCACAAACAGACACGACCTCTCAAATGGCATTTCCTCCTATGCCGTCATCCTTGCTCTCCCTCCAATCCGCCGTCATCCTTGCTCTCCCTCCAATCCGCCGTCATCCTTGCTCTCCCTCCAATCCGCCGTCATCCTTGTGTCCCTCCAATACGCCGTGCCCCGACTCTCCTTGCCCTCCTTTTTCTACTCCTTGATCTCCAATTAACGAAAGGTGTCAATAAGTCTTCGCTTAATAGTTATTAATAAACGCCTCGACAACATTTTCACTGACGTCACTCTCTCATCATGGCGGCTGAGATGGTTTCATCGAAGTGAAAGTAATTCGATTAACATTTCCTTAGAGATGTTCTTTTGTTTCTAGAATTTTATAATCTGTTGTATTTCTTTAATAAAGCTTATTTTCTGATTTTTCCCCCACATGTTTTTTTTATTTATTTTATTTTTATTTATTTTTTTATTCATTATTTTAATTTTTTTTTCATATTATTTATTTATTTATTTTATTTATTTATTATTATTATTATTATTATTATTATTATTATTATTATTATTATTATTATTATTATTATTATTATTATTATTTACTCACTAGGAGTTCTCACATAGGTCATCCGTGATTGCTCACCGACAATCGGTGGTATTCCCTGGAGTCTGAGTGACAACAAGTCTCCCCAGATTTCCAGTATTCTCCACCTCTTTTCGATAGCCATAGCAAATAAACATGCAGTATCACAACAGCCGTTTACCATTGATTTCTCGCTGGTAAGGACCATTTTTCTTCTCTGGGATTTGGGTGGCCATAAGCCTCCCCAAGGTCCCAGCAGTCTCTGCACTTCTCGTGGAGGTCTGGTTTGTGCTGTCCCTCCTCGGTCTTCTCATCCTCCTTGACCCTATTCAAATATTTTGTGTGGTGTCAGCCTAGGCTGGCACCATTTTTTTTAATTATTATTTATTTTTTTATTTTTTTTCTTATTTTTTTAAAATTTATTTATTTTTACTTTTTGGAGGGGGAGCTGATGGTGTTTCTTGCTATTGGTTCATTTTTGTGTCGTGTCAGTTGAGGCCGGTGTAATTAATTGGGCGGGGGGGGGGGCTTATAAAGTGATGTTGCTTGCATTTTCTGTGTCAGTACTTATGAAGACTAAAAGGGTTAATGAGATGCATAGATTGTCAATTGAATGATGAATAATATTATGAAACGATTTAAAATGGTGAATGAAATGGACAAACTTCGATTACTTGTGATTATTATTATTATTATTATTATTATTTCTAGAAATGTAAGCATTAGGTTGTTCGGAAAATAATGTCCGATTTCAGAAACAAAAACGATGACTTGACACAATCCATCGAGCTTTTTTACCCCAACAATACGCTTCAGATGACCGGACACCGTTGAAATACTGACATTAACTGCATTACGACTAAGTTTGACCTAATGTAAAACGTATAAGCATTTCTGAAAACAATTATTGGGAATTTATTAAAGAAGAGACATCGATTCATAAGTACGTATAAAAATAGATTTTCGACATTCCACATCGATAGCAGTTTAACTGATAAACCAATATTTGATTCTGACTAGCCAATTTTTCTGCGATAATGTTTGTTATAAAAATGTATTTTGCTTCAGTTTTTTTTAAAATAATATTTATTCGGACTCGGATTTGTTGTTTTAAGATGGAGCCATTTTTCACGAACCTCATTCACAACTTCTTAAATGTGTTTCTACATTTCTCTAACATAAAAAATTGCATATTATTCTTATTATTTGTATATCACAAAAGTATATACAAAACTTTATTTATTATATTATCTTATACTATGTTCTTCATGCAATGATATAAGCGGCCTTTTGGTCTCATCCGTAAGCTTATTATTCCTGATTATGTTTATAGATATAAATTTAAAAAAATGAATTCATTTTAAAATTAAAAAAAAAACAATTTTAAAAACCTGGATCAGTAATAAGTAAAATAAATAAATACATAGAGACTGGAATCAGAAAGGTGAGGTCTAACAGTAAAAGAGAGAAGGGGAGAAGAAGAGAAAGAGGAAGAGAGAGGAAGAGAGAGGAGAAGAGAGAGACCAGAAAGAGAGAGAGAGAAGGAGAAGAGAGAGAAGGAGAAAAGAGAAGGGGAAGAGAGAGGGTTCATGCTTCAAGTTCTTTATATCTTCAAATGTTTAATTATGGTTTTTGGTTTGGTTGTTTTGTTTTACGGCATATCAACCCTTTTCGGGTTATTTAATGCCGAATCTGGTCATTTTGGTAAAAGTTTTTATGCTTCAAGTTATTTATATATTCAAATATTTATTCATGGTTTTTGGTTTGGTTGTTTTGTTTTACGGCATATCGACCCTTTTCGGGTTATTTAATGGTGAATACTGTAAGGGGAAATATTTTTGTTTTTGCTTTGCAGAACATGATTGAGTTTTGCCAAGCGAAAGGAAAAAAATAACATTTATGTTTGATGCATTTTTGGTAAAGAAGGCGGTATCTTTAGACAGACTGATCAGGTAGCACCATGGTGAGAGAGAGAAAGAGGGGGGGAGAGCGCGTATAACGCCGTCAAAGTGACAATTTAAATCAACTCTTTTAAAGTCTTTCAAATATTTACAATACAGATGGTTCATTAGTCTTTGTTTCCATGGCCTATCAATCGGAAACCAAGTATTTTTAGACCAATAAACGGATAGAGAACATAATACCGACGTTATATCACTGATTTCCGAAATCCTACATATATTACAAGCGACTTCCTAAGAAGGCGTATTTAAGTAAATATTGGATTAATGAAGTACATATAAGTACACGCCTCACACGTTTATTAGGCTGTTTTCTGAATCACACTGAACTTGTAATATTGATCTTTCTCGCTTAATTCATGTGGGAAGAGCATAGCACGGTTAGCATGATTTGGGATATAGTCCCCTGATATGTAAATAATCCAAATATTAGTTTCTTTCATTAAATCCACCATACCATGTGCATACGCGGAAGAGC
>OY744554.1:39501467-39526467 GCA_963556195.1 Sepiola atlantica
GATGACACCCTACCCGAGAGTTGTTAACACCCTACCCGAGAGTTGTTAACACCCTACCCGAGAGTTGTTAACACCCTACCCGAGAGTTGTTGACACCCTACCCGAGAGTTGTTAACACCCTACCCGAGAGTTGTTAACACCCTACCCGAGAGTTGTTAACACCTTACCCGAGAGTTGTTAACACCCTACCCGAGAGTTGTTAACACCTTACCCGAGAGTTGTTAACACCCTACCCGAGAGTTGTTAACACCTTACCCGAGAGTTGTTAACACCCTACCCGAGAGTTGTTAACACCTTACCCGAGAGTTGTTAACACCCTACCCGAGAGTTGTTAACACCTTACCCGAGAGTTGTTAACACCTTACCCGAGAGTTGTTAACACCTTACCCGAGAGTTGTTAACACCCTACCCGAGAGTTGTTAACACCTTACCCGAGAGTTGTTAACACCCTACCCGAGAGTGGTTAACACCCTACCCGAGAGTTGTTAACACCTTACCCGAGAGTTGTTAACACCTTACCCGAGAGTTGTTAACACCCTACCCGAGAGTTGTTAACACCTTACCCGAGAGTTGTTAACACCCTACCCGAGAGTGGTTAACACCCTACCTGAGAGTTTTTAACACCCTACCTGAGAGTCCAACGTTCAAACACCTCGGCCTAACATTCACAGATAACATGAATAGGAACAAAAACATTGAAGATACTGCCAAGGCTGCTGCCAAGAAAGTGAACTCCCTCTACCGTCTTAGTAAACTACTCACACTTGACATTATCCTATATCTCTACAAATCCACCATCCACCCATGCATGGAGTATTGTTAGCACATCTGGGATGGTGCATCATCCGCAAGTCTCTCCCTCTTAGACTAGGTCCAAAAAAAAAGTCGCAAACTTAATAGGTCCTCACTATCTACCAAGCTCCAGCCCCTGCCCCATCGCCGCAATGTTGCATCCTTGTGCTTGTTTTACAAATACTTCAATGGACTTGCTTCTCTACTGCCCCCCTCGACTTAAATACACTAGAATAACCTGACAATCAGTCCCATCCTTTCACTGTGGAGGCCCCTAGATGCCGGAAAGCCTTCTACTCTAATATCTTCTTTCCTTGGGATTCCGGCCTCTGGAACTCCCTCCCTTCTCTCTGCTCCCCTTACTGTACAGACATGCAGACATTTAAAACTAATGTAAACAGACATGTTGTTGCACAGCTCACAACTTAGGATGACCCCCAAAACTTACACCCTAATTCTCAGTAGATATATAGTTTCCTACTTAGTACATAATTCCCGCCAAAAACCTTCTATAATACTAAACTTTTGGGCTGTACTTGATTAACCTCATTCCCCCGAAGATGGACCAAGATGGGTCCGAAAGTACTTGGGAGACAAATGCAAATTATGGCAAATTCATCAGCAAACTCCCTTCCGAAAATAAGATCCTAATTCGGACTATTGAAAGGATTTACCAAAGGGTATCTAGACATGAGTTGTCTCTTATATTCAACAATACTTGCTTGCTAAAGCAGATGCTGCATATATATATATATATATATATATATATAGATATATATATAGATATATATATAGATATATATATAGATAGATATATATATAGATATATATATATAGATAGATATAGATATAGATATATATAAAGAGAGAGAGAGATTATATATAGAGAGAGAGAAAGAGAAAGAGAGAAAGAGAAAGAGAAAGAGAGAGAGAAAGAGAGAGAGAGCTGTCTCAAGTTTTGATCCTGGATTTTTTTCACTATTTTTCATGTGTTTGTTTTCATGCGTTTGTTTTCATGTGTTTTGACTTGTTTTTGCCAAGAACTATTTTTAAAGCCTTTTGCTGTCTTCCTTTCTCATGTCTTTGGAATGATGTATTTTTCCTATTCTATTGAAGGAACAATTGTATCTGATGACTAACGAAGTTTAGATGAAGACTATGTATTTCTCTTGATTTTGCTGTGAAACGCGCGTAAGATGTAGAAAAAGTACTTAATTTGGAAAAAATGAAACAAATAAATAAATAAAATATGAATATACTAAAAATATTTTTATTTGTAAGACAAAAAGTAATTACAGATATTCGTCGATATATAAAGATAAAGAAATTGAACGAACAGTGAACGCTATGGTTGTGTTTTTCAACGATATATTAAGATCAAGTATTTGAAGTGACAGGTGAAAGTTATGGTTATGCGTTGATTGTTCTTATGGTCAGTGGAATGCAACTGTTATATATATATATATATATATATATGCAATATTTATGGTGAATACCACGGAATATTCGCGTTTTGTTATTTTCTTAGTGATGTTCTCGGGGTGGCGAGCAAGTTTTCGGGTCTCTTGTGGTAGTTGGTATAATATGACTTAAGCGTTCGTATTTCAGCCATCTATAGCGAAACCCGAAAACTTGCTCGCCGCGTCGAGAAGATTACTAAGAACCAGACTTGCATAAATAATAACTTGCTGCCTAAATCAATCTACAAATCAATCAATATCTCCCTCTCTCTTTCATATATATATATATATATATATATATATATATATATATATATATTTTATATTGGTGAAGCACTCGCATGGGTCCTGTATTTCCGTGGTACCGATGTTAATGTGAGAGGGTCTTTTTGCTTGGATCGATTAGTCTATTGTGACCAGAGACAGATTTTACTGCAAACCATGGTGTCACATTCAGCGCTGTGGTAACTACGTGTGTTGAGAACGCAGTTCAGCGAGGTTCCCCATGTGATGACAAGGTCAACCTGGTGCCAGTGATGGGATCTTGGGTGCCGTCAGGATATTCGATGGTGCAGCTTGCCGGCGAAGAATGTGTTGGCTATGCAGAGGTCGTGATATCGCCATAATTCAAGGAGCCTCTGAACCAGGGGTTATTACCCCGCCTTATAAAACCGGTATCGTCCGGGCCTTTGGGTCTGGATTTGCCGGTCTATTGGGGGTTGTCGGTCCTGTGCAGTTCTAGGAGGTGCACCCTCCCAGGCTTTGCTTCCCCTCTTTGGGGAGGAGTAAGTTTATTGCTTACTGTCTGAGGCGCCCCTACCGGAGAATGCCGACGGGGCTGCCCAGGCAATTTTTAAACAGCCAGAGTGCTCAAATTCTCGAGCGCTGGTTCTTTCCCACTTTCCCGACCTTGTGTCACATCTTACCTTGTGGGAGGAAGATAAATAGAAGCTAGCCGACGCCAAAAACGACTTCTTGGTCTTTTGGCCAAGATCAAAGTGTAGTATCTGTTCCGATGGATACTACACCCTATAGACTGGTATCGTCTTGCCCTTTAGGTCTTGATTCCGCCGGTCCGTGGGTTTGTCCTGTGCAGTTCTAGGAGGTCCACCCTCCAAGGCTTTGCCTGCACTCTTTGGGGAGGAGTAAGTTTATTGCTTGCTGCCTGATGCACCCCTACCGGGGAATGCCGACAGGGCTGCCCAGGCAATTTTTAATGGCCAGAGTGCTCACCTTCTCGGGCGCTGGCTTTTCAAATCCCACTTTTCCGACCTTGTGTCACATACGCTATTGTGGGTAGGTGTTGAATAACAGCCGACGCCAAAATGATCGATGTAGTTGGACCAGCAGTCATTGTCGGAACCCACTCGTGCATTGAAGTCGCTAAACAGATACAATATTTCCATGACAGGGATGCATTTGGTGGTGATGGTGGTGTCAAGAATCACAGACGTCGTCCTTGGTCTCGGCTGGTTCAACTATCAGCTATTATCACTAAAATACCGCACATCCTAGTATTATCTCTGGTTCCCATCCTTACCCCTTACTTACACCAGGTTTCGAGGACAGTCAGTAAAGATTTATAAAATCGGGGGACTTATGTTTTGGGTCATGTCCGTCCGTCCGGATTTTTCTCCGCAACCATCCATTGAATTTCTCTGACGTCATGCTGTGTTAATACTACACTTACAGTGCTCTACTTTTTCGAGGAGCGACAAATAATAATAAATATTTGTCATTGTTTATTATCTATATACGTATACGTTTCGTCCTTAATAATCGGGACTTATATATATATATATATATATATATATATATATATATAGTAAGCAATGAAAATATATATGGCAATCAAGCAACACAGAGGCTCCCGTGTTTCATCCCCGGGGGGAATCGTCAGGCTAAATCCATTTAGCCTGACGATTCCCCCCGGGGATGAAACACGGGAGCCTCTGTGTAGCTTGATTGCCATATATATTTTCATTGCTTACTACCTAGCTTTACTTACGTATCGAGCACTGTTGAAGTAAATACTGAAAACTGATACATAAAAAATTATATCCCCTTATAATATTTTATGTGGATACATGAAGTACTAATATATATATATATATATATATATATATAGCTAATTTCATACAATTGAATATAAATGTGTCGGTGTGCGTAGGTGTGTGTGTAAGTCCACGTGTTATCTATCATAGTTTATCTGTATGTATTTGTATCGATTTTTTTCATATATTATAGGTAATTATATAATTGTTTTTTTGTTTTTCCTCAAGTCATGTTTTTATTTTCCATCCCTTCATCTTTTTGGATGTCGTAGTATACGTTTGAACTGTGAATGCGTTCCCTTTTTTGTGCTGTTTTGTCACTATATCTTCCATTTTTCAGTTTTTTATAGACTCCATATTTGTTCACCCTATGTCCTATTTAATTAACAAAGAAGTTTCTCTCTAACACACCCCTCTTTCTTTCCCTCTTTCTCGCGTCTATTTCTCTCTCCCTCTTCTTTCCTCCCTCTATTCTCTCGCTCCTCTTCTTTTCTTCTGTTCCAATATCTCTCCTACTCTCTCTTTTCGTTTTTATCTCCTTTCTCCCATCCCTTCCCTTCCCCTGACTCTCCTCTCGTTATATAGTTTTCTTATTCTTTTCTCTCTAACTCCCTCCCCCTCTATCCACCTCCCTCCACCCCTCTCTCTAACTCCATCCGCCTCTATCCAACTCCCTCCACCCCTCTCTCTCTCTAACTCCCTCCAACTCTCTCTAACTCCCTCCACCCCTCTCTCTCGAACTCCCTCCGTCCCTCTCTCTCTCCAACTCCCTCCACCCCTCTCTCTAACTTCTTCCCCTATCTCTTTTTAACTCCTTCCGCCCCTCTCTCTCTCTAACTCCCTCCAACCCTCTCTAACTCCCTCCACCCCTCTCTCTCTAACTCCCTCCGCCCCTCTCTAACTCCCTCCAACCCTCTCTCTAACTTCCTCCCCTCTCTCTCTTTCTAACTCCCTCCAACCCCCTCTCTCTCTCTAACTCCCTCCAACCCTCTCTCTCTCTAACTCCCTCCAACCCTCTCTCTCTCTCTAACGTTCTCCCCTCTCTCTCTTTTCAACTCCCTCTCCCTTCTCTCTCTCTCTCCCTCCCATCTCTCTCCTTCTCTGAGTCGTAAAACGAAAAAACAGGTGTACGTGGATAATTATACACACACACACACACACATATATATATATATATATATATATATATATATGGAAAAGAAAAAAGGAAAGCCAAAACTGTTATTTATGTATTCATCAACGTTTAGTCTTTATTAAAAGACTTCCTCATGATGAAAAAAAACAATGTAGAAAAATCATAAAGATATTAATTTTGATTTGTCAGAAAATGTCCAAATTTCGGCATGGTCGTAGATGTGAACAAGCAAAAAATGAAACTCATGATTTTGGTTATGGCGCTATCATCAGTAGTTTATATATATATATATATATATATATATATATATATATATATATATATATAGCATAATATAAAATAAAATAGTAAAATAAGGTGCGAATCAAATTTTATTAGAATTCAAAATTCAGGCAAAGTATCTCAACGTCCTTAACTCATGAGTTTTCAATTTCGTAATTAGGAAAAATTAAATCTTAAATTAAATTAAATTTCTTACACTTTTTAATTTGATAAAATTAATTTGATATCTTAAATTAAACTATTAAATTCTTAAATTCTAATTACTTTAATAACTTCGTAATTATTAATTTCATAAATCTTCTAAATTATTTTATCAAACGTCACACTATTATGATTTTTCTTTCATATGATTTTTCTTTTACAATTCTCAGAAATGTTGATACTTTGTGTAATTTTTTTTATTTAAATTAATTTTTAATCATTTCTTTTTTTTCTTTCTATTTAAACTTTTACCTATTATAACCATCCGTTCTCGACGTCTCACTTTCTCTTGATTTATCTGTTTACTTATTACAATAACATTCAGACTCTATTCTCATAGCGAAGAAGACATCCTTCGAGACGGTGCCAATGTTTGCTTGTTTCTCCTTATTTACTTACTGCAATAAACAAAAAGTCAATTTGATTCGGTTCATTTTTACTTTTTTTTTTGTAAGTTTAAAAATATAACTAACTTTACAGTGTAGTATCTGTTACTTAATCTCTTCTCGATCAGTGACGTACTAAACTTATTCTTTTCTCTCTTATGTCAGTAAAAAAAATCCTTCTAGACTGCAGCAATTTAAATTTTTTCCCCATGAGTTGGATTTTCAACATTGCTTTTTATGATTAGTAAGTTTAATCTACAACCAAAAATTGTATTTACTTCACTGAAATTCGAAACATTCACGCATATTTTTGGTTCACATTTTCTAATTTATTTTTGGTGTTGGGGGTACTTTTTTTACAAATAACCCGTTACTTCAAATCGAAGTGATGTATGTATGGGTTAAGTCACATTGATAAATCCTATTTTAATCACTTAAATCATTTACAGGGATCTTTTCAACTTCATTTGTACAGATTAATACTCTCGTACTTATATATCAAATAAAAATTGCCGCAGTCTAGAAGGATTACTCTCAATGGTAAGAGTAACATTATGGGGTTCGTCTTCGACCTGATCAGTCATAAACACCAGATAATTCAAGAGCTACAGATTTTTCAAAGAATTTTGGAGTTATTCGACTTTCTCGGGCAGTGTCGGTGTACGGGTCAGCTAGTATATATATATATATATATATATATATATATATATATATATATATATATATAAGGGAGAGATAATGAAGATAACATTTTATGTCTTTAACTAATCTTATCTTGAACAGTCGATGCTCAATATACGAGATAGAGCAATAATAAAATGAAATGAGTGATGAGAATTAACATTGGAAAAAAGAACAATATTTATTGAATCATCAAGTAATTTAAACAAGGAATATATCAAGAAACTTTTTCCTTTCCTTAATCCATGGATTTTCAAAAATGCAAGCTTTTATCATCAGAAAATTATATATATATATATATATATATATATATATATATATATATATATATATATATATTATTAAAAATAACCGACAATTTTTGTCTGGCTGTTTTAGTGTTGATCCCTTCAATTTTCCGGATTAAAATCTTAATCTCGGAAGGAAATTGGCTGATGAAACTGCCATAGTGTACATGTTGGTCCAGAGTACTTTCTGACCCGTCTGGGTCCATCGTCAGTGGAATAATGACAAACAGGTAAAAACCTGGAGTGAGATTTATAATTAATTATGGCGGGAAAATTTAACTATGTTTATTAGGTATTATAAGCATTTAAGTATATTAGTGCTAGTGTTAAAATTAATCTTGTTAATAGCAGGTTTTTTAGTTTTAATGAGTAAAGCTTCTAGTATGTGGAGTTTTTGAGTATTAGTATTATGTTCTAGGATTTTAGTATTGTCTACGAGAAGTAAAATAGCCAGACAAAAATTGTCGGTTATTTTTAATAATACGTGTCTTAAAGAAAAAATGCTGCCTCGATACACACATATATATATATATATATATATATATATATATATATATATATATATATATATATATGTATATGTATACAAACAAATACACATTGATTATTATTATTATTATTATAGATTGGAGGATTTTCATTACGAGTTTTATGAAATACATTAATCTACAACATGAAGAGTTCTATTAAGCTCACAAATTCATGGAATTTCAGCATAGACATCGATTTAACATTTTCTTCATGAATTCGGTAGAACTTACCAATATGATAATCATTTAAGTCCAAATAATGAAATGAGTGATGAGAATAAAAATTTGACGAAGAAATAATATTTATTTATTAAGACAACTTGATGATTCAATAAATATTGTTTCTTAGTCAAATTTGTATTCTCCTCACTCATTTTATATATACACACATATATATATATATATATATATATATATATATATATATATATATATATGGGTTTTACAATAAGAATATATTTTTATAATATCCGAAAATGTTCCATATTGCAAGCTCAATGAAGTTGCATTACAAGGTTCAGAGCATTATATATATATATATATATATATATATATATATATATATACAGGGTGGGCAAAAATAAGGGTCCTATTTTTAAAAATTCATAACTTTTTTAGTTATTGATTTAAAAAAAATTTTTTTTTTAGAATAAGTAAAGGACCCCTTCCGAAGCAAGCATGAGCCGTATTAGCCCTAAGGAACGTACCCTCATTTAGAAAACATTATTTTTGCTTAAAAAACTCAAAACAGTGTAAAAAACAATACTTTAGTTTTTGTAAGTTTTAAGAAGTGTTTTTCGGCTAAAATTTGTTTTGTTTATTTCAAAAAATCTCGGAAGGGTCAGTCTACACACACATAACGTTTGGTGAGTTTAACTTTTATTTTGAGGAAGTTATTCAAATTCAAGTTATTCAAATTTAAAGATAGGACCCTTATTTTGGCCCACCCTGTATATATATATATATATATATATATATATATATATATTTAGGCAAACATTATTAAATAAAACGGAGTGGTTTTGTTTGATGCGACTTTTTTTTATTTTTTCAATTTTCCGAATTGTCCATCTAATGTGTCGGTCAAATTGATATAAATATGATCCATGGCTTTCTTGTTCCATTCTTTTTTCTTTTTTGCAAGTACTTTCGATTTGAATCGTCAAATCATCTTCAGGCGGTATTAGTTTTAGTGTCTTTACTGTTGTGCTCATTTTTGAATTATAACGGCAAATAGTTTATATTTGAAAACGCGTCTGTAAAGTTGAAATGTACATGAGAGCGTGATGGCGTTCTACACATACGAGAGATTTAAAGTTTGACTGTTTAAACCGTTAAGAAATTGATGACGTTAAATAAAATGCATACAATTCAAACGCATAACTACCTAATGGCTAAGAATTTGGTAATGTTAATTATTATGCTAGACACTTTAAAATGTTGCGACTAGTTTCATAATTGACATTATTAATTGTGGGATGTTTAGTTTTTATGTAGAGGGCTTCGAGTATTTTTAATTTTTTTGATATTGGTATCATGGTGTATTATTTTGGTATTGTTAACAAGTATGTTTCTATATTGGGAGGGGGTGCAATTATGTTTTTTTAGGTGTTAGCATATAGAGCTAGTGTCGGAGAGATGTAGGGTGAGTCTTCGGGATAGTGTTGTGGAAGTGAAACCTATGTAAGAATTAGTTTTTTTTATTGTTGTCGGAGATACATTCTCCCATAGGGCATTGGAACTGATATATTACATTGATATATTACATTGATATATTGATATATTGATATATTACATTGATATATTACATGATATATTACATGATATATTACATTATATATATATATATATCTTCAGTGCATTCCAATGACCAAATTGAACACTCAATCCATACCTTTCATCTGTTCTTTCATTTTCCTTTTCATCGTTTTCATACTTCGAACGACAACAATCATAGTTTTCATAAGACTTCGAACGACAACAATCATAGTTTTCATAAGACTTCGAACGACAACAATCATAGTTTTCATAAGACTTCGAACGACAACAATCATAATTTTGTTCTGTTATTCCACTTTTTCCCCTTGTCTTAATATGTTTATATTATAATTTTTTATCTTTATTTTTTCAAATTAATAGTTTCGATAGAACTTACGCGCGTTTCGCAACAGAGCCGAGAAAAAAATACAGTCCTTCCTCACAACTATGCAGCTCATCAGAGAAAATGTTCAATTCAGTAGTAATAGGAAAACCTCCAATCCAAATACATAAGAAAATGGAACAAGAAACCGACAGAACTTACATATACCAATTTGACCAAAATACTAAATAGACAATTAGGGAAATTAAAAAAACAAAACGAAATAAGTCTTGTCAAACAAAGACACTCCGTTCTATTTAATAATGTTTACATTTTATATATATATAAATATATATATATATATATATATACATATATATAGCAAGTTATGAAGATGTATTTATGGCAATTAAGCTAAACAGAGGCTTCCGTATTTTATCCCCGGAGGGAATCGTCATGGGGAGTTTAGCCTGACGATTCCCTTCGGAGATGAAACGCAGAAGCCTCTGTGTAGCTTGATTGGCATAAACATATTTTCATAACTTACTTCCTAGCTCTACTCACGGATCGAGCACTGCTGAAGTAAATACTGAAAATTAATAGATAAAAAATTATATCTTGTTATAATATTTTATGTGGAGGAAAATTGGGAGTAATCCGACGTAATGGGAAATGAAAAAGGAAAACAAAGAGATATTTTTTCATATATTCATCAACGTTTCGTCTTTATTGTAAGATTTCCTCAGGATGATAATTTTAAACAAAAATGTCATGCAAGTACATCGAAATATTGGGTTGACATGATGGGTTGATAAGGAAAAGTAGTAGCCGTGGCTACTAAGAGCGCTGGACGAGGGTCGAGGCTGCGAGAAGTCAGTAGGGGCAAAGCATGAAATGAATATGGAAAGCTTTGAGTGGTTAGTAATAAACTAACCCCTTCTCAAAGGGTGAGAAGGCAAAGCCTGGGATGGTGGACCTATTAGAACTGCACAGAACACACCCATAGACCGGCGGAAATCAAGCCCCGAAGGCCAAGACGATATCGGTCTATGGGGTGCAGTATCCATCGGAACAGATACTACACTTTATTCCTGGCCAAAAGGCCAAGTGTATTTATATTGTTCTTTGTATTGAGCACTTTTGAAAATATATTGGTTCTAAGTACATTTATAAATATACATATTGAACATATGTATCTGAATTTTTGACATGAGGATTGATGATTTGTGTAATTTGGATTATTTGGATTAATTGGATTATTTGGATTATTTGGATTATTTAGATTATTTGGATTATTTAGATTATTTAGATTATTTGGATTATTTGGATTATTTAGATTATTTGGATTATTTGGATTATTTGGATTATTTGGAGAACTGTTCTTATCTTGAGTGTTATTCTCACAACGTTTCGGCCGCTGTAACCTCTGGCCTTCTTCAAGAGTATCTTTTTTGTTCATTTGCTTTTGACACCTGAAGATGAATCGACGAAGAATCGAAAACGTTCGTGAAACCTGTGGAACATTTATTCATTTTTGTTTTATTTTAATACAAAAAAGACCATCAGAAAAAATTAATCCTTAATCGAATTTCTGTTTAAAAGTTTGTGCAGGTTGTGTGTGTGTGTGGGGGGGGGGGTGTTTGTCGAGTAAGTTTAGGAAAAGGTGGCCTACCTTTGTCTTGGTATTGGTGGAATAGGGTGGGAAAGACTAAATCACCGACCTCCTTCTATTGCGGGTCCCCCGTGGTTGGTCTCGGTTGGGGATGTATGAGATCTCTTTTCACCCCCTCTTTTTTTCAAACCTTATAAAACCTTCCTTACACTAAATTTAAACAAACATACATAACACTCTAAGCAAATCACGCGTCCAAACGAGAGTGACACGTGACTTCACATTTCTGAAACAGATGACAACAGAAACTAAAGGGAGCCGGATGGCTAAGTCCTTCCGTGCTTGAAACCGACGGTACGAATGCTGTACTAATTTTTCTGGTATGGTTTGGTAGTTTTGTTTTACAGCATATCATGCCTTTTTGGGTTATTTAATGCCGAATCTGGTCTTGTTTTCTTCTTTTTTGTTTCTTTCACCTTTTAATATCTGTTTCTATTTATCCCATAGTTGGGACCCTAACAGGTACTACCACTCCGGGTCAGGGTGGACCTGGGAGCAATGGTAATTAAGAGGAGGCTCCACATTCCCCAAAGTCCGTAAGCCGGATCTCACCATCGGATGTAGTTTAAGGTCATATCCAGGACCGGGAGTAGGGTAGGAAAAATAAAAAATAAAAAAGGGGAGGGAGAAAGGGAGAGGGGCTGTTGTTTTTTTTTGGTTTTGTAGAACATAATTAAGTTTTACAAAAAAAAAAAAAAAAAAAAAAAACGTCAATGTAGGTGAATTTCGTCTCAGGGAGCCACAGGGCAGCCTGATCTGGTATCACCAGCTAATTTTTCTGTACCAAAATAAATAAATATATATATATATATATATATATATATATATATATATATATATATATATATATATATATATATATATATACATGATACTTTATCGCAATCAGCTATGTAATTATTTTCCCCGCTCTTAATTTCCATATCTTTGAACCTAATTGTAACCATTCTTTTTAATTTTTTTTTATTCCATTTTTAATCATCGTATCTTTCATCACAGCTTTTTTCCCTCTCTCTCCTCCGTATTCTTTCTCTCATCCGTCACATTTAAATATTTTTAATTAACCCAGCTGATAACTGTTTTCACTTTTTTTTTTCCATTTTTTTTTTCTATTTCATATTTCCCCTTTCATCAGATCTTGTCTTCCAAGATGGCGACCGAAAATTAAATTTGTTGCCAGAAAATCACCCATAAAAGAATCAAACAGTTACTTTTTCTCAAACAACATCTTTCTCATATCTTCGGCGGTTTTTGCTCCCCGTTTTTTTTTTTATTAACCAACCGCGGGAAAAACTAACAGATAAAAGAGAAATAATATTCTCTCAGTTGTTGTTCATTAGGTTTTATATTGATTAACAAATTGATGAATGTAAATTTGGAGAGATATTTATCTATAAATCTATCCCAGTCTGTTCATAGCTATATAAGCCTGTTCATAGCTATATAAGCCTGTTCATAGCTAGCTATCTATCTATTTAAGCCTGTATATATCTATATAAGCCTGTTTGTATCTATCTATCTATGCCTGTATATATCTATCTAAGCCTGTTCATATCTATCTATCTAAGTCTGTTCATATCTATCTATCTAAGTCTGTTCATATCTATCTATCTATCTATCTAAGTCTGTTCATATCTATCTATCTATCTATCTAAGTCTGTTCATATCTATCTATCTAAGTCTGTTCATATCTTTCTATCTATCTAAGTCTGTTCATATCTATCTATCTAAGTCTGTTCATATCTATCTATCTAAGTCTGTTTATATCTTTCTATCTATCTAAGTCTGTTTATATCTTTCTATCTATCTAAGTCTGTTTATATCTTTCTATCTATCTAAGTCTGTTCATATCTTTCTATCTATCTAAGTCTGTTCATATCTTTCTATCTATCTAAGTCTGTTCCTATCTATCTCTCTATCTAAGTCTGTTCATATCTATCTAAGTCTGTTCATATCTATCTATCTAAGTCTGTTCATATCTATCTAAGTCTGTTCATATCTATCTATCTATCTATCTAAGTCTGTTCATATCTATCTATCTAAGTCTGTTCCTATCTATCTAACTAAGTCTGTTCATATCTATCTATCTATCTAAGTCTGTTCATATCTATCTATCTATCTAAGTCTGTTCATATCTATCTATCTATCTATCTAAGTCTGTTCATATCTATCTATCTATCTATCTAAGTCTGTTCATATCTATCTATCTATCTAAGTCTGTTCATATCTATCTATCTATCTAAGTCTGTTCATATCTATCTATCTATCTAAGTCTGTTCATATCTATCTATCTAAGTCTGTTCATATCTATCTATCTATCTATCTAAGTCTGTTCATATCTATCTATCTAAGTCTGTTTATATCTTTCTATCTATCTAAGTCTGTCTATATCTATCTATCTCTCTATCTAAGTCTGTTCATATCTATCTATCTAAGTCTGTTTATATCTTTCTATCTATCTAAGTCTGTCTATATCTATCTCTCTATCTAAGTCTGTTCATATCTATCTATCTATCTAAGTCTGTTCATATCTATCTATCTATCTAAGTCTGTTCATATCTATTTAAGTCTGTTCATATCTATCTATCTATCTAAGTCTGTTCATATCTATCTATCTATCTAAGTCTGTTCCTATCTATCTATCTATCTAAGTCTGTTCATATCTATCTATCTATCTAAGTCTGTTCATATCTATCTATCTATCTAAGTCTGTTCCTATCTATCTATCTAAGTCTGTTCATATCTATCTACCTATCTAAGTCTGTTCATATCTATCTATCTAAGTCTGTTCATATCTATCTATCTAAGTCTGTTCATATCTATCTATCTATCTATATAAGTCTGTTTATATCTATCTAAGCATGATCATATCTATCTACCTATCTCAGCCTGTTCATATCTATCTATCTATCTAATCCTGTACATATCTATATAAACCTGTTCATATCTATATATCTATCTATCTAGCTAGTCCTTTCATATTTATCTATATATATATATATATATATATATATATATATATATATATATATATATATATATCCATTTCACTAGCTAGTCTTTTCATATATATATATATATATATATATATATCTTTCTGCTTCACTATTTAAATATGTATTTATGTATGGGGGTATTTTATTTATATATCTATCTATATCTATATTTATATTTATATATCTATAAATTGCTGTGGTTGAGTAGGTTTTATATTGATTGACACATTGATGAATGTACATTTGGAGATTTGAGAGCAAAGTTAGTGAATATTTATCTCTTTCTATCTATTTTGTTGTATATCTTTCTCTTCCTATCTTGTTGTATATCTTGTTGTATATGTTTCTCTTCCTATCTTGTTGTATATCTTTCTCTTCCTATCTTGTTGTATATCTTTCTCTTCCTATCTTGTATATCTTGTTGTATATCTTTCTCTTCCTATCTTGTTTTATATTTTGTTGTATATCTTTCTGTTCTGATCTTGTTGTATATCTTGTTGTATATCTTGTTGTATATCTTTCTCTTCCTATCTTGTTGTATATCTTGTATATCTTTCTCTTCCTATCTTGTTGTATATCTTGTTGTATATCTTTCTCTTCCTATCTTGTTGTATATCTTGTTGTATATCTTTCTCTTCTTATCTTGTTGTATATCTTGTTGTATATCTTGCTCTTCCTATCTTGTTGTATATCTTGCTGTATATCTTGCTCTTCCTATCTTGTTGTATATCTTGCTGTATATCTTTCTCTTCCTATCTTATTGTATATCTTGTTGTATATCTTGTTGTATATCTTTCTCTTCCTATCTTGTTGTATATCTTTCTCTTCCTTATCTTATTGTATATCTTTCTCTTTCTTATCTTATTGTCTACCTCTTATCTGTCTATCTTATTGCCTATCTCTCTCTATATATATATATGTCTATCTATCTAATTGTCTATCTCTGTATACATCTAATCGTCTATCTCTTTATACATCTAATCGTCTATCTCTTTATACACCTAATCGTCTATCTCTGTATACATATAATCGTCTATCTCTGTATACATCTAATCGTCTATCTATTTATTTATAAATATTATTATTTATATATATATATATATATATAATAATATTTATAAATAAATATTTATTAAATATTTTAATCCTTACAGACATCGATGTTTCATGCTAACGCAATCTTCAGTGTAGGAACTAATTCTCAACGGTCGGTGGGCGCGAACCTCGATCACAAATCACCACTTATTCGTAGTCAAGAGTCTTATCCCATCGGCCATAGCCAATTAGTTAGTAAATATAGAGGAATGTAAATGTAAATGTGTTGTTGTTTATTATCTATGTACGTATACGTTTCGTCCTTAATAATCGGGATGAAGATATTCACTACCGGTTATGCGATTCGAAACCCCGGATCACGAGTATTTTGCAACTCAAATCGGACGCCTTAACCACACGGCCAATTTTGAACGACAAATAAACTGATAATTTTAACACTTCATACGGCAGCTTAACGTCTAGAGCGTTCTACTTTTTTTAATGAAAGGAACGATGCATTTTAAAGCTAGTGGCGTCATGCTGTGTTAATACTACACTTACAGTGCTTTACTTTTTCTAGGAGCTACACATTATATATATATATATATATAGAGAGAGAGAGAGAGAGAGAGAGAGACAGAGAGAGAGTGAGAGAGAGGAGGAGAGAGAGGAGGAGAGAGAGAAAGAAGAGAGTAAAAACTGTATATATTTCAAATCAAAACGTTATATGTACAATGGGGATGCGTCTAAGAGATTGATCAGGTCTAATCCTAGTAGACACTCTCTCTGTTTACAAAGGGAGGGTCGCTTTAAACGAACGTAAACATCACTTACCTACTAAAATTAGGAATGGAACCTTCTGTTCCACGGACATTCTAAATAATACATACGGGTCTTCTATCACGGATCATCTGATTAAAAACCGTGTGCAAGGAATTTTAGCATTGACTCATTTACCATCTTGAGTCATGCTCACTCGCTATATCCCATGAAAATCTTAGAGAGGTTACATGTCTTCCCTTCATGCTTGCAATAATATATATAGTAATCAACCCGATGACTTTGTTATCCTTTAGTGACTTTCGGCCTCGGTATATAGCAATTCAGTAGTATAAACAAATTCAACATCTGAATTGATTCTGTGGCCTTTGATGAGTTTTTCTGTTACAAAATGGCGAGACAAAATCAATTTGTTGACAGAAACAGATGAAAGAAAGTAAGTGTATTTTCTTGAAAAAAAACAAACTAAGTGTTTTTGATCTTTTGCCATTTTTTTAATCAAAAAATTCACATAAATGATATTAATAACATAAAAAAATTATAAAATGAAATAATTTTCTTTTAGTTTAATGTCAATTAAGAAAAGGAAGTGGGTCTAAATATCTATCACTCAATCATACATATATATATATATAGATATAGATATATAGATATATATATATAGATATACATATATACATATATATATATAGATATACATATATATATATATAGATATACATATATATATATATAGATATACATATATATATATATAGATATACATATATACATATATATATATATAGATATACATATATACATATATATATATATAGATATATATAGATATAGATATAGATATATATAAATATATATATATATAGATATAGATATAGATATATATAAATATATATATATATAGATATATATAGATATAGATATATATAAATATATATATATATAGATATATATAGATATATGGGAAAATGAAAAAGGAAAACCAAAAAATGGATGTTTTTTATGTGTACATCAACGTTTCGTCTTTATTTATAAGACTTCATCAGGATGATGATATAGAGAAAAAATGTCATGCAAGTACAGATACATGTAGGGTAGACATATTGGGAGGAAAAATAAAATGAAATAATGGCCACTACTGGGTGGACGTCCGTACTTGTTGGAGAATAAAAATGAATGTTGAAAAAAAAAATGAGTGGGGAAAAAATGGAAGGATGGGGCGAGCAAGGACTACTGTGGCTGGTGGTAAGAGAAAGAGGTGGGGGATGAACAGGGGTAAAGTGGATGGCAGAGAGGGAGTGGAGGAAGAGGGGGAGGAAGGTGTTTGACCAGATGGCTGCGGTCAAGAATGAAGGGGAAAAGTAAGTTGGAATGTTTGTGTATGGGGGGGGTGTGCAGGGAAAGGAGGATGGGTAGAGAGGGAGGGGGGCTGTGATTTTGGTGGATGGGCGAAAGTTATGGTCTTAGAGAGCGTTTTGAGAAAATGAGGGAATTTAAGAAGGGGTATGGGAGAAAATAGTTGAGAGGCGGAGAGGGAGGATTTGTTGTGATAGGGTGTGAAATATTTGAAATATTTGGAAAATGATAGCAATGAGTGAGGGATTGGAGGGGTGGAGGAGGGCGGTGATTGAAAGGGTGGGTATGGAATATAGAAATATTTGGAACATGAGAAAGTTTATTTGGACTGCAGTGTTAAAAATGTGAGGGAAAAACGGAAATAGTAAGGCGAAAGTGAAGATTCAAGGAGAAAAAGGAAGGGTGTGAGTAAATGGAAGAGTGTCATAAAGGTTAGAGATGAAAATAAAAGTTATCTATGATCAGGAGGTGTTTGACCAGATGGCTGCGGTCAAGAATGAAGGGGAAAAGTAAGATAGATATGTATAGATATATATATATATATATAGGTATATATATGGAGAGAGATATATAGTCTAAAGAAGCTTTGAGTTATTTTAAACAAAAAGACAAAAAAAAGGAAAATGCAGTTCAAATTCCCACAGAAACTAACTAAATCCAAAATAGTGCAGACTTAACATTCGTTGGAAAATTCATAAATAAATAAAATATATAATAGTAAGTAAATTAAAAAAAGGGGGATTAAGTATCTAACAGTGAAACAAAAACAGGAGACCTTATATAGATATATAGCTATATATATAGCTATATATATAGATATATATATATAGCTATATATATAGATATATATATATAGCTATATATATAGATATATATAGCTATATATATAGCTATATATATATATATAGCTATATATATATATAGAGAGAGATATATATATATATATATATATATATATATATATATATATATATATATATATATATAAAGAGAGAGAGAGAGAAGGGGAGAGAGAGAGATATAAGGACACGAGGAAATATTAAAATGTCGGAAAAAAGCTGTGAATTGTGAATAAAAAAAAGGATATCCTTTTTGATGCGAGTAGTGACAAATACTGCGTTCCCTTTCGACCCCGATCATTGCTTACACCTTCCCCATGTCTTCCGGGTTAGGGTTAGAATAACCGGAATTCGAGCAAACGAATGACTCATCGGAATAATATAAAAAGTCGGACTAAAATTTCAAGGTCGATTTTTGATGTTAGTGACCGTTGTGTCATTTGGTGCAATTATGCACCGGAATGACCTCCCTGGATATGGTCAGCGGGATGACATCAGGAAAAGGACATCAATCATTGACAAGGAATTGTTGCGACTGAAATGTCAATTAGAAACGTGTGAGACGTGGAAACGAGATACGAAGAGTATAAATATATATATATATATATATATACATATATTATTATTTCATATATATACACTAGTAAAATACACATGTTTGTGTATATATATATATATATATATATATTATTATTATTTCATATATATACATTAGTAAAATACATATCTCATGTGTGTGTGTGTATATATATATATATATATATGGAGATAGAGAAAGATATATATAGAGAGAGATATAGATATATACGGAATAAGAGAAAGATTAATAGATAGATAGATAGATTGGTATACATACGGAGAGAGAAAAAGAGATATGAAGATATATACGAAGAGAGAGAAAAGAGATATGAAGATGTATACGAAGAGAGAGAAAGACAGAGAGAGAGATAGATACGGAGAGATAGATATATACGGAGATAGATAGATAGATAGATAGATAGATATATACGGAGATAGATAGATAGATAGATATATACGAAGATAGATATGAACCGACTGGGAGTGATAGATAGATAGATAGATAGATAGATAGATAGATAGATAGATAGATAGATAGATAGATAGATACGGAGAGATAGATAGATAGATAGATAGATAGATAGATAGATAGATAGATAGATAGATAGATAGATAGATACGGAGAAATAGATAGATAGATAGATAGATAGATCGATAGATAGATAGATAGATACGGAGAAATAGATAGATAGATAGATAGATAGATAGATCGATAGATAGATAGATAGATACGGAGAAATAGATAGATAGATAGATAGATAGATAGATAGATCGATAGATAGATAGATAGATACGGAGAAATAGATAGATAGATAGATAGATAGATCGATAGATAGATAGATAGATACGGAGAAATAGATAGATAGATAGATAGATAGATAGATAGATAGATAGATAGATAGATAGATACGGAGAAAGAGAGAAATATAAAAAGAGAGAAATAGAGAGAGGAGAAAGAGGGAGAGAGAAAGAGAGACAAAGATAAAAAGAGAGAAGAAGGATAGAAGGATAGACAGAGAGAAAGAAAGTCAAAGAGAAAGAAAGTTAAAGAGAAAGAAAGATAAAAATAGAGAAAGCGAAGAATCAGAGAAAGAGAGAGAGAAAGAAAAAGAGAGAAAAATAGAAATATATACTTAACTACTCCCTTCCATTAATTGAGCATTGAATGATAGTACATTAGTCTGAAGTAAAATGAAGTGAGCATTGAAACACAGTAATAATATAGTGTCGGCTTCAGACAGACAGATACAAAATCTCCATTAGTAATAGATTATCAGACAACTTCACGTGTTAATATATTTCTCGTGTGAATTTAACTTCGATAATTACACATTGAATGATTATTTACAATTAATTGATTTTTTAAAATTCAAATCAATAATTAAATAACGTAAAACAGAAATTAATTTTTAAAAAATTCTATTTAAAAAATTAATAAATTTCGAAAATTAAATCCACCAGAATACATTTCGTTTTCTTTCGTAAGCAGGTCAGCAGTAATGATCTTTTGGTGAAAAGGTCGCGCTTACATTTGCAATAGCACGTTGGACGCCATTTTTCCTATTCAGTTCAATTTCAATCATGGCCGCCATTACGTTTGACTTGGATGGGAATCGTGCACGCTAAAGGGCGAAGAGTGTCGAATCTCATCGTGAAAACTTCGTAACGCTCCGTGTGAAAAGACAAAGAAACAAGAAACTCTATTAAATCTGCCAAGTTGGCAATGGAAAATGTTAGTTCGAACTTAAACACCACAGGAAAACGAAAGAAAGAAAGAAAGAAAGAAAGAAAGCGAAAACGAAATCTATGAGGTCAGACTATGTTAGATGAGTTTGGTTTGGTTATTTTTACAGCATATCAACTTCTCTCTATTTTTTTTATTTTTCTTATCTTTCTGTTTTTGCTGGAGATGGGGCATCCTACCGGATGCCAGACATTCACCGGCTATTTCAGACACTCCAGCCTAGAGATCGTTTTAAGATTCTAACCGTCACTTTAAGTGCAGTTGTTTGTATTTCTCTTGCACTCGGTTCACTGGGTATACTCGCCAGATAGCTCTTGAAATTCTTCTTCATTAGTCCTGTTGCTCCTATAATTACTGGTTTGATCGAGATTTTCCTAAGATTCCAGTTTCTTTTCATGTCGTACATAAGACCTTGGTATTTCGTAATCTTTTCCCTTTCTGCTCTGTTCAATCCTGCATCATAAGGGACACTGACTTCAACTAGGGTTGCTACTTTCTGTATGATGGGGATTTTCCTAAGATTCCAGTTTCTTTTCATGTCGTACATAAGACCTTGGTATTTTGTAATCTTTTCCTTTTCTGCTCTGTTCAATCCTGCATCATTAGGGACACTGACTTCAACTAGGGTTGCTACTTTCTGTATGATGGAGATTTTCCTAAGATTCCAGTTTCTTATCAACCATCTATGTGTTATTTAATGCCGAATAAAGTTGTCGAATATAATCTGAAAGGAAGGATAATTACTTATATTCCTCGAATTAATTGCTCTCAGAATACACTGCTGTCTAAATACACTGGTCGTAGACGGAAATTTCAGTGAGAGTGGGGACACTACTCTTTGAAAACACCCTCCTTGAAAACACCATTCTTTGAACACACCCCTCCTTGAACACACCCCTCCTTGACAACACCCTTCCATGTAAACACCACTCCTTGAAAACACCATTCCATGAAAACACCACTCCTTGAAAACACCCCTCCTTGAAAACACCCCTCCTTGAAAACACCACTCTCAAAACACATAGAAAATTACCGATGCTACTGGGTAATCTTCTATAGGTTATTTAATGCCGAATAAAGTTGTAAAATATAATTCTCTAGGAAGGGTAATTATTTATATTCCTGGAATTAATTACTCTCAGAATACATTGCTCTCGGAATACACTGATCGTAGAAAAAAATTTCAGTGAGAGTGGGAACACCACTCTTTGGAAACACATTACTCATTGGAAACACATTACTCATTGGAAACATTACTCACTGGAAACACATTACTCACTGAAAACACATTACTCTTTGGAAAACACATTACTCATTGGAAACACATTACTCTTTGGAAAACACATTACTCTTTGAAAACACATTACTCTTTGGGAAACACATTACTCATTGGAAACACATTACTCTTTGGAAAACACATTACTCTTTGGAAAACACATTACTCTTTGGAAAACACATTACTCTTTGGAAAACACATTACTCTTTGGAAAACACATTACTCTTTGGAAACACATTACTCTTTGGAAAACACATTACTCTTTGGAAACACATTACTCATTGGAAACACATTACTCTTTGGAAAACACATTACTCTTTGGAAACACATTACTCTTTGGAAAACACATTACTCTTTGGAAACACATTACTCTTTGGAAACACATTACTCATTGGAAACACATTACTCTTTGGAAACACATTACTCTTTGGAAACATTGCTCATTGAAAACATTACTCATTGGAAAACATTACTCTTTAGCATCTGTAATCTTCTTTGTTCTCAAAATGATTGACCCTCAGCCACCCTTTATTTGTATCTATTTTGGGGAGAAAATAAAAGTGAGAAAAATGTGTTGTTTTAATTTAGGAGAATCAGATTGGATAATACGGTTGGGGATAAACTTATCGATACTAGGGCATGACGTGATTAGCCGGCTGATCGGATAGAGCCTATCGGGGTTAATACCAACAAAACGAAGAAAGAAAAAAAAGTCTTGCTTCTGAGAAAGTCTTTGCTCCAAAAAATAATTTTATCATTAAAAACTGCATCATTTTTTGTTTTTTTTTGAAAATTCAATATAAATATTTAGTCACATGCTGCTTCAAAGATGTTATCAATTTCCTTTAATAAAAATTCTATTTCGCTGTTCAGTCAGGTCGACAGAACCTCTAATTGAGATTCATGGACGTATGCTGAATAATTATATAATGTTCAATGGAGGCAATATTTACGGAATTAGTGATTTGTTTGTATAAATAGTCAAATATTCAGGACCCTTCCTAAATGGGACAAAGAAAAGAACTTATGAAACGTGTCGAAGAAGTGTTGTATATTCCATGAAAAATGCCAGTATACTGAAATCATATGCCCATAATAGGGTTAAGATGAAAATTCATATACACTAAATGTACAAAAGCATGGAAATTCCAAAATGTGTACACTTTTATTGTCATTCATTAAGGGTATGACTACATATCAACGAAACCATTTCATTATCACATCACTACAGTATAAATCTCTATGCATGAGTGGATGAAGTGTATGAGGGGTACTGAAGAAAAATTCCTACCAGTAAAATACATAGCCCTGTTGTGCTCGCATACCTTTGTCACTACTTTTGTAAAGGCTATGCCTCAATACAATGCCTTCTCATAACTGATATAGTTGGTTTGACTAATCAAGGTATATGGTAAACTGAAATTAAAATGCCATCAACTAGACACTAGAACTTCTATCTTTGCCAAAAATCAGCTGAATACATCAAATAGTTGATGAGATACAGGGTGGCACATACGTACGTATACACAGATAACATGATTTCATGATTGAACTTTCTGGATCTCTGGGTTGCCTTGACTAATGATGCTGAAATTCTACACACTTATAGAACCTATCAAATAAAAATTTTGTGCAAAGTTTCAAATAATTTGGTTTATTGGTTTTTGAGTTATGATTGATCAAAGAGGCCATTTGTGAAGTCTATTAAGGGATAGAGCGCTCTCGCGTCTCCCTTGATTACTGTTCTGCGTACAACGAATTCTATTGGAGAAGAATCAAATTAATTTATTTTTACTTATATTCACTCAAAAATTTCCACTGAGACGTAAGAGGCTACTGTGAATTAAGGGCCAGATTAATATGGTCATCTTAAGTGAATAGTTCTGCAGGGAGCTGTTTGTTAACATTACATTTAAAATATCTGCATGTTGTTACATTATGGGAAACAGAGAGCAGGGCGGGATATTAAAGGTAAACGGTTTGAAGAAAAAAAAGCTATTAGAGTCGAAATCTTTCCGGCATCTGGGTAGCTCTACATCGAAGGGGTGGAATTTTGCTGATTCTGCGGTTCGTTGGAGCTATTTACGTTGAAGAAAACAAAGATACAACATGTTTGTCAGAACTCACATTTCATTGAAGCAATTTCTCGACTGTTGAGTATATTACACTTTTGCCATTGTTTTCTTTGTTGCCTTGGCTCAATTCTGTTTCACTTTCATCAACTTCTTTTCTTTAAACTTTTCGAGTCCAATTTCTTTGGAATACGATTTCAAAGATGGCCGCCAATCTGTCTGGTTCAGGTGAGAATCGTGCACGCTAAAGGGCAAAGAGTGTCGAATCTCGTTGGTAACATTTCGGATCACTCAGTGTGATATCCGTACAAGTAAAGACTGGAAATCATTCACATGCGTCTATGCGTCTATTCAATCTGTTTCAAACGTGTACCCATCTTTGGACATATCTAATCACATCAATTCAATCTTAGCTTTTAAAACGAAAATTACAACCAAAAAAGACGATTTTAAAGTTAAGTCTTACGTATGACAAATCACAGGGCTCCTTGGACACACAAACACACACGTATATATTTGTTTGATTTTACAGTTGCCTCCCCTTGACTGTTTGTTTTCTTTCGCTAACAAAAATTTATCAAATTTAAAATTAAAATTGAATTAAAAAAAAAATTAAAAAATAATAATAAATAATAAAGCATATAAATAAATAAATATTTATAAGATAAGCTTAAAGCTGAATAATTATACAATAAATTAAAAATAAATTATGATAGGAATAATTAATATTGATATCCAATTAGCTTATCTAAACGAATTTTCT
>OY744554.1:39531467-39556467 GCA_963556195.1 Sepiola atlantica
TATATATAATATATAATTATATATAATTATATATATATATATATAATATATAATTATATATATATAATTATATATATATATATATAATATATAATTATATATATATAATTATATATATATATAATATATAATTATATATATATAATTATATATATATATATATAATATATAATTATATATATATAATTATATATATATATAATATATAATTATATATATATAATTATATATATATATAATATATAATTATATATATATACACATTATATAATTATATATATATAATTATATATATATATATATTAATATAATTACTTCAGCCTAAACACGTATGTTCTCAGCATAAAAGACGACATGTTACAGAATTAAATTTTTTGGTTAATTTCCTTAAGTGTCTATTAATGAAATGGGTCATTGCAAATAGGACACAGATCTCGTTGAAAACGCGAGATCTCACGGCAATTTGTTAGGCGGCCATCTTGTAAGAAGTATGGCGCCGGGAAGAAAAGACAATGAATTACTTAGTGTAATGAAATTGATTAGAACGGTTGACCCGTTAATGTGTCACTGTGCCTTACAATAATACACTCAATCAAAAAATAGGTATAGATTATGAAACATATGCACAGCACTAACAATGTCTTCTGTATATCTGTCGATGTAAATATTTATCTATCTATCTTCATCTGTTCATCTATCTGTACATATCGATTATAATATATATATATAGGCAGCAAGTCATTATCTAAGCAAGCGTTGTTGAACATCACGGAACTTTCACGTTTGTATATTTTCCTCGTGAGGTTCTCAAACCGTCGAGCCATTTTTCTGGTTTCAGGTGGCAATCCGTATAGTACTTCGCCGATAGTTTTTAATTCGGCCATTTCCTCGAGGACTTTCGACTTTCGTAGTCGTCTTCAGGATTAGGGTTTTGGGTTTTTTTTTTAAATTTAAATAAGAATAAATAATAATACATAAATAAATAATAGCAAAAATAAGAACTAACAAAATAAATAAGTAAACAATAAAACCAAACACACAAACGATAGAATAAAATGAACTCAACCACACACCCTCTTCTCTCTTTCATTCGGCCGTAGCGATAACTATAAAACACTAACTCCAGTCTTCTTATTTAAATAAAAAACAAAACAAAACCCTAATCCTGAAGACGACTACGAAAGTCGAAAGCGCTCGAGAAAATGGCCGAATTAAAAACTATCGGCGAAGTACTATACGGATTGCCACCTGAAACCAGAAAGATGGCTCGACGGTTTGAGAACCTCACGAGGAAAATATACAAACGTGAAAGTTCCGTGATGTTCAACAACGCTTGCTTATATATATATATATATATATATATATATATATATATATATATATATATATATATATATAGCATACTATAAAATCAAATAATAAAATAAGGTGCAAATCAAATTTTATTAGAATTCAAAGTTCAGGCAAAGTATCTTAAAGCCATTAACTCATGAGTTTTCAAAGATAATTCTTCTCCTCAGAGGACCATTACCGCAGTGACATCACAGCAGGTGATAAATTACACCTTGAAAATATATAAAAATATATGCAAAAATGCATAAAAAGTATATAACACATCAAATATATCAGCCAAAAACATACTTGTGTTAAAGCTATACAATCCAAGTCATACAATTTTAAAACAAATTCAGGAAAGATATCCAAGAGGTTGATTGAAGATTGATCCAGGTAGTAAGTGACAGTCCAAAAATGAAAAAATTGATTAAATTGAAAAAGTTTATCCAGTCGGGAAATGCGTCCGCAATCGATGCAGTAAATAAATGACAGTTAAAAATGCATCCAATGTTTATGTTAAATTAATAAAACGATAAAGGAACCAAATCAAATAAAAAGTACAGTAAACTCACTTAGTGTTGAAATCATCATGTTCAAAATTCAGGGTTCCAATGAACTTTGAATTCTAATAAAATTTGATTGGCACCTTATTTTATTACTTCATTTTATATTATGATATTAATGCTCTGTCCAGTATATTGAGCTTCAGTTTTTATCCGGATGTTTCACTAATTAAAAGATATTAGTTGCCTCTTATATCTTCTGTTGGATTAACTTATGTATATATATATACGCTCCTTTTAAGTTGTAAATTACTGGCCGTTATGGTAATAAAGACATGTTTTGAGAAACCAAAATAAATACCGCCTGAAGATGATTTGACGAATCACATCGAAAGTAGTCGCAGAAAAGTAAAGAAAATGGAACAGGAAACACATGGAATTTACATACAGCAAGTTGACTGGAATCGAAAAAAAAAGGTGTCCGTGTTATTTAATAATGTTTGCCTATATATACAGTGTGAGCCAAAAGTAAGTGGACAGTAAAAAAACATTTTTTGTCGAAGCGTAAGAGGCAGACTTCAAAGCTGTGTAAATTTAGAATGTATATGTTTTTTACTGGCTCACCCTATATATATATATGTAATATTAATTTTAAGTAAATCATATATTATTTTTACCTACATACGCCAGCGTTTCAAGCTGTGGCTCTCATCAGTGTAGGAATGATAATCTCAGACGGTCGCACGGTTCGAACCCCTGCCACAGAATCAATCTAGACTCCGCAAGCAAGCGCTGTAACCATTAGGCCATTAGACATTACCACATTCAAGAAGGGAATTTAAGTTCTATTCATGCGAAGGGCGGCATATCAAGAAAGACTGCTTAAAGAGTCTACGAACGTTGTCGAAATATGCTTTATAGCAACGTGTCACTCTATTTCTAACTTCCCCGAACAGGGCTCAACTTTAATTTTATTAAAGGGGCTTATAATATTAATTTTTAATAAATAATATTAAATTATTTTTACCTACATACGCCAGCGTTTCAAACGTTCGCTCTCATCAGTGTAGGTATGACAATATCTGACGGTCGCACGGTGTAAACCCCTTCCACAAAGTCAACCTAGACTCCGCAAGTAAGGGCTGTAACTATTAGGCCATGAGACAGTGCCACATTCAAGAAGTAAATTGAAGTTCTATTTATGCGAAGTATACACATTATATATATATATATATATATATATATATGTTTTTTTTTTAGATATTTCTATATTTTTATATATTATACATACGGGATTCAGTCCTAAACCAATTAACTGATCATTGTGAATCTCGTTGAAACAGTCTACGTTTCTTGCGAGATCGCACAGCAATTTGTTGGCCGGCCATCTTGTAAGAAGTATGGCGCCTGGAACAAAAGACAATGACTTACTCATGTGTAATTAAATTGATTAGACAGGTTGACCCGTTAATGTGTCACTGTGCCAAGCAATAAAACACGCAGTCACGTATTAAAAAAAAAAAAAAATTCTGCCCTACGGTCGGATACTTTTTAGACAGGCCTCGTAAAGTGTTTGTAGAGGATAAAATTTAAAAAAACAACAACAACAACAAAAAGTCAAACAACACAAAGCAGATAAGACTCACAATCCCCCCGACCCGCCAACAGAATTGCAGGCAGACCGCCATCTTGGATTATCACTCGTTTTCAAAATAGTTATAACGAACACCAACTAATTATAGAGGAAAACCTTATTTGAAATCGCCGTCGGCTAATTAAAGTTCGCTGTTGAGGTGGATAATTATTATTGTTATGATTAAAATAAAGACGTGAGATTAATTCGAAAGTACGGTTTAAAGTTGTGGATTCAAATATTTACTTAAATACGAGAGGGTTTATTTTTCATCGCTATGGTCACATGTAAGAATTCCGATAGTAATCTTTTGGCGCTCTTGTATAAGCAGTAACCGATCTGAGGGAGATAACTCTATTTTTCTTAGCCGCGGCCGCTATTCCGAATTCGCTTATACTTTGGCAAAGGAGATAACTGTGTTTATTAATAAAAAAACATGTTACGGTTTTGAAATGCGTTAAAAACCCTAACCCTAAACCCTAACCCTAACCTTAACCTTAACCCTAACCCTTAGACCCTAAACCCTAACCCTAACCGTATCGCAGTATGAAAGAAAATAACTGTTATGCCTCAAAGTTTATAAACTTTATAACAATTAATTAAAAAAAAGTTACGGGTTTTAAATGCGTTTAAAATAACTTTTAAGCACTTTTATTTACATGCCACAAATTGTATACACTTTATATAAACATAAAAAGAAAAGTTATTTTCTTTCATGCTGCGATAAACAAAGTTATCTCCCTTGCCAAAGTATAAGCGAATTCGGAATAGCGGCGGCTAAGAAAAATAGAGTTATCTCCCTCAGATCGGTTACTGCTTATACAAGAGCGCCAATCTTTTTACATCATTTCATCTATTGTAATTATTTAAAGACTTGGAAATTTATATTTTGGCTTTATTTACATTCAGTTAAAAGCGGAATAAAATTAATTACTACAAATAAAGTTAAAAAGGTGTCTTAAACGAATTTTAGTAGCAGTAGAAGTTGCAAACAGTATTCTCGTCCGTCGTCTCACTAATCTAAGGGAGTTAACTCTATTCTAACCAATTATTACGGGTAACAGTTATCCGCCCTTGTTACCTTAAACACAACCCATCTGATTGATATGTTTTCTTAGGAAGCCTTTACGGCTCATATAGCCCAACCGCCATCCGAACCATTTAATTCATAGCTTACCAGTAGAAAACTATCCTAAAGCTGTCATATATATGATGTTCTGCAAAGAGCAGGCATTCCGGCACTTCTGTTGTATATATGAAGCAGCAGATTTTCTGTCCTTCTACTGAAAATAAAGGGAGGTAATTCAACCGGAAGTGATTTTATTACAACATAAAAAAAATGCAAGACTGATTTGTTTTTTGGTAAAAAGAAACAATTAACAATTTCTTTTTTTTATTATATGAAGTAAAAAAAATTTAAATAAAAAACCCTAACCCTAACCCCTAAGAAATCAGGCGGTGTGCCTGTAAAAAATCTATTGTTTTTTGCGGCTGGTTCATTAAATTACCAATGTCTCGAAGATTAATCTCATTTAACTCCATTTTCTAAATACTAAATTCAACTTCCGGTGAATTCTGAATAAATGGTACTTGGAGAAAAAAAAACGGAACTCTTCAATTTCGATTTCTTAATCGGCAGCTGCTTCATATATACGACAGAAGTGCCGGCATTCCACCCATCTACTCCCGTCGTGAGCGACGTCTTCGCTGGCTGAGCCATGTGCACAGAATGGATGATGGGTGCATCCCTAAAGACCTCATCTACGACAAGCTTGCCTCAGGCTCAAGAAAAAGGGGCCGTCCCCATCTCCGCTTCAAGGATGTCTGAAAGCGAGATATGAAGGCTTGCTCACTGGACGTTAATACATGGGAAGCCTCTGCAGCTGACAGACCTGGTTGGAAAAAACAGATACGCTAGGGAATGATCATCAGTGAGAATACAATTCACGATGAAAACGCTGCGAAGAGAGCTAAGTGAAGAGCAAGCCTACGGGCAGACCAACCAGCTGAAGTGACACATTACACAACAACTTTCGTATGTCTACGCTGTAGTCGACCATGCAAATCAAGACTTGGTCTCTACAGTCACACAAAAAAATGCACACAAGCAACTTCCCAACAAGGCGCTGATCCATAGTCGTTACGACTGAAGGATGCCAACACATGTAGGCAGGATATTTTTATTAAATAACACAGAATGTTTATATTCTTGTCCACCCGGTGAGTGACATGGCCACATTATTTTTTAATTTTTCTGTAAATGTTACCAGTTATATATATAAAAAAAATTTTCATGAAATAGCCATTATGAATTTTTAATATATATTCTTGTCAACCCGGTGAGTGACATGGACACATTTTTATTTTTATGTAAATGTTACCAGTTATATATATAACAATTTTTTTTCATGAACTTGTCATTATGGAATTTAAATATATATTTTCGACAACACGGTAAGTGACATGGGCACATTATTTATATATATATATATATATATATATATATATATATATATATATATATATATATATATATATAAAATAAAAAAATAAAAATCTTCTTTAATGAGCTTGTCATTATGTATTTTTGAATATATGTTCTCGGCAACCCAGTGAGTTACATGGGCACATTATTTGTAAACTTTTTCTAAAACCATTTACATGGTGCGCTCACCAAAACCCGTCCTAAAAATTCTAGTTTCGTAAAATAGTGAACAGATTATTATGAAAATTAAAATATATATTCTAAAAAATACAGTGAATAAAACGGAAACCTTATTTTTTTGTAAATGTTTACATTCAGGAGTGTATATATGTAAACAAAAAAATTTGTAAATCGATTATAATGAATTTTGAATATATATTCTCGGCAACCCGGTGAGTGACATGAGGACATTATTTATTTTATTTTTCTGTAAATGTTAACATTTAGAAGAACAAAATGAATATAGAGAAAAATAAAGTCTATATAGATGAATAAAAATTGAAGAATAAAATAGATATGAAGAGAGATAGAAATAGATGGAGGGGGAGACAGAGACAATGAAAGAGAGAGAGAAAGGGAGAGACACAGTGAGAGAGGGAGCCGTAGGGATGTATCTCGTGCTACCAGTTTCTTACCGTTATAAATCGTCTCGGTAGATAAAAATACTCTTCACATTTCGAAGAAAACCACTTACCTACAAATAGAGAACAAGAAAATTATTTTAATAGATTAATTTTAAAAAAAAAAACAGGTGATTTTTTTAATGGAAATTGCTCCAGACAAGGCATGAAGCCACTTGAATGAAATATGATTATTGCAAAGACAGGAGATACCTATTAGCTTTAGTCTTGAAAAGACCCAGGTTATAGGTAGGAGGAAAACAGTCAGCAGGAAGATAGTTGAAAAAGTTTGCAGTTCTTGGAAAGAAGCTACTGGAATACGAAGCTATATCACAATGAGGTTTTAGTTTTTATGGAAATCGCTCCGGACAAGGCATGAATCCAGTTGATGTAAGAAGCTAACAAGAACGAAATATGATTATCGCAAAAACAGCGTTTTAAGACCAATGCTATAGATAGGAAGAAAACAGCCAGCAGGAAGAGAGTTCCACAAACCTGAACTTCTTGGAAAGAAGCTACTGGAATAAGAGGATGTATTACAATAAAGTATCAAAACAGCGAACTGATGAAGACCACTAGACCAACGAGTTAAACGATCTGAAACAAATAAAGGAGGGAATAGATGATATAATTCTGAAGAACACATGCCATAATAGTATTTATAGAAAAGACTGAGACTAGCAACATCATGTCTGGGTGAGAGACAGTGCAGAGAAGAAGAAAGGGTGGGGGCTAATCAAATTCCAGATACGTTTCTGCACCTTATCAAGAACCCTCAAATGGGACAGAAATTCACCAGCCCAAATATGACAAAGCACTCCACACATGGTCTGATAGTAGATTTGTAGAGATAGAGAATAGCTTCAAGTGTGAGAAAGTGTTTAGAGCGATAGAGAGAACCGATTTTACGAGAATTAGAAATCAAGGGAGGCGCGTGAGCGCTGTATCCCTTAATAGAACACACGAATGGCCTATGCTGAAAATCTCATTTCTTTGATCAATCATAACTCAAAAACCAATAAACCAAATTAGTTAAAACTTTGCACAAAATCTTTATTTGATAGGTTCTATAAGTGTGTAGAATTTCAGCATCATCAGTCAAGGCAACCCAGAGATCCAGAAAGTTCAATCATGAAATCATGTTATCAGTGTGTACGTACGTACGTACGCACGCATGTGCCACCCTGTATCTCATCAACTATTTGATGGATTCAGCTGATTTTTGGCAGGGTCTAGTTGATGGCATTTTAATTTCAGTTTACCATATACCTTAGTTTTCAAGAAAATTCCAAAAAACCTTATGAGAAGGCATTGTATTGAGGCATAGCCTTTATAAAAGTAGTGACATTCCATGAAAAATGCCAGTATACTGAAATCATATGCCCTTAATATGGTTAAGATGAAAATTCAAATACACTAAATGTACAAAAGCAAGGAAATTCCCAAATGTTTACACTTTTATTGTCATTAAGGGTATGACTACATATCAACCAAACCATTTCATTATCATATCACAACAGTATACATCTCTATGCATGAGTGGATGAAGTGTGTGAGGTGCGCTGAAGAAAAATTCCTACCAGTAAAATACATAGCCCTGTTGTGCTCGCATACCCTTAATGACAATAAAAGTGTAAAAATTTGGGAATGCTTTTGTACATTTAGTGTATATGAATTTTCATCTTAACCCTATTAAGGGCATATGATTTCAGTATACTGGCATTTTTCATGGAATAGCAATAGAGTTAAATTATTTTATTATGCGAGTGAAATATAAAAAGTAAAATGTTCATATTTATATAAAATAAAGCCCCAGTTGATGTAGTTGAAAAAGAAAGAAAGTAAACGTTTCTAATCGGATCCTTAAGAAAAGAATATAAGGGAAAACAGAATGGACTTTCACCCCAGATCTGAAGTGGAAGACTTGCATCGGATCTGTTACTCAGGTCTCTAGAAAAATGGTTCAATAATTCTACCGCTTTAGAATATATCTCACTCGTGATTCAATCCTTCACAATTATAAGAGCCAGATACGGCTTAAGATGAAGTACAATTGTCACATCCGGTGGAGTGCCGCTCAAAGCCCTCTCTCCTGCCTTGATAGCGTACAAAATCGACTTCGAAATCTAGTAGGTGATGTCCTCTTCTCTTCCATGAAGAATTATGCTCACAGGAGAGAGGTTGCTAGCCTTCCTCTACTCTATCGTTATTTTCATGGTAGGTGCTCGACCAATCCATAGCTCCTTTGGGTTAGAATAGCATTTATAGATTCGTTACTACTTCAATTGTCTTCCCTAGAAAATTTTATACATATGATTTAAATTTCATTAAAATAAGATATATATGATATTTAAAGTGGGTTATGATCTCATAGACCCCTGTGAGTACAGTTAGAGATTCGGGACAACTTCCATTGTCTTCTCTTGAAAATTGTATACATATGATTTAATTTTATAAAAATAGAATATATTTGAAGTGTTAATGGAGCTATGCCTTTATAGCCTCGTTTAGGCGTGCATTTAGATTTCCGGGGGCACTTCCATTGTCTTCCCCGTAAAATCTGACATGAGAATACACTTAAATTTCATGTAGATTATGTAACCTCTTCATTCTATAGGGAGGACACAAACATCACGCAAACACTTACACACGCAGACATTCAGATTCTTATATATAGAGAGATTCATCACCAAATGTATCTTTCTTATTATAACAAAAATTTGTTTATTTTCTTTATTACATTATGTCAATATCCCATGCGCTTTGTGTGCGCGAATGTCTGTCTATGTGTAGGCAAGGTTATAATATGCTTCGGATAATATCTACCACCACAAAGAACTTGAAAAAGGATCGGTATCCCAGGCGTAATCTTAAATCAATCCGATATTATATATTGCGCCGTTAATTGTCCATATGTTACCGATCAACTTTCATCCTTGTGGAATAATGGCGAAATTTACACGTCGATGTTTACGCGATTTGTTGTTTTCTATCTTTTTTTTTTTTTTAGTTCGTTTTTCTTTTTTAGTCTGTGTATTTATTTGTTTCTTCATATTTTTTCCCCATTCCGCTTGGCCTTGTTTGTCTGCTCAGATATCCGTCTTCAATTCTCCAACATGGCGATGCTTTGTGTTTTGGCTTTCGAGCTAACATCTCTTTGCGAAGCGATGACTGCAATATAAACGTGTGCCATTTGCCGTCCCCGGTGAACAACAGAGATAGCCAACCGGACGGACACTCGATCGTTAAGATGAAGAAATAGAGTGCATTCGTACGGAAGCGAACAGACGAAAACAACGAACGGACATATTATATTTAGATAGGTCCATTAAGCTCTATAAGAGGCTTTGTCGGTTGGTCGGTCACGAATAAGTCTAAAATAGAATTCTTGTCTGTCTTTCAGGCTAGTCAGAATCCAATATCGATTTTGTAAGAAGAAAGCTATCGATGACAAACGATAAAAAGACACCCTTTACTTTATCTAGTAGATATGTAAGCAGGGAGAAGGACTGGTAGGAGGAGAAGCGGGAAGAAGGACTGGTAGAAGGAGAAGCGGAGAGGGAAGGCAAAAAAGAAGGAGAGGGGGAGAGAGAGAGGGTTAGGGTTAGGGTTAGGGGGTGAGGAACTTGTTTTTAAATGGACATACAGTGCAAATAAACTGATAAATCTTTGGAATCTTTTCGGCTATAGCATTTTCTTCGGTCTGTCATACTTCAGTTAGAAATAGCATTTCCTTTGGCGTGTCAAAATTAAGTTAATAATAACATTGCCTTTGGTTTCAATTGAAATAAAATTACCTTTGGTCGTATTTAAAATATTATATTCTTTAGTCGGTCACAATTAAGTAAAAATGACATTTTCTTTTCTCTGTGACTCAAATTTAAAATATATTCTTTGGTCTGTGACGCTTAAGATTGACATAGTATTTTCTAAATACATACATATATACATACATATATACATATATATACATATACATATTACTGGTGATACCAGATCAGGCTGCCCTGTGGCTCCCTGAGACGAAATTCACCTACATTGACGTTTTTTTTTTTTGTAAAACTTAATTATGTTCTACAAAACCAAAACCAAAAACAACAGCCCCTCTCCCTTTCTCCCTCCCCTTTTTTATTTTTATTTTTCCTACCCTACTCCCGGTCCTGGATATGACCTTAAACTACATCCGATGGTGAGATCCGGCTTACGGACTTTGGGGAATGTGGAGCCTCCTCTTAATTACCATTGCTCCCAGGTCCACCCTGACCCGGAGTGGTAGTACCTGTTAGGGTCCCAACTATGGGTTAAATAGAAACAGATATTAAAAGGGGAAAGAAACAAAAAAGAAAAGAAAACAAGACCAGATTCGGCATTAAATAACCCAAAAAGGGTTGATATGCCTTAAAACAAAACTACCATATACATATTTGGCTAAGATCAAAGTGTAGTATCTGTTCCGATGGATACTGCACCCCATAGACTGGTATTGTCTTGGCCTTCGGGGCTTGATTTACGCCGGTCTATGGGGCTGTCCTGTGCAGTTCTAGGTGGTCCACCCTCCCGCGCTTCGCCTCCTCTCTTTGGGTAGAGGTAAGTTTATTGCTTACTGCCTGAGGCGTTCAAAAAGAAATACATCCAAAAGTGAAATGTTGAAATCAACACGCAGTTCTTTTCTTGAATTCGCTCGCTAGCATATCTGTCAAATTATTCCTCTCGCTTTTTTTCCACCATGGCCCAGGAAGTTGCAAAAAATGGCCGGTTTTCTTACTTCAATTCCATTTAAGTGCACTCCATCTACGTTTTAGATTTCAACATCTCACTTTTGGATTTATTTATTTTTGAACACCTTCTCCATACTGCTCCTACGGAAAATTTTCTTTTTTTTTTCGTCTTCTCAAAAATCTCCTCAACGGACACCTTTTCAACGGACAATTACCATCTGGACAAACCACATATCCTTTTTCCACGAACCTTTTTCAACCCATTTTTAATATTTTTCAAATATTTGAACTTTGCCTTTTTCCACAGCCAACTTATCTATCTGTATTTCTCCTCTGATGATAAGATTTCGATCTTTGAAAAGCCTTGGCTTAAGGAAAGAATAATAAACACTGGTTTATTACAGAATACACCTGGCATTGAACAATCGAAATTTGATATAAATTTGGACATTCGAACATGTTTATCACTCTTATTTCTTCTATCTTTATAATTGCTCTATCTCGTATATTGAGCTTAAACCATTTAACTATAGGTTCTTTCTACTAAAAGTTTACTTTTAGTTTCATATTTAATTATATATATATATATATATATATATATATATATATTAAAAATCATTTATTTAATATTTCGGGGAAAAAACTTCCCTTTGTCAAAAATAATAAACACCATTTAGCTGTAGGTTCTATTTACTAAAAGTTTACTTTTGGTTTATATTTGATTATACATATATACACATACTTATATATACATATATACACATACACATATATATATATATATGTGTGTGTATGTGTGTATAAAATAATGATTCTCATAGAATTTTCTTCCGTTTCATGCCTGGATCTAGCGAGATTCGAGACTGGCACCATAATGACTGAACTCTGGCGCGCGTACAACTGGGGCACGAATGCTCACTACTAGTATTGATTTACTCCTCTCTAGAAGTTAGGCACAAGGCCAGTTTTTATCTTGCTCCCACAAGTAAGATGTGACCCAAGGTCGGGTCGGGAAAGTGGGGTTTAAAAATTGCCTGGGCAGCCCCGTCGGCATTCCCCGGTAGGGGCGCCTAAGGCAGTAAGCAATAAACTTACTCCTCCCCAAAGAGGGGAGGCAAAGCCTGGGAGGGTGGACCTCCTAGAAATGCACAGGACAAACCCATAGACCGGCGTAAATCAAGCCCCGAAGGCCAAGACAATACCAGTCTATGGGGTGCAGTATCTCATCGGAACAGATACTACACTTTGATCTTGGCCAAAAGGCCAAGTATAGGAAAAATACATCGTATATAAATTTTGTCATTTTTATTGTTGTTGGTTTTGCGAGATTCGCACTTGAACACATTCAGACAAACATTACCTTAACACTAAGATTGAAACATTGTTCTCGCTCACCATAGTGACGCCCTTCCCATATTTAAAAAGAAAAATGTGTTTAGTGTATAGTTTGAAATTTAAAAAAAAACCCACAAAATGCTGAGTTGAACCAAATTGACAATCGTTATGGTAATTCCATAATTGTACGTTAATCTTAATCGCTGTTCTGTAAAATCTATTTTAAAAATGAAAATGTATTTAATATAATTTTTAAAAAGTGTTGATGAGATTACGTTGCATGTATCAAAGATTTTACTGAAGGGAAACACTTGTTTATTTTAAGTCATTTATAATATTAGCACGTATTTTTTAATTCTATCTTCTTTCAATTCGCCTTCATACTACAACATCCTCCTCCCACTTCCTTTTTCATTCGAAAAGCGGCTTACGTACTGCTCTTTTTTCATACAAAGTCTCCTCCTACTGCTACTAATTAATCCGTGACACAAAATGAATGTATGATCGAACGAACGCACTGACGTATTGTCCAAAAATCGAGCTCTCTCTTCATCAACAACCTCCTCATCTTCTGATAAAATAAAAGCAAGAGGAACAGATATTACACTTTGGTATTTATCTACCTCTCACAAAGTAAGATGTGACACAAAGTCGGAAAGTGGGATTTGATAAGTTAGCACTGTAGAGGAAGAGCACATATTACCTTTAAAAATTGCCTGGTCAACCCCGTCGGCATTCCCCAGTAGGAGCGCCTCATGCGATTAGCAATAAACTAACCCCTTCTCAAAGGGTGAGAAGGCAAAGCCTGGGAGGGTGGGCCTCCTAGAACTGCACAGGACAAACCCAGAGACCGGCGGAAATCAAGCCCCGAAGGCCAAGACAATACCGGTCTATAAGGTGCAGTATTCATCGGAACAGATACTACACTTTGATCCCGGCCAAAAGGCTGAGAAAGCAAGAGATTATTTATCTTCCTCTCACAAGGTAAGATGTGACACAAGGTCAGAAAAGTGGGATTTGAAAAGCCAGCGCCCGAGAAGGTGAGCATTCTGGCCATTAAACATTGCCTGGGCAGCCCCGTCGGCATTCCCCGGTAGGGGCGCCTCAGGCAGTACGCAATAAACTTACTCCTCCTCAAAGAGAGGGGAGGCAAAGCCTGGAAGGGTGGACCTCCTAGAACTGCACATGACATACCCATAGACCGAGGCCAAGACAATACCAGTCTATGGGGTGCAGTATCCATCGGAACAGATACTATACTTTGATCCCGGCCGAAAGGCTTAGAAAGCAGGAGGTTTCGGAAAGAAGGAAGTCATTTAACAATGATCCTAATCCCTCACCCAACCTCCGCTCAAGTGATCTCCATTCTCGCACACAATGATTCCAGAACGGAATTCATCAAATTTTATTTCAGCTCAGAACTGTCGGCATAAAAATTCTGCCCCTTCCAGGAACCCTATCTTACCCCAAATACCTACCCAACCGATTCTACTACACCCTCCCCCAACGTGAATCATCCCCCTTCTCTGGCATTTAAAATAATAGTTATTGGGTGACGGTCGATTGGTGAGTCACGCTGTAAAAGTCAGAACGTGGTCATTCGTTACTTGCGTCCATTCAATATATACGAATATGATGGAAATGCATTTTCAAACTGATACATAACAGACCGAAAAATTATATTCAAAGTTGAGCCTGACAGACCGACGAAAATGCTATTTAAATGTTAAGCATGACAGACCGATAAAACTACTGTTGACATTTTAAGCATGACAGACCATCTAAAATGCTATTTAAAAATTAAGCATAACAGACCGACGGAATTCTATTTTAAACTTATCCGTAACAAATCAACGAAAATTCTATTTCAAATTGAAGCGCGGAACACCGATGAAAATACTATTTCAAACTTACGCCTAACAGACCGACGAAAATGCAATTTATAATTCAGTATAACAGACCAACGAAATTGTTGTGGTGAGGTGTAGCATGGATTTTGAGGGGCTGGGGAAATAAGAGGGGAGGGGAGGCTCTGCGTTTTTGGTATGTAGGTAGTGTCATAGTTTTAGAAAAAGATTTGAAGAAATGAAGATGAGTTGAAAGTGAGCGGAGGTGGGTAGGTGCTACACCTCACCACAACAAAAACCTCAACACCCCCCTCCCCTCTCTTCCACCCTAAGACAAATTCACTAACACTCCCACCTTTCCTCTTTTTCACTCACAGCCATCCACATTCATTTCACTCTCTGCCACCAACTTCTCTTAGCCCGGACCTTGGTCCTGCGCTCCCCATAGTGGCTACTACTTTTTCTCATCAACCCATTATGTTAACCCAATATGTTCACGTACTTGCATGACATTTTTCTTAAAATTATCATCCTGAGGAAGTCTTACAAATAAAGACGAAACGTTGATAAATACATAAGAAAACATCTTTGGGTTTTCCCTTTTTCATTTCTCATATATATATATATATATATATTTGCATATTTAATTGCATTTGCAAATTCAGTTTTTCCTAATTAAAACAATTTACCCAGATTTCAATGGATGTCCCAGCGAGTCACAGTTGTGTGTTTGTGTGTGTATGTATGTATATGTGTGTGTATGCATGTATGTATGTAGGTATGTGTGTATGCATGTATGTATGTATGTAGGTATGTAGGTATGTGTGTGTATATGCATGTATGTATGTAGGTATGTGTGTGTATGTATGTATGTATGTATGTGTGTATATGAGTTTTGTTTACATGAAGAATTAGCAGATGGACGGACAGACGAAGCCTGTATTATATATACAAGGTCGGATCTAACAGACTCAACCAAAATTATATGATTGGCTTTGAGTGACGGATAGCGAGTTTGGGTTGGTATGTGAGAAGCTGGGGGGGGCGTCCGAAAATTAGTAGAGTCGGACGCTATCTACAAGTAAGAAAAGGTTGGCGCATGTGGGTTCGGAAAGAAAGGAGGAGCCCCCACCAATCCACTACCCAGAGTTGAGAGAAGGGTGAGGAGTGGCAGTTGTTAATGGATCGGCAGTGTTAGCTCGAGCGGTTAGAAAGATGCCTGGGAAAAAAAGACAGCAGATGTGGTTTTCACGTCCAGGTTGTTTAGATGAACAGCTAATCGGGGAAGAACCACAAGGGTCCGTCAGGACAACCTGACATGAGGATACTTCTCCTACAAGTAAACCCTGAGCAAATATTGAAAATAACGTAGTATTCGAAGCCCAAATAAGATACCCTCAACACAACTATACACTGGCTCATACGAGGAAAAGGCGCCTTTTCCAAGTAATGTTACCTCAAATAACATCACTTCTCCTACAAGTAAACCCTGAGCAAATATTGAAAATAACGTAGTATTCGAAGCCCAAATAAGATACCCTCCACACGGCTATACACTGGCTCATACGAGGAATAGCGCGCCTTTTCCAAGTAATGTTACCTCAACTAACATCACTTAGCCAACACCGATAGAAATTGTACGTCTCCGAAAAACTTCAACCCGGTAGGATTGAATACGAAGCACTACGATTCCATAGTCTGTGACGGTATATATTATACTAATCAGGCACATAACCATTAAACCAATAAAAAAAGGAAAAAAAGGAAGAAAAAAAACATTCGTCAACGTGTATATTTTCTTTAAGTGAATTGTAATTACATTTTGTGGATTTGCAATTTCCCGTAAGCCGCAACCTCACTTTTCCTTCGTTATACACGAACCCCAACTGTCAGTTTCATCCCCCCACAAAAATCATAAAATCTTCCCTGAAAACAGTTACGGCGTCTGTCAGTGCTGTCATTCCCAGCTTTCCTTTTGTAACTGCTTGACCCGCGCACGAACCCCGCCCAGACCAATCACTGTACTACTCTCTGTATATAAAGTTAAGTTAAGTTTATATATATATATATATATATATATATATATATATATATATATATATATATATATATATATAAGTATATTCTCGAAAGCCAAGATTAAAATGAATTTTATTCATTTTACACCACCATTGTTATGGTTTTTTCAAAAAAAAAATATAATACTATTACGAAACAATGGTTTAAAAAATATGTCTAAATACACTTTCTTATTCAAACTGGCGCGACCTCGCCTTCAGACATAACGTGATTTTCTGACCCGAAGTCCATTTCCATCGGACGATGAAGAAAAAGAAAAGAAAAACACTCTTTGATAAGGAGAAGTATATTCTCGAAAGCTAAGATTAAAATAAATTTTATTCATTTCACACCACCATTGTTATGGTTTTTTCAACAAAAAAATATATAATACTATTACGAAACAATGGTTTAAAAAATATGTCTAAATACCCTTTCTTATTCAAACTGGCGGGACCTTGCTTGCAGACATAACGTGATTTTCTGACCAAAAAGTTCATTTCCATCGGACGATGAAAAAAAAGAAGAAAAGAAAAAGACCCTTTGAAAATGAGAAGTATATTCTCGAAAGCTAAGATTAAAATAAATTTTATTTATTTACACCACCATTGTTATAGTTAAAAAAAAAATACTATTACGAAACAATGGTTTAAAAAATATGTCTAAATACCCTTTCTTATATATATATATATATATATATATATATATATATATATATATATATATATATATATATATATTAAATATTTTCTTTGTAGTACAAAACTTTATAATGGCATGAAAGAGACAATATTTATTAATCATGATGAATTAAGAAATTAAAAAGATGAAAGGGCAGCTGACCGGTTTCGTACCTCGCTCAACAGAACCAAATATTGAGGTATCGTGTAAAAAATATAATAAAGATGCTATGAGAATTGTAGCGAGGGAAAGGGATAAAAAAATCAATCAAATAGAAACAACATTAAGCCCGAGGAGATTTTCTCTTTGCTTACAAAGAGAAGTTCAAAAAGACTTAATATAGATTTTTTCTAGAATCTTGAGATGGTAGGGAGAGTGCGACTTACTAAGAATGGAGAATAAGTCGCACACACACACACATATATATATATATATATATATATATATATATATATATATATATATATATACAGGGGGTTTCATAAGTCACTTAGCTATAAAATATACGGTAATACAAAACAGAAGGTTTATTCAACAAATTCATTTATAGGAGTTTAAAATTACAGCAAATTTTCAAAATTTCCACTTTCGTTCTCCATTCTTTTTTGCAAGGAATTTACGACTCTTTGTTTGGTTTGGTAGTTTTGTTTTACGGCATATCAACCCTTTTTGGGTTATTTAATGCCGAATCTGGTCATTATAGTAAAAGTTTTTATGCTTCAAGTTCTTTATATCTTCAAATGTTTAATCAGGGTTTTTGGTTTGGTAGTTTTGTTTTACGGCATATCAACCCTTTTTGGGTTATTTAATGCCGAATCTGGTCATTATAGTGAAAGTTTTTATGCTTCAAGTTCTTTATATCTTCAAATGTTTAATCAGGGTTTTTGGTTTGGTAGTTTTGTTTTACGGCATATCAATCCTTTTTGGGTTATTTAATGCCGAATCTGGTCTTGTTTTCTTCTCTTTTTTGTTTCTTTCCCCTTTTAATATCTGTTTCTATTTAACCCATAGTTGGGACCCTAACAGGTACTACCACTCCGGGTCAGGGTGGACCTGGGAGCAATGGTAATTAAGAGGAGGCTCCACATTCCCCAAAGTCCGTAAGCCGGATCTCACCATCGGATGTAGTTTAAGGTCATATCCAGGACCGGGAGTAGGGTAGGAAAAATAAAAATAAAAAAGGGGAGGGAGAAAGGGAAAGGGGCTGTTGTTTTTGTTTTTGGTTTTGTAGAACATAATTAAGTTTTACAAAAAAAAAAAAAAAAACGTCAATGTAGGTGAATTTCGTCTCAGGGAGCCACAGGGCAGCCTGATCTGGTATCACCAGACGACTCTTTGTAGCATATTTGATTGATTATGGTGTTGTGCGAAGGAGGCTTTCTGTTCACATCACGTTTCCATTGCCTAACAAATAGCAGTAATTAGAGAGTAAGATAACAATTATCAAAAGTTCATGATATGTTTGTGCTTCATATGGTAATCATTTTAAATAGCTAAGTGAAGTGACTTATGAATCACCCTGTGTATGTATATATATATATATATATATATATATATATATATATATATATATATATATATAAGTAAATTTCGCGTACAACAAAATCGTAGGATGAATTTCCTAGGAAACATTTTTTAATCAATGAAACGGACGGGTTTTAAAAAAAGAAAATTGTTAAAATTTTCTTTAAGGCCTTATCGTCTGACCCTCTAAGAGGAAACGTCAGAATGATAAATTAAAAACTAAGAAAATTGAATGAGATATGAGGGGAAAAAATTGTTTCAGTTGGAGAAAACGAATGAGAGAGGAAAACCAAGTCACTCTCAACATTATGGTGGCTTTGAATCATTAAATATCTCAAACTGATGCTTCAAAATCTGTTGTCTACACAGGCTAGGTCGAGAATTGTTAATAACTAACGCCTCAATAATATTCAGATGGTAGTTCGACCTGGCACTGTGTGAAACAGAAAACCACCCATCGGAATAGTTATCAGAACAATTATTTGTACTAACGAGGTGATTACCGATGGCTGATTCATGTGCGTGAAAGTTCCCGGATGATCTCGAAACTTTGTGTAAACGAATATCACGTGGTATGTGTTGGGATATTCTAAATTCTAATCTTTGGGATGTCTTGCCAACGTAGTCAGCTCCATACTGACACAGGAATTTATAAACAACAGAATTCTTCTACTCAACGTTGTTTTCCAGCAACCATGCTGAGAGTAGTTTACACGACTCGAACCTGTTTCTCTTTTCGTAAGGATGTTTTGCCAGCCATCCAAAAGAATGGAGAATAAGTCGACATATATATATATATATATATATATATATATATATATATATATATATATATATATATATATATATATAGATAGATAGATAGATAGATAATAACTCTCTTTGTCACAACTACAGGTAAATCGATAAATGAATTACATCGTGTTTGGAAGAACAGCGGATGGAAGGATAAGAAAAAGAAAAATGTATAGAAAACAAACAGTTTACTAAAATATAGCTGAAATACGGAGAGAGAGAGAGAGAGAGAGAGAGAGAGAGAGATAGAGAGAGAAACCCGGAAGTGAAAAAATAATTACGAAATGCTTACGCATGCGCCGAATAATTATTTTTTAAAGGAGCAAGACGAAAAAATGGCGTAGTACGAAGCAGAAAAAAAGAGGCGATTTCGAAGCAGAAAGCAATCATATCTATAAAGAGAAAGTCAAGATAACAACCTTGGATGCATTTACCCTTTTCTTGGTGAAATTTATTTTTATATAATTCATGCTGCTGGTTGTTTTATGCTAAGATTGGCGTAACTATTACATGTGGAAATAGGTTTCAAATAAAAGACACCGGAAAAGACAGAAAAATAAAAGTAGCACATATGCTAGGATACTGTGACCTCTTTATAAATTGATCTCTTTAAGTACAATTAGACTTTAAGTATGAAGGCATTCTTCAAATATGTCCTAAAACGAAACATGCATATATAGTCTAGTCACACACAGATAATATATATCTATATATCTATCTATATATCTATCTATCTCTATATCTAACTATCTCTATATCTATCTATCTATCTCTATATCTATCTCTATCTATCTATATATCTATCTATCTATCTCTATATCTATCTATCTATCTCTATCTATCTCTATCTATATATCTATCTATCTATATATTTATCTATCTACATCTCTCTCTCATATATATATATATATATATATATATATAGATGGATATTGGTAGTTCAACATTTTTTATTATTATTTTATAAGCATCGAAGAATTAGTATTAAATTGAGAATAAAAGCCCTTTTTCAATGCAAGATATTTCTTTTTTTTTACATGTATCTTATCAATTTCGGAGATAAACGCATCATCAGAGATTCTTCTCTTTTTTTTTATAAAAATAAACAACCTTCTTTTTTTGTTTAAAAAAAGAGAAGTATCTCTGATGATGTAGTTTATCTCCGAAATTGATAAGATACATGTAAAAAAAAAAAAAAAATATATATCTTGCATTGAAAAAGGGCTTTTATTCTAAATTTAATATATATATATATATATATATATATATATATATATATATATGAAAAGTTCGAACGCAAAATGCGATAAATCCAATTCGTTTAAATTGAGACCGTAAACAATAAAAACACGAATATATTAGAAGCTGATTGAAAATTCAAATATAAAAGAAATCATTTCGGTAAGATATTATGTAATACATAGTTTAGTGGTGTCTTCAAGTGTTGAAATGCAACACTTTTGTATGGACGGTTTCGTGACTTACAAAATGGCGTTTATCGCGTTTTGCATTCGAACTCTTTAAAACACACACACATATATATATATATATATACATATAGATAGATAGATATGAGGAATAACAGAAACAATGTTTCAGACAAAATGTAAAAATAAAAATGGAATAAAAGATAAGCAAATCAACAATTAGCAAAAATAAACTCAAAAACACACATTGAATAGTTCTACCGAAATATTTCGATTGTTAACATACAATCATCATCAGTTGGTAGCAGAACTTTAATATATTTTTAATGTGTTTTGAGTTTATTTTTGCTAGTTGTTGATTTGCTTATCTTTTATTCCAGTTTTACATTATATATATATATATATATATATATATATATATATATATATATAATATATATATATATATATGTATGACATAGCACTATTGAAGTATAGCCATGATAGAGCGGATCTGACTGCCTTTGGACGAATATATATATATATATATTAGATACTTAAATAAATATATATATTTAGATACTTAAATCTTTCTCTCTCTCTCTCATATATATATATATATATATATATATATATATATATATATATATATATATAGATTAACAAATTAAGTTCAAATATGTTGACAAAATGAACATACAACAAATATTTTTCGAAAGTGATCAATAACCACTTGAGCATGTGTATAATTAAATAAACATAGGTACAGTCGACGCTAATTAATTCGCGTTTCGATGATCTTACATCTTGTCAAGACTGTGGAAAATACAAAAGTCTTTAGTTTTTTCCACAGGCTTTGGTAAGATGTAAAATTATGGAAACGCGGATTAATTAGCATCGATTTTACCAGTGTTCATATATATATATATATATATAATTACATAAAAATGCATTAAATATTTAGGTGATAAAAATCGTACATATTTATAGAAAGAGCGTTTTGGTTCGATGGTAAAACGCTGGACTATAGACATCAATATCGACGGTTCGATCTCTGATGACGGCTGTGGATTACTTTTATGTACATATAAAATAAATAAAAATATATATATTAATGAAAAATACGTCCTATGAAGTTAAGGGGGACTGGTAATTCAATTGTCTGCATCTTAATCACTTAGGAAGTGAGACAATCAAAATAATAGTAAGCAGAAAAAAACAACGAACGCTGCAATCACTAATAAAAGTAATTACATAAAAATACATTAAATGTTTAGGTGATAAAAATCGTACATATTTCTAGACAGAGCGTCTTGGTCCGATCGTAAAACGCTGGACTATAGACATCAATATCGAAGGTTCGATCTCTGTGTAAGTTAGCCATGCTGATGACGGCTGTGAGCCAGAAACACGTGTCCATGGATTACTTTTATGTACGTATAAAATAAATAAAATATGTATATATATATATATATATATATATATATATATATATATATATATACGTATAGTACACGTATTATTCTCCTGTTTGAGAACGATAAACACATGCTTAAAACCTAGACTCAGCATTGATCACTGAAGCCTACGAACATGAACAACCTGCATTCCACTACTGGTATTGCCTCTTCAGATGTGAGACAGGAAGTTGCCAGCCAGGTAGAGATCACAAAGGCTAACAGTGATGAAAGCTATATCCGTCATGGATGTGAATCAACGGGCCAAGTATTGAAGTCAAGGAAAAGCTTCCTCGGCAATGTCGAACCACTAACAACATCTCAGGAAGAGACCAGACTACATCTGTAGACAAGACGGCTAGAGAGTGGCACCCTTTTACTGACAAGGAACTCCTCTTGGTTCAGAAGCATATTGGCTTTATTGGAAATGGCTTAATCACTTGAAAAAGGGAATGGGCGATCAAAAGTTTCTATTAGTAGATGGGAGTACACCACTGACCCAACCATCTGTGAATGTGGAGAAAAGAACCATACGATGCAACACTGCCGCGTCTGCACAACCAATGCAGCTTGAAAGATCTTGCAGAGTACAACAATAATGTAAAAAGTGAGAAACTGTCGTATGCCCACGTTCTTCCAAGACACGCAACGAAGAAGAATGTATTTTGATAAAAATTAAAATATGGATTCTAAACATAAGGTTTAGTAGCATTATCTATTGATTTTAATCTTCGTAATCTTCTAACATCTGAGAAAGAGACCAGACTCCAGCTGTGGACCAGACGGCTAGAGAAGATGGTCCTCCTCTCTTACTGACATTGGAATCCCCCCTTATGAGGCCTTCCCTCCCGATTCAGAAGCCCTTAACAACATCTCTATCAAGAGACCAGACTACAGCTGTGGACCAGACGGCTAGAGAAGATGGTCCTCCTCTCTTACTGACATTGGAATCCCCCCTTATGAGGCCTTCCCTCCCGATGCAGAAGCCCTTAACAACATCTCTATCAAGAGACCAGACTACAGCTGTGGACCAGACGGCTAGAGAAGATGGTTCTCCTCTCTTACTGACATTGGAATCCCCCCTTATGAGGCCTTCCCTCCCGATTCAGAAGCCCTTAACAACATCTCTATCAAGAGACCAGACTACAGCTGTGGACCAGACGGCTAGAGAAGATGGTCCCCCTCTCTTACTGACATTGGAATCCCCCCCCCCTTATGAGGCCTTCCCTCCCGATTCAGAAGCCCTTTAACAACATCTCTATCAAGAGACCAGACTACAGCTATGGACCAGACGGCTAGAGAAGATGGTCCTCCTCTCTTACTGACATTGGAATCCCCCCTTATGAGGCCTTCCCTCCCGATTCAGAAGCCCTTAACAACATCTCTATCAAGAGACCAGACTACAGCTGTGGACCAGACGGCTAGAGAAGATGGTCCTCCACTCCTACTGACATTCGAATTCCACTTTCTGAGGCCGTCTCTCCCAGTCTAGAAGCACCCTGGCTCCAGTGGAAAATACTCAACCGTCTGAGAACGGGAATGAGGCGATCAAAAGTTCCTATGACTAGATGGGGCTACAAAATGTATTCAACCATTTGCGAATGCGGGGAAGACGACCATACGATGCAACACCAACACTGCATTGTCTGTCCGCTACTGCGCCACCGTTGCAGCTTGAATGATCTTGCAGAGTGCAACAATAATGCAAATGTGTATATATGAACATACATATATACATGAGTGTGTATATAAACGTACATATGTATGTGTGTTTATCAACCATAAATATATATATATATATCTATATATATATATATATATATATATGTGTGTGTGTGAATAGATGAAAGGATAAAATAATCCGACGGTATGAAATTAAAATGGAATAAGCGGAAGACCTAAAAAGCTCAACGTTTGGCCCAACGTTTGTCATTTTTGGCATTTTTTTCGTTCGCTCTTGACAAAGCCCATATAACATTTGGGCGAAACGTTGAGCTTTTTAAATCTTCCGCTTATTCCATTTTAATTTTATATATATGTGTGTGTATATATGAACGTACATACACGCTGTGTATTTGGATATATATATATATATATATATATATATATATATATATATATATATATATATATATATCCAAATACACAGCGTGTGTGTACGTTCATATATACACACATTTATTTTATATTTTATATTTGGGTTTTGATTCTGATTTTAACATTTTGATTCTAAACGGTCTCAACCACGTGACTTCCCAAATTTTGACATTTTAAATTTCTTTTCTTCTTTTTTTTCTCCCCATTTCATTCTTTCCAAATATGATCTAATGTTAAGATCGGATTCTAACTCTCCCTGATGAGATCTCAGTTTATAATAGCTGTTGATCGATAACATCGACATGGTAGTGTCGCAGATTTTGTACATGTCTGTGTAAGTAAAAATAATCATATATATATATATATATATATATATATATATATATATTTGTGTAAATGAACGTATAACTAAATTATGGATCTAGCTGCTATAGTATATTTTCTTTGTGGGGGTATCGGAATTGGTATCGGAATTGGTATCGTAATCGGGAAAATTGGTGCCTATT
>OY744554.1:39561467-39576467 GCA_963556195.1 Sepiola atlantica
GATTTTTCTCCGCAACCATCCATTGAATTTCTCTGAAATTTTGCATGAAGTTGTAACTTTGGTCAGGTTAGAAAGTGATATTCTCCGATTTTTGAAAAAATCTGGTTAACCCTTCAGGGGGTCAAAAGGCCCCGAAATGGAAAAAATTGACATTTTTTGCCCCATAACTTTTCATCCATCCATTCAATTTCTCCGAGACTTGGCCAAAATGTGGAGGCAATTGTTCCTAATAGAAAATAAGTATCGCTGACCTTGGAAAAAATCTGGTTCGCGCCCCCAGGGGGTCAAAAGCCCTTTAAAATGACAGAAAACACCCTTTTCTCCCATAACGTTTGATCCATCCATTCAATTTTTCTGAAACTTGGCCACAATGTAGAGGCAATTGTTCTGGATATAAAATGAGCATCCTTAACCTCAGAAAAATTCTTGTTCGCCCCCCAGGGGGTCAAAGGGGGGTAAGAAAATGCCAAAATTTATTGCATTTTACACTCGCCACATCGAGTCACATACAGAGGGGGACCACGCACGTACGGCTTGTTTTTATTATTATTATAAATGTGAGTTATATTGATGTAATATATATGGTTATATATATATATATATATGGTTATATATATATATATGTTTCTCTAAAGCCTAAGGTACTTACGATATAACACATGCTAAAATATATGTTAATGTTACTTCTGCGATTACGTTGTGTTCTAATTAGGCGTAATTTATAATTAATTTGATCAGCGTTAGCCTTAAATTTTATATTTTTTTAATAATCAAACTCATGTCAATATTATAATAATCATTAATAATCGGTAAAAGAGGACGAAAAGACCGAGGAGGGATAGAACTTAGCAGATCTCCACTGGAATGGTACGGAGTATACTAGAAACTTGCGGAGACTTATTTACGTCCAAATCTTAGAGAAAACTAATGGTCGTGGGCCAGCAATAAATACACCAAATCTTTATATATATATATACACATATACATACATACACATATATACATACACATACATACACACACATATATATATACATACATATACATATACATACATACATATACACACATATACATACATACATATACACACATATATATATACACATATTCATACACATATATATACATATATATATATATACATATACATATATATACATATATATATACATATGCATACACATATATATATACATATGCATACACATATATACACATATTCATACACATATATACACATATATATACATATGCATACACATATATATACATATGCATATATATACATATGCATACACATATATATACATATATATACATATGCATACACATATATATACATATGCATACACATATATATATATACATATACATACATACACATACACATGCATATACATATACATACATATACATATATATATATATATTATATATGTGGGGTAAGGTACACGATAATTCATGAAAATGAAATGCCGTGGTAGACAAAATGTGTGAAAAATGACAAACCGAAAACAGATTACAGTGCAGGAGAAAAACAAAAACAAGAGATTTTACCGGTTTCGTTTGTGTTGGCGAACGTCTTCAGAAAAAGTGAAGATTTGGAAATAATTTTATTTTTGTAATAATCCCCCGTTGACCACCGTAAATTAGCTAATATCTAAAGAGGAATTTAACTTTGTAAATACCGAGTCGGCGGGTATTTTTACGAGCAGCGAAAGTGATCTTACAACACCAAACTCTGTTGGATCTCGCATGAAGCTATTAGTACTGCTTGTAATTAAACTCACTCAGAGTGCCCGGCCTTTAGTAAAGGGGGCTTATAATAATATTTATAAATAAATATTAATTATTTATTACCTACAGACATCGATGTTTCATGCTAACGCAATCTTCAGTGCAGGAAGTTAATTCCCGACGGTCCGCGGGCTGGAACTTCACAAATCGCCACTGATTCGCAGTCAAGAGTGGTTCCCCGTTGGCCACCGTGAATTAGCTAATAATTAGGAAGAAATTAAACTTTGTAAATACCGAATCGGCGAGCATTTTAGACGAGCAGCGAAATGATTGTAACTGCGATTGGTAATACATAAAATCGATATTCGTGTGCATATAAAAGCTTGCAGTTTATAAAAAGAGAGCGCAGAAAAGTAACGTTTGATGTTTACCTCTGTGAATCTACGGGTGGGTGGGGGATGCAATTTAGAAATATGAAAAAATCGAGAATTTACCGATAGCTTTGTAATATACATGGGAATGTACGTATTTCGCTTGTTCGTGTGTGGGGGTGGAGGGGTGCTGTGCTGTCGTGGTTTATGTGTTTGTATGTGTTATTGTTTTGTTTTTTTTGTTTGTTTTTTTAATTTTCTCATCTTTCTGATTTTGCTGGGGATGGGGAATCCTACCGGATGCCAGATATTCACCGGCTATTTCAGACACTCCAGCCTAGAGGTCTTTTTAAGATTCTAAGCGCCCCTTTAAGTGCAATTGTTTGTATTTCTCTTGCACTCGGTTCACCGGGTATACTCGCCAGATAGCTTTTGAAATTCTTTTTCATTAGTCCTGTTGCTCCTATAATTACTGGTATGATAGAGATTTTCCTAAGATTCCAGTTTCTTTTCATATCGTACATAATATTTTCCCTTTCAGCTCTGTTTAATCCTGCATCATTAGGGACACTGACTTCAACTAGGGTTGTTACTTTCTACCTTTTGTCGCATATTACTATGTCATGTTTAACAACTCCGTTTTCTAGATATGTAGATGTAGAGATTGTACAGTTTTATAATGGATGGTGTATAACTTATTGGTAACTGTTCTTTCCGGTATATGCTCCCAGGACTTACCGCTACACTGGATATTCAACTTTGTACATGTAGTCCAGTGAATATATATACACACGCCATTGTGTCGCATTGTATAATAGCCATCCCACAGGAGAACCTTACAACTGGATGTCAGGTGGCTCACACTCTCCACTTCTGTGTGGCAGAACCTGCACTTGTTATTGTTGCTGAGACCACTCATCTTTTTAAAGGCATTGGTCATCAAGCCTTGATCTCGGGAAGCCATTACCATTCTCTCCTGATCATAGTGGAGCGATCCTCTGTTCAGTCAGATGAGCGTCTATGTGTGTTTGGATGGGTTATTGTACGTATGTGGATGGTGTATGCTTAGATAATAACAAAGGTTGGGTTCTCAAAAAGCAATTAAAACATGAATCAAAATAAAACTATATTTTTTTTTTAGTTGAAAGGTTGTGTAAGAGCAAAGATAATTAGAAAAAGGAAAGGGAGATAAATACAGGAGGAGGAAAGGAGAAGGAGGAAATTAATGTAAGAAGGAACTCCCCCTCTAAAATCGACAATAGTAAACTTCTCACACCTAACATTATCCTATATCTCTACAAAGCCACCATTCGCCCATGCATGGAGTATTGTTGCCACATCTGGGCTGGTGCATCATCCGCTAGTCTCTCCCTCTTACAAGGTCCAAAAAAGAGTCGCTAACTTAATAGGTCCATCACTATCCACCAAGCTCCAGTCCCTGTCCCATCGCCGCAATGTTGCATCCTTGTGCTTGTTTTACAAGTACTTCAATGGATTGTGCTCTGATGAACTGGCTGCTCTGTTGCCCCTATCGACGTAAATACACTAGACCAACTCGTACATCAGCTAAATCCCATCCATTCACTGTGGAGGTCCCCAGATGCCGAAGAGCCTTCTACTCCTATAGCTTCTTTCCTCGTAATGTCGACCTCTGGAACTCCCTCCCTGCTATTTGTTTCCCCGGCTGTAGTGACATGCAGAGGTTTAAAAGTAATGTAAACAGACATCTCGCTACACAGATCCCAACTTAGGGTGACACCCAAAACCTACACCTTAATTATCAGTAGCCCTTTACGTATACAGTGGCGGCCTGCCTTGTTTGGGGTGAAATATGTTAAAAAACAAAGAACATACGTTGAAAGAAAAAGAAAGAGATAATAAAAGAAGGAAAGAGGAAGAAGAAGAAGAAGAAGAAGAAGAAGAAGAAGAAGAAGAAGAAGAAGAAGAAGAAGAAGAAGAGGAAATAGGAGAACAGAAGGAACGAAAAAGGTGGAGAAAATGAAGGGGAGAAGAAAGAGGGTACATATTTGAAGGGAGGTAAACCAAGGAGGAGGAGGAGAGAAAGAAGAGAAGAATGAAAGAAAGAAGAGAAGAACAAAGGTAATAAAAAGAACGAAAAAAAAAAGGTAGATGATTAATAAGAGAAGGAAGAGGAGAAAGAAGGTGAGGGGGGAATGAACCGGAGAAAGAAGAGGGTAGAGATTAGAAGGGAACAACACGAAGGAGGAGGAGAGAAGAAGGGGAGGGGGATGAAGAAGGGGAGGAGGACAAATGTTATGAGGAGAACAAAAAAGGGAGATAATTAAGGAAAAGAAACGAACAAATAAAAGAGGGCTGAATAAATGGGAGGAAAAAAGAGGATGCATTTTAGGAGGGAGTCAAATGAAGAAAGGGGGGGAGATAAAAAAGAGGAAAAGAAAGGGAGAAAAAAGAGGAAGAAGAGGAGAAGAGGAGAAAGAAGGTGAGGAGGGGAACGAACCGGAAGTGGAAGAGGGTAGAGATTAGAAAGGAATTACACGAAGGAGGAGGAGGGAATGAGGGGAGGAGGGGAGAAGATGAGGAGGAGAACAGGTGTTATAAGAGGATGCATTTTAGGAGGGGGTTAAATGAAGGAGGGGGAGATAAAAAAGAAAGAAAAAGAAAGGGAGAAAGAAAAGGAGGAAGAGGAGAAGGAAGAGGAGAAAGAAGGTGAGGAGGGGAATGAACCGGAAGTTGAAGAGGGTAGAGATTAGAAAGGAATTACACGAAGGAGGAGGAGGAGGGAATGAGGAGAGGGGGGAGAAGAAGGGGAGGAGAACAGGTGTTATAAGAGGATGCATTTTAGGAGGGGGTTAAATAAAATAAGGGGGGAGATAAAAAAAAGAGGAAAAGAAAGGGAGGAAAAAAAGAGGAGTAATATGAGAAGGAAAAAATATCTCAATAAGCAATGAAAATTCAATTTCAAAACTCAACGTGACAAAACCAGGGAAAATGCTATTTAACTTATAGCCTACAATCGTAATCACACCTACCTGTGAATCGCGAAGATGCGAAGTGTTTCTGGCAAAACCGACGGCAAATTAGATCAGAAAATACAAGGTACTTACCTGAAAATAAAAAGAAAAGAAAAATTAGGTATTTAATAGATAAGTATACATATCTATCTATATATCTATCTCTACATGTATTAGTCACCAAATTTTTGGGCCCCCGTTCCGGCGTCGGACGGCTAGCCGCACCACTTCTGGGGTGGTTTTCCACTCGTCACCAAACTTATAAAATATTATAATAAGAATATTTTTTGTGTGTGATCGGCGTTTTTTGGCATTTTAAGTATTAACCGTTTGCTTCGAAAAGCATCTCGGATCTGCATGCCGGCTATTTAAAAATATATTTTGTATATTTTATTATTAATAAAAGCTTCATATTTTTGAAAACCTTTTCATTATTGCAAAAGTAAAACACTGGTACAAGTAACAAATTATTTGACGATAAATATCACTTAAAGAATTTGGTGACGTTTTCACTTGGTGACGTTTTGACTAGGTGACGTTTTGACTTGTAACCATCTTCCCAGGTATTACATCCTCCTTTGAGGGAGGGAGTAATGCAATAGCTATTTAGTGATCTTGATACCATATTCCCACGGATTAACTTCTCTTTTTTTGGTGGGTAGGTGTGTGTTGTAAGATATGTTCTACTTTTATCATACCATACTCCCAGTCATTACCGTCTCTTTTTATGATGCAATCTTCTCAGGCATTACCGCCTCCTTTGAGGGAGGAAAGTATAGTATATGTTTGGTTCTCATAACATCGTTGTATGCTTATCATTTCCTTTTTTGGCGGGTGTGTGTACTATTTGTTCTGTCGTCATTATGTCAACCTCCCAGGCATTATCTTCGTTATTAAGGGGGAGGGCTTCGTCAGTATATAGTCCTCTCAGTCGTTACCCTCATCCTTTGAAGTCAGTGTAGTATATATTGGTTCACCATAATAGCATCCCCCAGGGTAGAAGAAGTACGAAAACAGAGGGGGCAAATATTTGCTAGTTACATATAAAAAAAAACAACAATTATTTTATATACAGTAAAAGAAAAAGCAGGATTGTTTCATTTTAAATTGAAATTACATTTAGCGGGTGCATAGTGAGCCTACGTGAAATGGTAGTAGTAGTAACACAAGTGTAGCTATTAATTTCTATGTTAATACTTAATTATTATTATTGTATTATTATTTAATCACTAGGAGTTCTCACACAAGGCATTATCAATGATTGCTTACTGATAATAACCGGTGGTGTTCCCTGGAGTCTGAGTGACAACAAGTCTCCTCAGATTTTCGGAACTCTCCATGTCTTTCGATACACATTGCAAATGACTGTGTTATCGCAACAGCCGCTTACCGGAGAAGTGTTTTAAATAGAGAGTGTGAAAGAGATAGACAGGCGGACTGAAAGAGAGAGAAATACTAGAAAAGAGAGAAATAGAGAGAGAGAATATAGAAAGAGAGGGGGAGAGAATAATATAGAAAGAGGGAGGGAGAGAGAAGAACATAGAAAGAGAGAGGTAGAGAGAAGAATATAGAAAGAAAAAGGGGGGAGAGAAGAATATAGAAAGAGAGAGAGAGAAGAATATAGAAAGAGAGAGAGAAGAATATAGAAAGAGAGGGGGAGAGAGAAGAACATAGAAAGAGAGGGGGAGAGAGAAGAACATAGAAAGAGAGGGGGAGAGAGAAGAACATAGAAAGAGAGGGGGAGAGAGAAGAACATAGAAAGAGAGGGGGAGAGAGAAGAACATAGAAAGAGAGGGGGAGAGAGAAGAATATAGAAAGAGAGAGGGAGAGAGAAGAATATAGAAAGAAAGAGAGAGAGAAGAACATAGAAAGAGAGGGAGAGAGAAGAATATAGAAAGAGAGAGGGAGAGAGAAGAATATAGAAAGAGAGAGGGAGAGAGAAGAATATAGAAAGAGAGAGAAGAATATAGAAAGAGAGGGGGAGAAGAATATAGAAAGAGAGGGGGAGAGAGAAGAATATAGAAAGAGAGAGAGAAAAGAATATAGAAAGAGAGAGGGAGAGAGAAGAATATAGAAAGAGAGAGGGAGAGAAGAACATAGAAAGAGAGGGAGAGAGAAGAATATAGAAAGAGAGGGAGAGAGAAGAATATAGAAAGAGAGGGGGAGAGAGAAGAATATAGAAAGAGAGAGGGAGAGAAGAACATAGAAAGAGAGGGAGAGAGAAAAATATAGAAAGAGAGGGAGAGAGAAGAATATAGAAAGAGAGAGGGAGAGAGAAGAATATAGACAGAGAGGAAGAGAGTGTGAAAGAGAGAGGGAGGGAGAGAGAGTGAAAGAGAGAGGGTGATCTTTAATCGATTGATACGTGTTAAGTCCAACGCATTTCAAATGAAGCTGTCAATATTTAATAATGGCGACTACCGTTAGTGACGATCTCGAGACAAATCACGTATAGACGAGATTTGACACGCATAACAATTGATTTTTGCATAATCCTGCAGCTTTTTCCGTCCCTTTTACAGTTTAAAATCACTTTTTACTTCGTTTCATTGCCTTTTTAATTATTTTCTTTTCTCTATTGTTTCCGTATTGATAATGATGTATGATCATATATTCCAGTGCTCTTCAAACTTTTTTTGTCGCGACCCCTTTTTGGAAAAAAAATTTTTTCGTGACCCACCAAAATTTTTTATAAATAAAAAATAAGTTTGAATATTATTTTAAAAATTCCATAGTTATAATTTTGGCGACCACCTTTCTATGGTTACGCGACTCCCCTGGGGGTCGCGACCCCCACTTTGAAGACCTCTGATCTATTCAGTTGTGATGTTATATTACGACGTATCGTTGGAAATAGCTGGCATTTACTTACTGCTCACTATAGCAAAGTTTGGCACAAGGACAGAAGGTGGGGAAAGCAATCTCCCCCAAGAGCTCATTCTGATTAGTATAAAAATAGCTGTGAATAGACCTGTCGACATTCCCCAGTAGGAGCACCATAAACAATCAACAATAATCATCAGCACTCCCACACCAAAAGGAGGAGATAATGTACCTCCTAGAACTGAACTAGACCATACCTCATCCTGACAAAAGAGGGCCTGGTCATGGCCACCGAGAGTTGACAAGGCCAAGCAACTAACTTATTGCCCCCCTCTGACGTCACTGCATTGCGTGTCAAAACAATGGCCGTCGTAATAACAATAAGAAGGCATTTCAACTTCTCCATTCACTAAATAATCCATCAAAATTCAGGAAATCAACCAATTTTAATGAAATTTTCAGTATTTATTAATTAATGATCACGGAATATAATAAATCCATCACTTTATTATAAAGCTTGGTGCAAATGTATTATTTCTTGTAAACAAAAAACACCTTTACTAAAGTTATCCAAAATATCAAAACATGTTGACCATACGATATTGTAAATATTTAAAACAAAGCATTAGAAAACTGTAAAAATTGCATGTAAAAAAAGAAAAGAAAGGAACACGATTCGATTCATCCTGAAACGGATCTTTATTCAATATAAATTTAAAGAAAATAATAATTCATGATCAAATACTGCAAAAAACTGAATTATGAATTACCATTATTTAAACTTCTAACCCAATCAACCGTAAGTAATTCAGACTTTGAAATTTGTTTAAAAATTATACAATAATACATTTGCACCAAGCTTTATAATAAAGTAATAGATTTATTATATTCCGTGATCATTAATTAATAAATACTGAAAATTTCATGAAAATTGGTTGATTTCCTGAATTTTGATGGATTATTTAGTGAATGGAGAAGTCGAAATGCCTTCTTATTGTTATTACGACGGCCATTGTTTTGACACGCAATGCAGTGACGTCATTTTCTAGCCAACCGGCCTGTAGTAACTCTCGGTGGCCACGGCCTGGTGCTGTCAAGTCAGCCCCTCGTCTGTCTGATTGATTGCAGAAGATGGATCCTCAGCTGATATGAAATCCCTGTTACTAAGGCAGATGAGGTTTGACATTTACATGAGGTAAAGATAAATTTAAATAGTAATCAACAAGAGCAGATAACTCAATCATGATTCAATTATGATCAAATTATCTTCTCTTGTAGTTTAGTTTTCAAACTGGCGGTTTCAGAAAACCATCAAATATAACTAGTGGGACCCGTGGAAATTCCACAGTTGTATCCTTCTATAATGTAGTCTCAGAATATCTCTGGTTATGGGGGTCTATCTCCAAAACTCTTGAAGGAGTTTTGTTATACACCGCGTTTCGTCATGAACCCAGGTTGGTGATGAACGCACGCGTGTCGATGCTCTCGTCGCCGCCATAATCGCCCTGCGTCGCCGGTATCATCACCACCGCCGCCGTGAGCCAGGCAACCTCTTCGTTCGCCGATACAAGTTATCTATCTACCTCCCACAAGGTAAGATGTGACACAAGGTCGGGAAAGTGGGATTAGATAAGCCAGCGCTCGAGAGGTGAGCATTCTGGCCATTTAAACATTGCCTGGGCAGCCCCATCGGCATTCCCCGGTAGGGGCGCCTCAGACAGTAAGCAATAAACTTACTCCTCCCCAAAGAGGGGAGGCAAAGCCTGGGAGGGTGGGCCTCCTAGAACTGGACGGGACAGACCCATTGACTGGCGTAAATCAAGCCCCGAAGGCCAAAACAATACCAGTCTATGGGGGGCAGTATCCATCGGAACAGATACTACACTTTGATTTTGGCCAAAAGGCCAAGATTTAATTTTAAACAGATCAACGTCCTATACGTGGTAGAGGCAGACAGAGAGATAAACAGATAGATAAATCACTTGTCTCGACACACTTAGTAACACTAAACGCGACCGTTGTGTTTCATTCTCGGGGTAAATCATCGGGCTATCTGTGTGCGTGCGTGTATTAAGTGTATTTTATTATATACTAGCTCGACCCGTCGCCCGGCGTTGCCCGGGAGAAATATAAAATAATGAATTAAAAGTTGTCAACATCCGACAGAACGCAAATAGGTCACATCGGACAATTTTAATGTTTAGAATAATTGTCGGTTTGGAATTGTGGAAGGGGGAAAGGAAGGAAGGAAAGAAGGAATGAAGGAAGGAAGTAAAGGATGAAGGAAGTAAAGGATGAAGGGACGTGGTTGTGTGAGTCTTCTTGCTCATCCCATGGTACCGTTATTTCTCCATAATTAAGGGAGCCTGCAGAGCACCAATAAACCATGTGTGGTCGAATAGAAATGATGATATCCGCAATCGTTACAGTACTACGTATTACATTGATCTCTTTTCAAATTACTACATAATAACGTTGAATTTAAAAATAACGGCCCATAGTCCTCTCTCCCTGACTGGAAATCGAACCCGAAACCTTGAGATTTTCAGTCTGAGGTTCTACCAACTGAGCTTTTTGGACTTTCCGATAAATAGAGCTTAAAACATTACCATAACAAAATAATTATAGATTTGACATGTCATAGATTTATGATAGACATCATGTTTCAAAACATGAATCAAACATAATCAATAATAAAACAATAAATCAATGGGTAAACACTATCAATAGCGTTAGGAATTATTTTAATAGTTCAAAACAATTTATTTTGCTCCGACTACATATTGGTGTTAAAAAACAATTTAATATTTTATATTAAGGAGAGTAGAAAGTGGACCTTGAGTTTACTTTCGGCAGCCTCGCTTCCCTTATTTTGTAAGCAAAAGTTTAATAATGTCAACAAAAAAGTATGTACTTCTATGATCTACGTCGATAACCTCTTGGCCAAGAAAACGAGCAAAAAATCTCTTGAAAAATATGTCACGAAGCCTGTAGCTGGCATACGTTTTATGTGACGATCTGCCAGAATGCGACCAAGTGTAGGGTCATCCAGTCACAAATTTTGGGTCATTTCTATACCATAAAATCGTTGTTTGTTTTTTTCAATTATTGGATATTATGCGCGTGTAAGGTGTACGATTCAGAAAATGTCAACTTCATGGTGATCTGTTTCGTATCTTAGTGTATATTGACTTAATTCGGAAGTCAGCTTGCTGAAAAAATTGCAGCCGCAATGGTAAATAATGAAAGGAACTATGTTCATGAATTTCATTCTCTAAAACCCAGAATGAATGTAAGTGTATGCGTAATAGGAAGAAATAACGTAATCCGATATTCTCGAAAATCAGTGGAATTAGAGAGAGCGTGCAATAAATGTGTACGTGATGTATTGTATTATGTAGTAAATTAATAGCAGACGAATTGTAAATAATAAGGGTCATTTTTTTAAAGTTGATATCGTTTATTACTTCCTGGTGTCGATAGGGATAGTGTTTGTACTAAAGTGTTAGCGGGAAAGTTTTTGCTACAACATATATAGAGTATGTTTTGAGGAGAGTCGAAGATGGGGAGCCCAAAGTAATATTTAGTGTTTGCTGGAGAAAAATAATAACAAATGTACTAATACACGCTCGAGTGAATAAGCGTAGTATAGTGGTGGGTATAGTAGCGTGTGATGTATGTGTTTATGTCCCAAGAGCATTTAGAGAAACAGTGACTCTTTTCTTAAACGTTGCTATCTAATTTACGTATGTGTTTATGGTGTGTACAGACACTATGTAAATTAGATGGCAAATAGTAAGTCTCTAGTATTCATGAGGATAATATAGAAGTAAATACGACTTATAACTTTTAGTTATGCAAGAAGAAAGTCTTCAAAGATATGACGTCACAGTTTATGAATTTTTAAATTAAATCAAAGTAAAATACATTGTGGTAGTGGTTGTCTTATAAGGTCACGCGGATGTCTAATAACTGACCTTGTGTCTGTATATTATCATCGGTGTCCTCATAGTGTTCTACTTGGTCAGACATATCATTGTTGAACTCCCTTTCTCCAGTGATTCCCACCCCCAGGCAAAGGTCATGATTAATATTCAATCAATTTGTTTAATTCAGTTTCACAGAGCAGAGAGAGAGAGAGAGAGAGAGAGGGAGGGGAGAGTGGTGACAGAGAGACAGAGACAGACAGACAGAAGAGAAAGATAGAGAGAGAGAAAATAAAAGAGGCAGAGAAAAAGATAAAAGAGAGAGAGAAGGAGAGAGACAGGGAAGAAAAGAGAAAAGAAGGAGAGAGACAAGGGGAGATCGTCTTAAGTTTATATAGAAGATGTAATAAATATATATACAAACACAAAAGACAAAAGATGTTGAAGCATCAGTTGGAGATCTTTAATGATTCAAATCCACTATAACGCTTTACGTTTTTTTGTTTTTCCTCTCTCAATCGTTTTCTCCAACTTAAACAATTTTTCCCCTTATATCTCATTCGATTTTCTTAGTTTTTAATTTATCATTCTGACGTTTTCTCTTAGAGGGTCAGACGATAAGGCCTTAAAGAAAATTTTAGCAATTTTCTTTGTTTTTTTCACCCGCCCTTTTCATTGATTAAAAAAAATGTTTCCTCTGAAATTTATCCTACGATTTTGTTGTACGCGAAATTTACTTCATATATATATATATATATATATATATATATATATATATACACTCCATCTAATTTATGAGCAATATTAAAAGAAAATGCAGCATGGTTAGTTGGTTGCACAGTCATGTTTATTAAAGTTATAAAGTTTGTATCGAAGCAGGAGAACAGGAGGGTTAAACATCTGCTTCGATACAAACTTTATAGCTTCAATAAACATGACTCGTGTTTCCGCCTTCTCCTTCATGGTTGGAATAACTCCGACCGCTACCAAAGCAGTGAGAGCATGAGAAAGGGAAGAAGGGAGAGAAAGAGAGAAAAAGAGAGAGATAAAGTATGAGGGAAAAACAAACATAGAGAGAGAAAGTGAGAGAGAATAACATAATTAGACGGGGAGAAAAGAAAAAGAGAAAAACGTAGAGTAAAATGAGAGAGAAAAGCAAAGACAGCAATAAAAAGATTGAAAGAGAGAGAAAGGGAGACAGGGAGAGAGTAAGAGAGAGAGAGTATAAGTGAGAGAGAAAGAGAAACAGAACACAAGAGAGAAAGAGATATGGAGAAAGAGAGAAAGGCAGAGAGGAAGATAGGGATACGGAGAGAGAAAGAGAGATCGATAGAGAGTGATAAACATAGAAAAGGAGAGAGAAAGAGAGAGAATGAGGGGGAAAAGAGAGAAAGTAAGAGAATAAGGAAGGGAGAAAGAAAAAGCGAGAGAAACAGCAAAAGGAAGAATGACAGAGATTCATAGATAGAGAAAGGGAAGTAGAAAACAATGGGGAAGTGAAAAAGACAGTAAGACGGAGAAAAAGTGGAAGAGAGAGAGAAGGAGAGAAAAGGAGAGAGAGACACCAAAAGGAAGAATAGTGGGTAGATAGATAGATAGACAGAGAGAGAGAGAGCGAGAGAGAGTGAAAGAGAGAGATATAGAGAAAGAGCGAAAGAGCGAGGCTTCATATATATATATATATATATATATATATATATATATATATATAAATAAAGACACGTGTAAGAGGAAAGCCTCCTTCATTCAATAAAGATTCGGTCATCCATGGATAATCAGGTTACAACTTCATCAATTTCATAAAGATGCTCTCCTCCCATGTGTGGGGGGGGGAGAGGCGTGTGTGCGCGTTCTCATATGTATGTGTGTGTGCGTGTATAAAAAATATTACGCGTCTGCCTTCGCACGCAAATTGGCGGAAGATCTTTGTATCACACACATGACTAGACGAAAGAAAGTAGATAGTCCTTCTTTTTATTTATTTCTTTAATTTTTAATTCTACAAAAAAATAAGGCGGATTGGCTTCGGTTTAATTACACAAGAGGCACTTTTTTTTCTGTGCGAACATCTGCGCCAAGATAGGAAGGATTTGAACAAAATTCAACGCGTGTGAAAGAAAAGACAAACTTGTCATAGTTATGCGTGTTCTTTAGGTATTTTGAAAAAAAAAATGGGTGCTTATGCTTATCAACCCTGACATGTTAGACCGCTCTTAAAAATAAAATAGCTAGAGAAATGTATAAACTGTGTTATGTACTTACGTGGTAGATGAAAAAAAGACTGTACACCAAAAATTATGCAAATTCATCCAATATTTATTTAATTATAAATAAAAAACGATTTTATCACTCGGTAGATATTTCCACCATTTTGTATCTTAGATTTTCCAGTGGTCAAGGACGATAACTCATTTTCACGATTTCGGGGTTTGGGGTCTCCATTGTTTACAAAAATGTCAAAATGTACGTAAACTCATTTTTTTTTCTTTTTCTTATAATTTAATAAATACTGGATGAATTTGCGTAATTTTTTCTGCACAATCTTATTTTCAGCTAACACGTAAGTACATAATAAAGTTTATACATTCTTTAAATATTTCAATATCAGGGTTGATATGCATAAGCACCAAAAAATGTAACATCCATGAAAACAGACTAAACCCTTAACGTTAATACACTCGACCAACCCGACAATCAGCCAAACCCCATCCATTCACTGTGGAGGTCTCCAGATGCCGAAGAGTCTTCTACTCCAATAGCTTATTTTCTTTGAGCTGCCGGTCTTTGGAACTCCCCCCCCCTGTGTTAGATAATTGTGGTGCTGGTTGCAGATACAGACGACGCCCTTAGAGAGGGTTGCAGCAGCAAAAGAAATCGGAAGTGATGTCACTTCCGGCCGTATTGTTTTCGGCCTCTCTGTTCCCAGAGATCACCTCGTAAATCTTTTAAACTTAAAACTGGCACAATATATGATATGCATCTATTTAATCCAATGTAAACAAAATTTTGTTGAGCCGCCCTCTTAAATAATCAAATTCTGTCAAATTTCAACCATCATTGCCAATCATGCAGGTGTTGTCTCACCGTCCACCTGACACTCATGACCCCTTTATCCTCGAATGACCTTTAGGTCTTGATAAGCGGATA
>OY744554.1:39581467-39591467 GCA_963556195.1 Sepiola atlantica
AACTTTATATCTATCATACAACAACTTTATATCCATCTATCATAGAACAACTTTATATCCATCTATCATACAACAACTTTATATCCATCTATCATAGAACAACTTTATATCCATCTATCATAGAACAACTTTATATCCATCTATCATAGAACAACTTTATATCCATCTATCATAGAACAACTTTATATCCATCTATCATAGAACAACTTTATATCCATCTATCATACAACAACTTTATATCCATCTATCATACAACAACTTTATATCCATCTATCATAGAACAACTTTATATCCATCTATCATACAACAACTTTATATCCATCTATCATAGAACAACTTTATATCCATCTATCATACAACAACTTTCTATCCATCTATCATACAACAACTTTCTATCCATCTATCATACAACAACTTTATATCCATCTATCATAGAACAACTTTATATCCATCTATCATAGAACAACTTTATATCCATCTATCATAGAACAACTTTATATCCATCTATCATACAACAACTTTATATCCATCTATCATAGAACAACTTTATATCCATCTATCATACAACAACTTTATATCCATCTATCATACAACAACTTTATATCCATCTATCATAGAACAACTTTATATCCATCTATCATACAACAACTTTATATCCATCTATCATAGAACAACTTTATATCCATCTATCATACAACAACTTTCTATCCATCTATCATACAACAACTTTATATCCATCTATCATACAACAACTTTATATCCATCTATCATACAACAACTTTCTATCCATCTATCATACAACAACTTTTTATCCATCTATCATACAACAACTTTATATCCATCTATCATTCAACAACTTTATATCTATCATACAACAACTTTATATCCATCTATCATACAACAACTTTATATCTATCATACAAAAACTTTATATCCATCTATCATACAACAACTTTATATCCATCTATCATAGAACAACTTTATATCCATCTATCATAGAACTTTATATCCATCTATCATAGAACAACTTTATATCCATCTATCATAGAACAACTTTATATCCATCTATCATAGAACAACTTTCTATCCATCTATCATACAACAACTTTTTATCCATCTATCATACAACAACTTTATATCCATCTATCATACAACAACTTTATATCTATCATACAACAACTTTATATCCATCTATCATAGAACAACTTTATATCCATCTATCATACAACAACTTTATATCCATCTATCATACAACAACTTTATATCCATCTATCATACAACAACTTTATATCCATCTATCATACAACAACTTTATATCCATCTATCATACAACAACTTTATATCCATCTATCATAGAACAACTTTATATCCATCTATCATACAACAACTTTATATCCATCTATCATACAACAACTTTATATCCATCTATCATACAACAACTTTCTATCCATCTATCATACAACAACTTTATATCCATCTATCATACAACAACTTTATATCTATCATACAACAACTTTATATCCATCTATCATACAACAACTTTATATCCATCTATCATACAACAACTTTATATCCATCTATCATACAACAACTTTATATCTATCATACAACAACTATCCATCTATCATACAACAACTTTCTATCCATCTATCATACAACAACTTTATATCCATCTATCATACAACAACTTTATATCCATCTATCATACAACAACTTTATATCCATCTATCATAGAACAACTTTATATCCATCTATCATAGAACAACTTTATATCCATCTATCATAGAACAACTTTATATCCATCTATCATAGAACAACTTTATATTCATCTATCATAGAACAACTTTATATCCATCTATCATAGAACAACTTTATATCCATCTATCATAGAACAACTTTATATCTGAAAACGTATTTGCCTTTTGGCCAAGATCGACGTGTAGTATCTACCGAAGAATTCCGACGGGGGTGCACATGAATTTTTTGGGTTGTCATAATTTCTCTTTCGTCTAGAGTGCTGACTTATCCAATTCCACTTTCCGACCTTGCGCCACATCTTATCGCTGTGGGAGCAAGATAAATACTAACATTATATTTATCATACAACATCTTTATATCTATCAGCTATTTAGCTGTCTACCTGTCGCTCTATATATATTTGTTTGTCTATATCTATATTAGATAGATAGATAGATATGAACAGACTTAGATAGATAGATAGATAGATATGAACAGACTTAGATAGATAGATATGAACAGACTTAGATAGATAGATATGAACAGACTTAGATAGATAGATATGAACAGACTTAGATAGATAGATAGATATGAACAGACTTAGATAGATAGATATGAACAGACTTAGATAGATAGATATGAACAGACTTAGATAGATAGATAGATATGAACAGACTTAGATAGATAGATATGAACAGACTTATATAGATAGATAGATAGATAGATATGAACAGACTTAGATAGATAGATAGATAGATATGAACAGACAGATAGATAGATAGATAGATATGAACAGACTTAGATAGATAGATAGATAGATAGATAGATATTAACAGACTTAGATCGATAGATAGATAGATAGATAGATATTAACAGACTTAGATAGATAGATAGATAGATAGATAGATATGAACAGACTTAGATAGATAGATAGATAGATATGAACAGACTTAGATAGATAGATAGATAGATAGATAGATAGATATGAACAGAAATAGATAGATAGATATGAACAGAAATAGATAGATAGATATGAACAGACTTAGATAGATATGAACAGACTTAGATAGATAGATATGAACAGACTTAGATAGATAGATAGATATGAACAGACTTAGATAGATAGATAGATATGAACAGACTTAGATAGATAGATATGAACAGACTTAGATAGATAGATATGAACAGACTTAGATAGATAGATAGATATGAACAGACTTAGATAGATAGATAGATAGATATGAACAGACAGATAGATAGATAGATAGATATGAACAGACTTAGATAGATAGATAGATAAATAGATAGATATTAACAGACTTAGATAGATAGATAGATAGATAGATAGATATTAACAGACTTAGATAGATAGATAGATAGATAGATAGATAGATATGAACAGACCACGCGGTCATATGATTAACATAGGGTTTCTTTAGGAATGCCGACCCGCAAACGGGCGTTGCTGATACTTTGATTACAGTGACCGTCTTGAAAGAGACAAAACTGTGTTAACTTTTGCCAGACGCGCCGAAGTTGTCAAAAGATCAACATCCGGTGTTGTTAGGGAGTGCCAAGTCAGAAACTTGTTTAGCTATGAACCTGCTATTTCAAACTAAAGGGTGAGAACCGGACGGACAGAGCTTTTTATAGATTTGCATAGACGCATCTAAATAAAGGGGTCTTTCCGAAACATTATCGGATAACAATCGCGCTTGTAAGAACCTTAGGTTTGTTCAGGTATTTTGTAAATATCTTCATAAGATGATCGGTTCGGTGATAATTTGTGAGATTTAAATCGATGCCTTACAGAAAAATGCTCGAGGCAAGTTTTGATCGCAAATACAAATGAAGCTGTTTTCATGATAAATTGCCCAAGATGGCCTTCAGCAAAGGAAACTCATCCAATGTGCGCGGCTTCTCTTTCTGTAGGTGAACATAAATAACACACACACACACATATATATATATATATATATATATATATATATATATATATAGAAATGATTATATGTGAGTTTTTTTAGAGGTGTATATATATATATATATATATGTACATGTTTGTATATATACACACATAATTCTCTGTATATATTATACATATTAATGTATATATTATTTTACATATATATATATATATTATATATACATATGTTATATATATAGTATATATACATATCTATGTATATATATATCTACGTATATATTATACATATATATTATATATACATATCTATGTATATATATATCTACGTATATATTATACATATATATTATATATACATATCTATGTATATATATATTATACATATATATTATATATACATATCTATGTATATATATATCTACGTATATATTATACATATATATTATATATACATATCTATGTATATATATATCTACGTATATATTATACATATATATTATATATACATATCTATGTATATATATATCTACGTATATATTATACATATATATTATATATACATATCTATGTATATATATATCTACGTATATATTATACATATATATTATATATACATATCTATGTATATATATATCTACGTATATATTATACATATCTATGTATATATACATATCTACGTATATATTATACATATATAGTATATATACATATCTATGGTAGTTTTGTTTTACGGCATATCAACCCTTTTTAGGTTATTTAATGCCGAATCTGGTCTTGTTTTCTTCTCTTTTTTGTTTCTTTCCCCTTTTAATATCTGTTTCTATTTAACCCATAGTTGGGACCCTAACAGGTACTGCCACTCCGGGTCAGGGTGGACCTGGGGGCAATGGTAATTAAGAGGAGGCTCCACATTCCCCAAAGTCCGTAAGCCGGATCTCACCATCGGATGTAGTTTAAGGTCATATCCAGGACCAGGAGTAGGGTAGGAAAAATAAAAATAAAAAAGGGGAGGGAGAAAGGGAGAGGGGCTGTTGTTTTTGTTTTTGGTTTTGTAGAACATAATTAAGTTTAACAAACAAACAAAAAAAAAACAAAAAAAAACGTCAATGTAGGTGAATTTCGTCTCAGGGAGCCACAGGGCAGCCTGATCTGGTATCACCAGACATATCTACATATCTATATACACGCATAAATATGTATATATATATATATATATACATACATAAATATGTATATATATATATATATACATACATAAATATGTATATATATATACACACATAAATATGTATATATATATATACATACATAAATATGTATATATATATACACATAAATATGTATATATATATATATACATAAATATGTATATATATATATATACATAAATATGTATATATATATACACATAACTATGTATATATATATACACATAACTATGTATATATATATATATATACATAAATATGTATATATATATATATACATAAATATGTATATATATATATATACATAAATATGTATATATATATATATACATAAATATGTATATATATATATATACATAAATATGTATATATATATATATACATAAATATGTATATATATATATATACATAAATATGTATATATATATATATACATAAATATGTATATATATATATATACATAAATATGTATATTTATATATACATAAATATGTATATATATATATACATAAATATGTATATATATATATACATAAATATGTATATATATATATACATAAATATGTATATATATATATATACATAAATATGTATATATATATATATACATAAATATGTATATATATATATATACATAAATATGTATATATATATATATACATAAATATGTATATATATATATATACATAAATATGTATATATATATATACATAAATATGTATATATATATATACATAAATATGTATATATATATATACATAAATATGTATATATATATATATACATAAATATGTATATATATATATACATAAATATGTATATATATATATACATAAATATGTATATATATATATACATAAATATGTATATATATATATACATAAATATGTATATATATATATACATAAATATGTATATATATATATATACATAAATATGTATATATATATATACATAAATATGTATATATATATACATAAATATGTATATATATATATACATAAATATGTATATATATATATACATAAATATGTATATATATATATACATAAATATGTATATATATATATATACATAAATATGTATATATATATATACATAAATATGTATATATATATATACATAAATATGTATATATATATACATAAATATGTATATATATATACATAAATATGTATATATATATACATAAATATGTATATATATATATACATAAATATGTATATATATATACATAAATATGTATATATATATATACATAAATATGTATGTATATATATACATAAATATGTATGTATATATATATATACATAAATATGTATATATATATATACATAAATATGTATGTATATATATATATACATAAATATGTATGTATATATATATATACATAAATATGTATATATATATATACATAAATATGTATATATATATATACATAAATATGTATATATATATATACATAAATATGTATATATATATATACATAAATATGTATATATATATATACATAAATATGTATATATATATATATACATAAATATGTATATATATATATACATAAATATGTATATATATATATACATAAATATGTATATATATATACATAAATATGTATATGTATATATATATACATAAATATGTATATATATATACATAAATATGTATATATATATATACATAAATATGTATATATATACATAAATATGTATATATATATACATATTTATGGATATATATACATATTCATGGATATATTATATATATACATACATATTTATGTATATATATTTTCATAACTTACTACCTAGCTCTACTTACGTATCGAGCACTGTAAGTGAATACTGAAAATTGATACATGAAAAATGTTATCTCCTTATGAAATGTTATGTAGATATATGTAATATATATATATATATATATATATATATATATATATATATATATACATACATACATACATACACATACACTTTTACATTTTTATGGCCCACTTATGATTTGGAAAGAGTTCGCAACAATGCAACCCAAGTTGCTGACCTCTGTAGGTGCGATGATGCTGGAATAGACACACACGAGTCACACGTAAACAGTTCTTCACATCATTTGCTATACTTTCCTCCCCGTTGCTACAAACATCCACTGTACCCATTCATAGCACTGAATACACTGAGAAAGGCCGAAGAAATTGTCTAAAATTTCTATTTTTTACAAAAAAGAAATTTTTGGAGACTTTTTGTATTCATATTCGTCAACAAATACAAATAAGGAAAAAAAATATTTATATATTTTTCATATTTTTAATACCTACTTATGTATATGTGTGTGAAACACAAAAGGAAAAACAAAATAATACAGTAAAAAATCATCAAAAAACGAGAGATTTTACCGGTTTCGTTCGGATCAACGAACGTCTTCGGACAAAGTGAAGATTGTGAAGTTTATTGAATAATAGAAACACATAGGGAAACAGGAAAAAAGAAGAACGCACAATGAGATGTTGCTGGCACTTTTTTCACTATTTGATTAAGAAGAAGCTGTAATACTTCTATCATCACCATCTAACGTAAACCTCAGACGCGGATCTTTTCTTTTAGCAAACATCTGACAAAACCCGCACTGAAACAATGCAATATATCTCGCCACTGCATTACAGACTCCGATCACGGTTTAAGTAACTATCCGTTTTCACTACTTTTCGTCCAGGTTTTCTATTTAGATTTCTTCTTTTTCATCTAATTTTTTCTTTAACCTTTTCACTGATGTTAACGTCTTTACCGCACACGTTTGCATAATTCCTTCTTTTTCCAAATAGTTAAAATATTTTAAGCCATTAACTTGATGCATACAATACCTATACTCAAATGACTGAATCCGCCATTGAATAAACAAGTTACGGCTGATATGCTGTATACTAAAAACAAAAAAAAACATGCAAGTAATAAATATTTGAAGATATTAAGAACTTGAAAGAAAAGTTAAATCTTTACGAAAATGACTGAATTCGGCATTAAATAATCCGAAAAAAAAAGGTTGATATGCCGTACAACAAATCAACCCAACCCAACCCAACCTAGACACGTGACTACGTATCAATCTATTTCTGGGAATGAAACAACCACGAGATGTCTGTTTCCACACAATAGCAAAGCAGGTGTTTCGTGTTTGCACCGCTGCCAGGTTAGACCTCGTCCTTCTTCGAAGCAAGCTTAAAATAACCAGATGGCAGAATATGTATTCTTTTCTTTTGGGGTGGGGGATTATTATTATTTTGGTATTTATTCCGATGCTCCGGCAGCTGTCGGATGTTGGCACTGTTACCTGGGCCGGCCTTTATGTCTTTCCATAAGAAATTTAAAGAAATGAACGCGAGCAAATGTAAAAATAAACAGACGGATGAACATCAGGAAGTCGAGAGAATCTGACCAATGCAGAGAATGTCAGAAGACTGCTAGTCCCAAAGACAAAACCAACTTACAATATATATATATATATATATATATATATATATATATATATTATATATATATTAAAAAAAAAATATGAACTTTAAATTTTATATCTGTCTCGCGAGCATACGCGCCTTTTCATATTTGAAAACGGGTAACAACAACAACAACAACGTCCGCTAAGCCCGTTCACTACTACAGTAGTCTTGAAACATCCGAATCCAACAACATCGGGATATAGACACACTGATGAGGCCAGGTTTTCAACTGGCGAAATTATCTGTATCACTATAAACCAAAGAAAAAAAATGTTTAAGGTTTATATAAAGAAGAAAAAAAAATCGGCTTCAATTTATTTTTTCTTTAAAAAAAAAATGATATCGCATCTTTATATGCTTAAAAAGGTAATTCTTTTTACCTTATTCTTTAATAAACGTCAACTAGATGCTTAAAAAAAAAAATTTTTTAAATAAAAAATATGAACTTTAAATTTTATATATATATATATATATATTCCTGAATATGTTTATCAGCTGACGATAATCGGGATCAACCTCCCGCTTTGAAACCGACGGTACTGATGTTACATTGAATTTCTGTATTTTATAACTAAATATTTACGCTCTTACTCCTTCGAAATTTCGGATTTCTTAATTAATCGAGCACTCTGCTGGATTTTTCCTGCCCTACCACACAGTACTTTATATATATATATATATATATATATATAGATATATATATATATATATATATATAGATATATATATATATATATATATATATATAGATATATATATATATATATATATAGATATATATATATAGATATATATATATAGATATATATATATATAGATTATATATATATATATATATATATATATATAGATTATATATATATATATATATATATAGATATATATATATATATATAGATATATATATAGATATATATATATATATATAGATATCTATATATATATAGATATCTATATATATATATATATATATATAGATATATATATATAGATATATATATATATATATAGATATATATATATATATATAGATTATATATATATATATATATAGATTATATATATATATATATATATAGATTATATATATATATATATATATAGATTATATATATATATATATATATCTATATATATATATCTATAGATATATATCTATAGATATATATCTATAGATATATATCTATAGATATATATATATATATATATATCTATAGATATATATATATATATATATATCTATAGATATATATATATATATATATATCTATAGATATATATATATATATATATATCTATAGATATATATATATATATATATATATATATATATATATATATATATATATATAGATATATATATATATATATATATATATATATATATATATAGATATATATATAGATATATATATATATATAGATATATATATAGATATATATATATATATATATATATATATAGATATATATATATATATAGATATATATATATATATATATAGATATATATATATATATATATATAGATATATATATATATATATATATATATATATATATATATATATATATATATATATATATATATATATATATATATATATATATATATATATATATATATAGATATATATATAT
>OY744554.1:39596467-39606467 GCA_963556195.1 Sepiola atlantica
AGCCTGTGAGGGTGCATCTCCTAGAACTGCAGAGGACCGGCAACCCCCAATGGACCGGCGTAAATCCAGACCCAAAGGGCCGGACAATACCTGTTTATTAGGCGGGGTAAAAAACCCTGGTTGAACATGTGACAGTTATCACACAATATGGTCATGAAGTGACAAAAAGAATGGAAAGACCGAAAAAAAAAAAGAGCACAAACCAGACCTCCACTGGAATACTAGAATGTTAAGAAGGATTATTTACACTCAAATTCAAAAGAGCAACCGAGGCGATCAGTGAGAAATTAATGGTCAACAGCTGTTGCGAGAACGTGATTTACAACAATTACCGAAAAGGTTAGCGTACTGTTTGGTCATTAAATTATTAATTGAACCAAATCGCTATATAAGTAGAACTAATTTGTGTTAAGATAATGTTGTTTTAATTGCAGCCATCTTAAAGCTGAAAAGTTCAACATAACAAAAACGTTTCGGTATTATTATAGATTAACGCACTCGGCTGAATTACGCAGGTTTTCACCTGAAAAGAACTAGCTACTCTGCAGCCTCTTCTTTCAGAAAAGATGCGGAGTAGCTAGTTCTTTTGAGGTGATTAGTCGTGAACACCCTGAAAAACTTGGCGGAAGGAAGAAAAAAAATAAAAATATACAATTTCTACTAGAAATGTGGGTAGAATTGTTGTCACTCAGAAACCAGGGGCCACCAATTGTTATTGCCTGTGAGTAACCGCTGAGAATCACTTGCGCGAGGACTCCTACTAAGTGAATAAGAATAGAACTGACATCCGAACAAAACAACACAATCCGAACGAACTACATAAAAACCTGATTAACGAACGATACGCATGTCGTATCTATTAACTCCATGGCATACATTAAAACAAGAGGTATGAATGTCTAATCAAAATTGTAATTTATAGCATCATACACACATAGATCGACTTGGATGCCTACGGGGAAGGACTTGGATGCCTACGGGGGAGGACTTGGATGCCTACGGGGGAGGACTTGGATGCCTACGGGGGAGGACTTGGATGCCTACGGGGGAGGACTTGGATGCGACTTGGATGCCTACGGGGGAGGACTTGGATGCCTACGGGGGAGGACTTGGATGCCTACGGGGGAGGACTTGGATGCCTACGGGGGAGGACTTGGATGCGACTTGGATGCCTACGGGAGAGGACTTGGATGCGACTTGGATGCCTACGGGAGAGGACTTGGATGCCTACGGGGGAGGACTTGGATGCCTACGGGGGAGGACTTGGATGCCTACGGGGGAGGACTTGGATGCCTACGGGGGAGGTCTTGGATGCCTACGGGGGAGGACTTGGATGCCATACGGGGGAGGACTTGGATGCCATACGGGGGAGGACTTGGATGCCTACAGGGGAGGACTTGGATGCCTACGGGGGAGGACTTGGATGCCTGCTAGACACCACCCGCGTGTTTCTTCGGTCTCTCTGTACAGGGGTTTGTCAGAGATTCTGACATCAGGATACTTCTATTTGAAGTAAACCCTGACCAAATATTCAAAAAATGGTGTGCTTTCTCCTCAAGCCATCCAGCACATCTCCCGAATTGCGGGCAGCTACGAATAATGAGGAAATGAATGATTATATGAATAAAAACAAAAATAAATACTGGCAGGCACCCAGGATAAAAAGGGCCCATCAACCCGTTCATACACCATGCGGGAAAAAATGTAAGCAATGGTGTAAACCTTCCTGCCTCTGGAAATGGTGCTGCAGCCATAACAGAGGCCAACCGGGGTCAGCCATCAGGACTTGAGACAAAAGGTCCTGGCCCCCTATCTCCATCAAATGCAGCAACAAAAAAAAGAAACATAAGAGGCTTAAAAGCCCAACCATGGACTGTTGCACAAAAGAAGGTGCTATTGTTTTTGCTACAACTACTCAAAGTTTGAAAAGTGGAGCAAAACATCCAATGAGATTCTAGCTGATAAGATCCAAGAATCTACCCTCCCCGAAGAATATATTAGAAAAGTTGGAATTCCCTACTAGACATTGCCCTCAGGTGTCTTCGGCCTCTCTGTAAGCGAGTTCGTCAGAGAAAACCTTATATGAGGATAATTCACCCTACAAGTAAACCCTGACTAAATATTCAAAATAACATAGTATTCGAAGCCCAAATAAGATCCTCTCGACACGGCTATACACTTGCTCATACGAGGAATAGTGCACCTTCTCCTAGTGATGTTGCCTCAAGTAACTCCACCAGACTAGATGAATTATTGTCCTGGTATCCTGTAAGACCAAGATACCACAAGAAATATATACAACATAGTTAACTGGTCAATTTGGGAAAGAAAATTAATGTTCTTCAAGTTTTTACTAACTCAACGTTTGAGATCGCCGCAATGTAGCATCCTTGTGCTTGTTTTACAAATACTTCAATGGATTATGCTCCGATGAATTGGCTACTCTGGTGCCCCCTCGACGTAAATTCACTAGACCAACTCGACAATCAACTAAATCTCATTCATTCACTGTGGAGGTCCCCAGATGTCGGAGAGCCTTCTACTCAAATAGCTTCTTTCCTCGTACTGCTGGCCTCTGGAACTCTCTCCCTGCCTCCTGTTTCCCCAACAGTACAGACATGCAGAAGTTTAAAACTAATGTAAACAGACACCTCGCTGCGCTGATCCCAATCTAGGTTGACCACCCCCTACCTTCTCCCCTTTTCTTTTTCTCAGTAGCCCCTTACGTCTACAGTGGCGGCCTGCCTTGTTTGGGGTGAACTATGTTAAAAAAAAAGAAAAAAAAGAACTTTAATGGAATATCTATGGATTTTAAAAGTGGTGGAAAAATGTTATTTTGAATATTTAGTCAGAGTTTACTTGTAGGAGGAAGTATCTTCATGCCAGGTTGTCCTGACAAACCCATGTACAGAGAGACCGAAGACACTCGAGGATAGTGTCTAGTACGTAATTCAAACACTCCAGTAGATAATTCAAACTATCTATATAAATGTTTGTGCGTGTGTGCGTACTAGAACAAAGGTGACTTGTTGGGTCAACCACTGAGCTCCAATTAGATTGTTGGAATTAGGAAAAAGTGAGTTTGCAAAACCAGTTAGATAATAAAAGAAAAACACAATCCAAAGTTAGTCTCTTTCTGCTCACTATATCTCCACCTCGTTCTCTTTCCAGCTACGGTTAAAACAATATTACTATCTGTGGCAATATTTCCTTTTTGCATATAATAGACTTTTTCAAATTTATTTGGTCTTCGAATACTGTTATTTTGAATATTTGTACAGGGTTTACTTGTAGGATGAAGTATTCTCATATCACGTGATCCTGACGACCCCTTATACAGAAAGACCGAAGACACTGGATGATGGTGTCTAGTAGATAATTCAAACTCTCCAGTACGTTATTCAAATTCTCCGAATATATATATATATATATATATATATTATCTGCACTCATAGCCCTTTCCACAAATAAAATTAAACAGAGAATGGGATTCTACTTTATCTCCCCTAACCTATCAAAAGCAATTATTCATGAAAACAAGATATATCTAGACACCGGTTGATTCCCTGAGTTTTGAATTTTTCTTCCTCTGGACTCCCTTTTCTACTCTTTATTCTTTTCTTTTCTTTCCCGTTACTATTTTTTTTGCTATGTATTTATCTTTGACTATACACATATTTTCCCTCTCTACATGAACCCTATATATATTTCTCATAATTTATAGACTTTCTCGTCTTTTGTCATTTTTTGTTCGCTCTTGACAAAGCCCATTTGGGCGAACGTTGAGCTTTTTAGGTCTTCCGCTTATTCCAGTTTAATTTCATATATACAGGGTGGTGCAAAAGTCGCGCATTGGTTTGTTTAGGTGATAGAAACTACAACATTTCAAGTACTTTACTAGGCTTTTCTGATAAATAATACATTTACTTGGTAATTTTGTTGCAGTGGGTTTTAAAAATAATATCCTTTAAATGGGCACCATTTTCGGCCTCACAAAGACGGGCTCTAGTTAGGGCATTTTCCATTACGGGTCCTTAGAATAACTGGCTCTAGTTCTTGGATTTCATGTCTGATATTGTTTTTAAGCTCTTGAATCGTTGTAGGCTTGTTCACATATACCCTTTCCTTAAGATAACCCCAAAGGGAAAGGTCAGGGGCTGTTAAATCCGGTGAACGTGAAGGCCAGTTAAAATCAGAAAATCTGCTAATTAAGCGCTCGCCAAACTATCCCCTTAAGAGCGCCATACTTTGTCGGACAGTGTGGGCAGTAGCTCATCTTGTTGGAACCACATTTCTGACTTGTCCTGAACAGCTGGCCTTAAAAACTATTCAATCATTTGTTGATTTCGCCGTGCAGTTATCGTCACCGCAACACCTTCGTCTTCAAAGAAATATGGATCGATCACTCTTTCCGAGGTAACACCACACCATACGGTACACTTTAGTGGATGTAATTCACGCTGATGAACGGTTCTTGGATTTTCAATGTCCCATATTCTGCAGTTTTGCTTATTTACGAACCCGTTCAGATGAAAATGGGATTCGTCGCTCATTATCAGCTTATGGATGAACTCATTTTGTTCTCTGACTAATTGCTGAATGTGAACAGCATAAACTACGCGTGATTGCAAATCTGTGGGTTGTAATGCCTGTACCAATTGAATTTTGTATGGAAACATGCAATTCACGCAAAATTCTTTGAAGTGACCTTCTGGACATCTCAATCTGAGTGGCTCGTCTTTGAGTTGAGGTGTCTGGATTTTCAGCAATGCCATCCCCAACGAGTGCTACATTTTCTGCTGTCCGTACTGAACGTGGTCTGCCAGACCGAGGAAGATCACTGACTGAACCCTGCTGTCGAAATCGGGCTACAAGACGATCAATTGTGGTCTGACTGGGACATTGTCTGACATTATAATGCTGACGATAGGCTCTTTGGGTTAAGGTTATTGAACGATGGATTCCGAAGTAAAGTTCAATCATTTTGGTTCGTTGTTCAGTGCTATATTTTCCCATTATAAATTATCAATGTTTATATCTGTAATATTTTGAAAAATAAGGAGAAAATTTGATTAAATGTGAAAGTTGTTACTGATTCAAACTAATGCGTGACTTTTGCGTCACACATATATATATATATATATATATATATATATATATATATATATATATATATATAAAATTGATAATATAAGCCATTAACAATGCATGATTGATTTTTTATTTTTTATTTTAATCTTATTAATGTTGGAATAAAATTCCATCATCAGAGATGACCAGTATTGTTTTTTTTTCATCAAAAAACAAGAATAAACAAACTTATTTCTTTTGTTTTTTGATAAACGTCTTTGGTGTGATGTTTTCGCGCTGGTGGTGTTGGCGGTTATGAGTTCAAATTCTGGTGTCGAACGAAGAAGAGCGCTGGCTCGCTCGTGTTGATAAAAATAATATGGGTGGGTCGTTCATTTCAAATGACACAATACTGGTCATCTCTGATGATGGAATTTTATTCCGAAATTAACAAGATTAAAATAAAAAATTTTAAAAATAATAAATTAATCTTGCATTGTTAATGGCTTATATTTTCAATTTATCAACAAACCCAGCAATGCTTTGAAATGAACGACCAACCCATATATATATATATATATATATATATATATATATTTATTTATATATATATATATATATATATATATATGTGTGTGTGTGTGGTGGGGGTTGTCTATCCTTGTATTTCTTTTCAGTTGTTTTTTGGGTTGCAACTATTTGCAGATGGAAATGGAAAGATGGAGACATTGAGTCGAGCATCAGAAGAGATCAAAGAAAACAACTCTGGTTCTTTGGGCACGTGAACATGCGCAGACACCGATGCACGCACGCGCACACACACACACACACACACATATGACGACCCGTGACCCGACTCAGAAGGTTGATATATTGTACATTAATGCACGACTTTTTACATGCACTTAACTAACCCTAAACCTTAACCCTAACCCTCAAGATAAATAGATATTTGAAATGTACATCAAAGTTTTAGAGAATAAAGTTACCGACTGCTTTCGATTCAACGGAAATTGGCGGGATTTCACGAATAAACTTCGGAGATGTCAGTTATGACAAAAATAATAAATACTAGCAGGGCTACCCGGCGTTGCTCGAGAATATAAAAATAAAATAGAAGGAGTTAAATAGCATGTGTAACATCTTTATATTAGAACCTCTCTCTCTCTCTCTCTCTCTCTCTTTCTTTTTCTCTCTCTATCTCTCTTTTTTCACTCTTTCTTTTTTTCTCTCTCTCTCTTTTTTCTATCCCTCTCTTTTTTCTATCCCTCTCTTTTTTCTATCCCTCTCTCTCTCTCTCTCACCGTCTATTTATCTTATTCCCCTTTCTCTTTTGATACTGTAATGTTAGTAAGGGGGGGGGCATGCACAGAACTGTCTTAAGTACCGTTAAAATCAAAGAATTAAGAGAAATGATGATGATAATGATTATTGATCCCGGACAATACCGAGTAGAACTAATAGTCCCGGGCAATTCCTAATTTCTTGTGCCCCACATTTCACAATAGTATGAAGATAAATTATGTTGAAAAAGACAATAATCTGAAGAGATTTAATATTTACCAGTTTCCAAATGTTATACTGTAATCTTGCAATATTTTATCCCGGACAACACCGATTAGAAGAAATAGTCCTGGTTGATGCCTGATTTCTGCCTAGCCATTTAAAACATAAATTAACTTCACAACAACCACCACCACTATCACTACTTCTCCTTCACGACCACCACCACCACCTCTCCTTCACGACCGCCACCACCATCACTTTTCCTTCACGACCGCCACCACCATCACTTTTCCTTCACGACCGCCACCACCATCACTTTTCCTTCACCACCGCTACCTCTACGACCACCGTCATCATCATTTCTCCTTCTCCTTTACGACGACGACCACCATTTCTCCTTCACGACCACCACGACCACCGTCACCATCATTTCTCCTTTACGACGACCACAACCACTTCTCCTTCACGACGACCACCACTACCACCACTTCTCCTTCACGACGACCAACACCACCACTTTTCTTTCACGACCACCAACACCACCACTTCTCCTTCACGACCACCAACACCACCACTTCTCCTTCACGACCACCAACACCACCATTTCTCCTTCACGACCACCAACACCACCACTTCTCCTTCTCCTTTTCGACCACCACCATCACTTCTCTATTTATCGGTTCAAACGCTGCTTTTAAATAAAACTATTTTACGTCATTTAATTAGAACCTTGATGCCATGATCAGTGATCACGCAGACTGCCGATTGTAAAGATTTAGAGTTCAAACAGTCGAAGGAACGTTCTGGTGAAAGAGTTGATTTTTGTGTAAGGAGAAACTAAACTTTGCAAACTTACTTTTTCCTGAATGAAACAATCTATTACGAGCTCAATGTTTGCCCTAACGGATCACGGTTTCCTAATATTTCTTCTAAATATTTGCAAAATACTAGCAGGGATACCCAATGCCCGCGGACAAAGTGTAACATATTTCTATCAATACTTATCTCTCTCTTTCCCCCTCCCTCGTTTGTCTCTTTCCTCTCCCCAAACAGCTTCCAACCTGCTATCCCTAACCACAACCTCTTTGACTGGCCTACAATTGATTGGTCTATCTGTGCCCACGCAGCAAGGACACCTGTATTGCTGATCCGGCCAGAGTATTAATTTACTCCTCTCCAGGAGTTAGGCACAAGGCCAGTTTTTATCTTACTCCCACAAGTAAGATGTGACCCAAGGTCGGGTCGGGAAAGTGGGGTTTAAAAATTGCCTGGGCAGCCCCGTCGGCATTCCCCAGTAGGGGCGCCTCAGATATTAAGCAATAAACTTACTCCTCCCCAAAGAGGGAAGGCGAAGCCTTGGAGGGTGGACCTTCTAGAACTGCACGGGACAGACCCATAGACCGGCGTAAATCTAGGCCCGAATGCCAAGACAATACCAGTCTATGGGGTGCAATATCCATCGGAACAGATACTACACTTTGATCTTAGCCAAAAGGATCCGGTCAGAGTAGGCCACTGATTCCACTGCATCTTTTGTGGACCCAGTAGGAACAGACGGGGCAGAAGATAGAGTTTCTCCCTGTACCACTTAGGTAGACCGTGCAAGGGAACTTTCCTGATCTTCTCGTGGAGTTCAGGTTGGGACCAGCAGTCATTACCTCTCTCTGGACATACACACACAACTCCACTTTACATAGATTTCTCGAGAAATAAGTCGGCATACGAATTGTTTTTCAATGGAAAAAAAAATCAGAATTCCATTTAGATAATGACTGAAAAACAGACCCCACCCCTCCCTTGACGAAATCTACGTCAGTTTCGAGTTAAAGAATAAATATTTTTCCTAAATTTCAGATATTATTTAACCGCCGATCAAGAAAATACCAACGTTGTAGGTGTTGATTGTGTAGTTTTAGAGTTCTAGTTGGGCATATACATACACATATACATACAGTACCTAGAAGACACCATTTTCGATTGTCTTCGGTCTCTCTTTGAAAGGGTTCCTCAGGACTACCTGACATGAGGATACTTTACCCCACAAGTAAATTCTGACCAAATATTCAAAATAACAGTATTCGAAGCCCAAATAAGATTAACTCGGTTTTGGCTATTTACCAGCACTTAGCTGGATACTCCACCAGACTAGATGAATCCTTGTCGTGTGCATCTATAACTGATTTTGGAGATAAATAGACAATTCAAAAATACATTCAAAGACTTCGAAATAATATAGTTCATTTACGTCATCCTCTTACTCTCCTTCTTAAACAACTATCTTTTGGTTTTCCCTTTTTCAATTCCCATAACGTCCTTCTTTTCTAATATATATATATATATATATATATATATATAAGATAAATGAATGAAGAGGGATACAAATGTACTAATGACAAATCTATTTCAACTTTGATTGTTCAATGCAAGGTGCACTCGGTAAAAAACATGTTTACTTTTCTTTCCTTAAGCCAAGGCTTTTCAAAGATTAAAATCTTATCAGAGGAATTACATAGATGGATAAGTTGGCAGCAGAAAAGCCAAAATTAAAAATTTAAAATATATATGAAGCAATGGAGAATAAGAGTGTGCGTGTAAAAAATATGGAGTTTGTCCAGTGAGTCCGTAGATAAAGTGTCCGGTGAAAGGGAATTTAAGGATGGAAAAAGGGGTTTTGTGAAGGCAGCGTTGAAAATGTTCAAAAATAAAGTAAACACAATAGAAAGATGTTTAGTTCAAGTGTAGATGGAACGCACTTTTTCAGGTGTAATTTTAATGAATAAATAAAATACTTCCGTGGACCGTGAATGAAAGTAGTTTTTCAAAAATTAAGATTGAGCAGGCAGTCGTAAATTTAAGTAGTCACTTTGATCGAGTCTAAGAAAAGCGGCAGCTCTGGTTGGAAACAAAGCCAAGTAAAGAAGTGGGGATAGGGATTAAGATAAAAGATAAAGGTGGGTGATAGGGTTAGTTAAATCAACTATGACTGATGCTGGGAGAGGAGAAGGGAAAGGGTTGGTTTGGTTACTGTTCATTGCTAGTAAGCATTAAACCGATGCGAGTTGGGGTGGGGTTGGGTTATCATAAGCTAAAAACAGAAGTGAATTCAGGTCAGTAAGTAAATAATTCTGAAAGTTGTAATACAAACTTATATATAATTTAGAACATTTAAAAGGGTTCCAATTGGGAAATTAGGGTTCAGATGAATGGAAATCTGGAATTTACGTGGTTAATATGTAATAATTCTGACAAGAACTAGTAATTCAGAGTTTAATGTTTAAAGATATTAAAGAATTCCCAGTTAGTTAAATATTAAATGCATGACTAAATAAGAAACTTTAATGTATAACTGAAGTTAGGATTGCGACAACAATTAGGTTCTAGTATAATGATTGTAGAATTGTGTATATATTATATTTATTAAAAT
>OY744554.1:39611467-39636467 GCA_963556195.1 Sepiola atlantica
ACATTGTTTGCGAGATTAATATTAAACAACAGTTTTGTCGGAGAAAAGTATACCACGTAACGAAGTTCCAGTGGGGAGCACATTGTTTTCGAGATTAATATTAAACAACAGTTTTGTCGGAGAAAAGTATACCACGTAACGAAGTTCCAGTGGGGAGCACATTGTTTGCGAGATCAATATTAAACAACAGTTTTGTCGGAGAAAAGTATACCACGTAACGAAGTTCCAGTTGGGAGCACATTGTTTGCAAGATTAATATTAAGCAACAGTTTTGTCGGAGAAAAGTATACCACGTAACGAAGTTCCAGTGGGGAGCACATTGTTTGCGAGATCAATATTAAGCAACAGTTTTGTCGGAGAAAAGTATACCACGTAACGAAGTTCCAGTGGAAACACACATTGTTTCCGAGATCAATATTGAAAACGGTGTTTGTTCGAGATACGTCTACTACGTGATTAAGATCTAGTGAAAAATACGTTGCTCCGCTGAATACGGTGTCAAGAGAAAATTATACAACGTAACAAAGTCCCAATAGCGTGCACATGGTCCATGAAATAAATATTGAATATGGTGTTCTTGGAAAGTGTCTACGTGTTCTTGACCTTTTGGCTAAGATCAAAGTGTAGTATCTGTTCCGATGGATACTGCACCCCATAGACTGGTATTGTCTTGGCCTTCGGGGCTTGATTTACGCCGGTCTATGGGTCGGTCCTGTGCAGTTCTAGGAGGTCCACCTTCCCAGGCTTCGCCTCCCCTCTTTGGGGAGGAGTAAGTGTATTGCTTACTGCCGACGGGGAATGCCGACGGGGCTGCCCAGGCAATTTTTAATGGCCAGAGTGCTCACCTCTCGGGCGCTGACTTTTCAAACCCCACTTTCCCGACCTTGGGTCACATCTTATTTGTGGGAGTAAGATAAAAAACTGGCCTTGTGCCTAACTCCTGGAGAGGAGTAAATCAATACTACGTGATAAAGATCTAGTGACAATCACACTGTTGCATTAAATACCGTGTCAGAGGAAGAAAAGTATACCACGTAACGGAGTTCCAGTGAAAAGAATGTTGCTTCCATCAAGAAATAAAACTTTTCACTCTTTCTTTGCATTACAAATATATGCACACACACACTATATATATATATATATATATATATATATATATATATATATATATATTAGTAAGTGTTTCCAATGTATAGAATGCATTTAAATTTTTAATTTGAAGCGGTTTTTGAAACCAGTAAAATGCAGAGACTTTTTTTTAAATAAACATTTATTTAAATTCAAATTTTCGATTCACACAAGAATCTTTATCAGGATAATACACAATTTTTTTTAATTTTCTTCCTTTATATATATATATATATATATATATATATATATATGCTAGTTTTAGAATTTCTAGTTTCACCTAACGATTTCTTTCCCTTTCCTTGAACCGTTGGATAAATATCTACACACTCACGGACTTGCTTGATTTTGGAAACTACCTAAATTCCTATACTATTTTAGACTCAATTCCTTAAATACTTATTTTGCTAATATCACCAGAAGACTTTAAGATGGCCTTAAACTCTCAGCCTATATCCTAATCAATCTTCTTCTAAGACAGAACCACTTATTATTCTGATGGATTAATTCCTCCTGGATTCTACAGTATTTGCCCCCATTGATGCATTCTTCACGTACCTTCCAACGGTGAATCTTTGTCTTTCAATTCTCACCTTTTTTCACTGGACATTTTTTGCATTTTTGACATTCTTCTTACACACTTACATCTACACTTTTTTTACTATTTCAAATAATGATTTTTAGTTTATTCCTCGCTCACTTATCAATCTATTTACATCCCTCTGATGATTAGAATCAATTCTTTGAAAAGTCTTTACTTAAGGAAAGCAAAATAAATATTCTTTAATTGAATATACAGGGTGATTCATAAGTCATTAGCGATTTATTTTTGAAATTCTAAAGTTAAAAAATACGGTAATACAAAACAGAAAGTTTATTCAACAAATTCATTTATGGGAGTTTAAAATTACAGCAGATTTTCAAAATTTCCACCTTCGTTCTGCATGCATAGCTCCATTTTTTTTGCAAGGAATTTACGACTCTTTGTAGCATATTTGATTGATTATGAAATAAATATATATAGAAACAAATATATAAACGAACAAATTTAAAATAACAAATAGCAGTAATTAGAGAGTAAGATAACAATTATCAAAAGTTCATAGTATGTTTGTGCTTCATATGGTAATCATTTTAAATAGCTAAGTGAAGTGACTTATGAATCACCCTGTACATTGATTTGAATAACTGAAGACGTAATACATTTGTAATTGTCACATTTTTTATTTAAATTCTTTCATTATATACAATTGCTCTATCCCGTATATTGAGCTTTAAACACCTAACGATAAGTTCACATTTTAAAAGTATACGTTCTACTTTTCGTTTCATATGTATATATATATATGTATATATATATATATATAAAGTGTGTGAGAAATGACAAACGGAAAACAGGTTAAAGTGCAGTCTTCTTTCCTCTTATCGCCTTTTACGCCCTCCCCCCACCGCCTCCCCCATACATGCTCAGTAGGTGTGAAAGTGAAAAATAAAAATAAATAAATAAAAATATAAAAAGAATAAGAAACAGAGAAGAATATGTCACCCACTTGTTATATTTCAACGTCACTTAAAGTCTTCTCATGTGGTCCAATCGGATCATCCTTTTTTCCGTTTGTCATTTTTCACACATTTCGTCCACCACGGCATTTTATATTCATGAATTATCGTGTACCTTACCCCATATATATATATATTCAAAATGGCGTCCTAGCGTGTTTTACACACGTGTGAGTTTGCTATTTTTTTTCTTTATTTTCGCCAACAATGGCCCACTGTGTGGTGTATGTTTTTTTTTTTCAAAGCATATCAATTTAAGAACTTTACTTTTCTGATGATTTTGTAGTGTTGCAGAGACAATATAGATACAAAAATATTATTTGGCTCATCTAAAAAGGAACGGACTGTAAATATACATCTCACAGAAATGTTATGTTTTTTTTTAAATTTGAAACACTAAAATTTAAAATAAACGATTATTAAAATATTTTAAAAATCTAACATTGTATATATATATATAAATATATATATGAAAGAATAGGAAACTGTTTATCTGGTCATCGACATTTCGTCTTTATTCAAGGACTTTTTCAATACGGCTGATAAGGAAAAAAGAAGTTAGGGTTAGGGTATTTGGAAATACGTAGTGTGTTAGGGTTGGATTAGGGTTAGGGTATTTGGAAATACGTAGTGGGTAAGGGTTAGGATTAGGGTTAGGGTATTTGGAATACGTAGTGTGTTAGGGTTGGATTAGGGTTAGGGTATTGGGAAATACGTAGTGTGTTAGGGTTGGATTAGGGTTAGGGTATTTGGAAATACGTAGTGTGTTAGGGTTAGGATTAGGGTTAGGGTATTTGGAAATACGTAGTGTGTTAGGGTTGGATTAGGGTTAGGGTATTTGGAAATACGTAGTGTGTTAGGGTTGGATTAGGGTTAGGGTATTTGGAAATACGTAGTGGGTAAGGGTTAGGATTAGGGTTAGGGTATTTGGAATACGTAGTGTGTTAGGGTTGGATTAGGGTTAGGGTATTGGGAAATACGTAGTGTGTTAAGGTTGGATTAGGGTTAGGGTATTTGGAAATACGTAGTGTGTTAGGGTTAGGATTAGGGTTAGGGTATTTGGAAATACGTAGTGTGTTAGGGTTGGATTAGGGTTAGGGTATTTGGAAATACGTAGTGTGTTAGGGTTGGATTAGGGTTAGGGTATTTGGAAATACGTAGTGGGTAAGGGTTAGGATTAGGGTTAGGGTATTTGGAATACGTAGTGTGTTAGGGTTGGATTAGGGTTAGGGTATTGGGAAATACGTAGTGTGTTAGGGTTGGATTAGGGTTAGGGTATTTGGAAATACGTAGTGTGTTAGGGTATTTGGAAATACGTAGTGTGTTAGGGTATTTGGAAATACGTAGTGTGTTAGGGTATTTGGAAATACGCAGTGTGTTAGGGTTAGGATTAGGGTTAGGGTATTTGGAAATACGTAGTGTGTTAGGGTATTTGGAAATACGTAGTGTGTTAGGGTATTTAGAAATACGTAGTGTGTTAGGGTATTTAGAAATACGTAGTGTGTTAGGGTTAGGATTAGGGTTAGGGTATTTGGAAATACGTAGTGTGTTAGGGTATTTGGAAATACGTAGTGTGTTAGGGTATTTGGAAATACGTAGTGTGTTAGGGTATTTGGAAATACGTAGTGTGTTAGGGTATTTGGAAATACGTAGTGTGTTAGGGTATTTGGAAATACGTAGTGTGTTAGGGTATTTAGAAATACGTAGTGTGTTAGGGTATTTAGAAATACGTAGTGTGTTAGGGTTAGGATTAGGGTTAGGGTATTTGGAAATACGTAGTGTGTTAGGGTATTTGAAAATACGTAGTGTGTTAGGGTATTTGAAAATACGTAGTGTGTTAGGGTATTTGAAAATACGTAGTGTGTTAGGGTATTTGGAAATACGTAGTGTGTTAGGGTATTTGGAAATACGTAGTGTGTTAGGGTATTTGGAAATACGTAGTGTGTTAGGGTATTTGGAAATACGTAGTGTGTTAGGGTTAGGATTAGGGTTAGGGTTAGGGTATTTGGAAATACATAGTGTGTTAGGGTATTTGGAAATACGTAGTGTGTTAGGGTATTTAGAAATACGTAGTGTGTTAGGGTATTTGAAAATACGTAGTGTGTCTATGGCGCAAACAAAAGGTCTTATTTTTACAAACAAACGTTAGAATTCAAAATATGTGGTGCATTTATTACATGAAATAATTTTTTTTTCAATGATATGCTCTGTTGTTACAGGTTGACATTAATCGAGTCTAAATTGGAAGAGGTTTATAAACATTAACGTATTGGCAGCATATGCTAAAACATATCTTCAAAGTAATATATATATATATCGAAAAAGTAGAGCACTGTAAGTGTAGTATTAACACAGCATGACGTCACTAGCTTCAAATGCATCGTTCCTTTCATTAAAAAAGTAGAACATTCTCAGACGTTATAGCCGCCGATAAAGTGTTAAAAGTATCACCGTTTATTCGCTATTTAAAATTGGCCGTGTCGTTAAGGCGTCGGATTTGAGTTGTAAAATACTCGTAATCCGGGGTTTCGAATCGCATGACCGGTAGTGAATAGTCATATCTCTATGCTGATGAGTCCCTATTATTAAGGACGAAACGTATACGTACATAGATAATAAATAATAACATATATTTATTATATATATATATATATATATATATATATATATATATATAGTTGTGTTATAATGGAATAATTCCAGGAAAAAATCCGGGTGAGAGAGCTCAATGTGGTAAACAGAGCAAGAATAACGTAAAATATAATAACACGAAATTACATGATTGTCGATGCAATAATTTATTTCAACCTTGCGGTTTTATTCAAGCATCAAATTTGACAATTACATTTTTGAGACTGACAGAAAACTGAATTCACCCTCGACAATTCAAATACAACCAGAGAGAGTAATGGGTGTTCAGATTGGCTGCGACAACCACTCTTTCTGGTTGTATTTGAATTGTCGAGGGTGAATTCAGTTTTCTGTCAGTCTCAAAAATGTAATTGTCAAATTTGATGCTTGAATAAAACCGCAAGGTTGAAATAAATTATTGCATCGACAATCATGTAATTTCGTGTTATTATATTTTACGTTATATATATATATATATATATATATATATATATATATATATATATATAGTTAAATGCATTCTATTTGATAAAATGTTGATGTAGCTCTATCCAACATGATACTGAGTCCTTTATATTTTAGAAGTAGTATTTCCCTTGATATTGTCTTTGTTATTATTTTGTGGGGAAACAAAGGAAGAATATCTGAATCCTCAAAATTCAAGAGTAAAAAAAAAGATGCCAACATGTTGTCAAAATCTCGCAGACCCGAGACTCTCGCGAGAAATAAGAATTCTGATTCAAAATGTCAATATTAAATTTGTTCTTTATCTTTTTTTTGTGTGTTATTATTCTGAAACGCTCGTTGTCAAAAAGATTGCACCCCCTTCAAGGCTTCCCCCATCCCCTCATCCTACAAGAGAGGCACCCCCACTGGGGGAAATTCTATCTGGCTGTCAATCATCTTGTCTGGCAGGAAAGGGCGACAGAAATGTGAGGGGGCGGGAAATGGTAGCGGTTTCCGCCGGATACAAGTGCAACACACCTAAGAAAAAGGAAAGGACACAAGGACATGAGCGGCAAAATACCATAAAAATATAGTCTTTCTCATTTTCTATCTCATATATATATATATATATATATATATGTGTATATATATATATGTGTATCGAGGCAGCATTTTTTCTTTAAGACACGTATTATTAAAAATAACCGACAATTTTTGTCTGGCTATTTTAGTGTTGATCCCTTCAATTTTTCGGATTAAAATCTTAATCTCGGAAGGAAATTGGCTGATGAAACTGCCATAGTGTACATGTTGGTCCAGAGTACTTTCTGACCCGTCTGGGTCCATCGTCAGTGGAATAATGACAAACAGGTAAAGACCTGGAGTGAGATTTATAATTAATTATGGCGGGAAAATTTAACTATGTTTATTAGGTATTATAAGCATTTAAGTATATTAGTGCTAGTGTTAAAATTAATCTTGTTAATAGCAGGTTTTTTAGTTTTAATGAGTAGAGCTTCTAGTATGTGGAGTTTTTGAGTATTAGTATTATGTTCTAGGATTTTAGTATTGTCTACGAGAAGTTTTCGGATTTGAGAGCGGGGACAGGAATGTTCATTAGTAAGGTGTCTAGCTATAGCACTATTATCGGATAGATGCATGGTCAACCTCCTGGACAGAGTCGTGGTGGTCGAGCCAATATATACGTGTTCTTGTTGGTTGTCGGAGACACAGTCTCCCAAAGGACATTTAAACTCGTATACTAGGCCCGTCCTATCCAAGACTCTAATCGAGGGAGAAGAATTATTTGTAATAATAAGATTAGTAGTTTTAGTTTTATTGTAGTAAATAATTAGTTTAACTTTTTTATTTGGGTCGGTGGGAAGTACGTTTTTATTAATAATATTTTTTAAGACCTGTTCATCTGTTTTATAGTTATGATGAAATTGGTTACGGTAAAATAGTTTGATAGTCTTGTTGAGTGGAGAAATGGATTCATTGTTCTTGTTATTATTATTACTGTTACTAGCATTATTTTTAAATAGTTTAATTTGTTGATTTCCTTCCGAGATTAAGATTTTAATCCGAAAAATTGAAGGGATCAACACTAAAATAGCCAGACAAAAATTGTCGGTTATTTTTAATAATATATATACATATATATATATATATATATATATATATATATATATATATACATATATATATATATATATATATATATATGGTTGGAAAGAAAGTAATGTCGTATTTTTTACTTGATGACTTTTCAGCCTCCTAAGCTGTACACCAGGGCGGGCAACCTCCGGCCCGCGGGCCACATCCGGCCCGCCACCCTGCTATGCTTTATTATTGCAATCCGACCTTCGGACCTCCCAGTAAAACTCATATCCTTTTATGACATAGACGTAAAACAGGTTTCGATTAAGATTTACAGTGGGATGAAAATGTATAAATATCAGCGAGCGATGATGCATGTATATTTCATTTTTCTTTAACTATTAATTTCAAATCCTTGGCCTGAGATACAAATAGAAAAGGAGAAAGAGAGAGGCAAAGAGGAAACGAGTGACTAGGAAAGGGCATGAAACAGAGAACCTATGTGAGGTGTGTTAAAACGATGCTGGATCAACTTGCTACTTCCCCGCCATTATTTTTTTATGATTCCAAAATGGCTTATCGTCGGCGCCTTTTATAACATCACATACAGAAGTCTCTTGAGAAAAATATCAGATTTGTAGAGTGTTCAATGCAATTTTTCTACAATTTATTCAATGTAAACAAAATATAGTAATTCTGAGATTTCGTTTTTCACTCCGGCCCGCGATCTCCTTCCAAAAGTCTCATCTGGCCCTCACTCTGAAAGGGATGTCCGCCCCTGCTGTACACAGTTCTAGATCTTTTGGTGAATTGGTGTCTTAATATCTTGCTTTGTCTTTCATATATAGTAATTAGTTGGAAAATATTAAGTTTAACGGTTTCAGTTGTCAAAGAATGGATATTAGTGAGGAGCATCTGAGACATTCCATTCTCTATTAATTCAAAACAGGGAAACTCGGCTGCAGAAGCTACAAGGAATATTGGAACTGTCTATGGGATAAATGTTCTGAATGATCGAAAATGTCAACGGTGGTTTGCAAAATTTTCTTCTGGAGACTTTAACCGGTCAGATCGGCGACGTTCGGGAAGGCTAAAATCAATTGATAAAGACGCCATTAATGATGCTGTGGATGCCAATCCAAAGTTAACCAGCAGATAATTAGCTCAACAATTCAATACAACTCATACCATAATTATTTCATGCCTTCACGAGTTAGGAAAAGTTTAAAAACTTGGATTCTGGGTTCCCCCACTGTTTGACCGACGCTCAACGAAATCAAAGATTGACTGTTTATACATATTTGCTTTCCAGGAATCATCGAGAACTATTTTTGCAAATAATTGTGACTGGAGATGAAAAATAAGTTATTTACAAGAATACCCAACGCAAAAGATAATGGTTAGACCGAAACCAAAGTCCAAAGCCTGTACCAAAACAAGGACTTCACGCAAAGAAGGTCATGCTCTCTTTATGGTGGGACATGAGAGGACTGATTCATTATGAGTTACTATATCCTAATCAAACAATTACAGCAGTAAAATATTGTTCGCAGCTGGATGATCTAAGAATTGCTTTATCAAAAAACGATCAGCATTACTCAATAGGAAGGGTGTAGTGCTTCAGCATGATATCGCGAAACCTCACACAGCAAAACTCACTCAAGAAAAGGTTATGATTTCAATTGGGAAGTTTTGCCTTATCCACCTTATTCACCTGACATTGTTCCTTCGACTTCCATTTTTTTCCGGTCGTTGCAGCATCACTTAAACAATAAAAGTCATGTAAATGACGACCAACTAAAAAATGACAAATCAGAGAAACGTTTTGAAAAAACGCACCAAGAAGCTAGTTGATCGTTGGACAGTAGTCATAGTAAATGAGGGAAATTATTGTAAAGATTAAAAATGCCCTAATGTGAATGTTTCAGATGAAATAAATGTGTTGGACAAAAACGACATTACTTTCTTTCCTGCCTGGTATATAGTGTGTGCAGGTTCGAATGATTTCAATGGGAATCAGAGTAGGAGAGCTCAATGTACATTTAAACAGAGCATGAATAAATTTTAAAGGGGGAAAACACAAGACACACATTCAGGTTGTAAACATAACTTATTTCGACCTATATCGGTCTCATCAGATGTATAACCAACGGCATTTAGAACCTGATTGATGAGAAAATGTTAACACCGTTTTTAAAGTAAAGGGGAAACAAATTCTAGTTAATGATTGGTCGTTATAATGAAGCGGAACTGGGGGAAATGGTAAAAGGCCACGGTGACTTATTTTAATTAACTATGATGATAATTATAATAGAAAAAGAGAGTGGGTAGGTTTTGAGATATATATATATATATATATATATATATATATAATATATATAATATATATATATATATATATATATATATGTGTGTGTGTGTGGGGGGGGTTTATATATATATATATATATATATGTGTGGGGGGGTTTATATATATATATATATATATGTGTGTGTGTGTGGGGGGGGGGGTTATATATATATATATATATATATATATATATATATATATATATGTGTGTGTATTTATACGTGTGTGTGTTCGTGCTGGAAAAATACCCGTCCCATGTCGGGAAATAATTCCCAGAACAAAACAAGTGTCCACCATTTTTAATGTTCCCTTACGAAGATTCTAATCAATATATAATGCTACTAAGCCTTATATCTACAATCCTTATGCCATGTTTAGTCAGAATCCTTTAGATAATGTGTATCCAAGAAAATATCTAAAATTTAAGGAGTCTGATGAAAATTGAAATTTTAGGGAATATTCATTCATTTATCTGTTATATTTATTGTTAATATTGGTTAAGGGCGGATGGTACTGTGGCTACGTGGTTAACGACGCGGACTGAACACCTTGGTGTGCTGGGTTCGAATCCAGTTCGTTCAACAGAAACATTTTCATCAAAACTCATCCCTGACCTTGTCTCTAACTTCCTGGTTAATATAGTTATTGTTAAAATTTTACAAAAATGGCATATGAATTTATATAAAGGGCCTCCACTACCCGCTTGCCTCCTTTACATTAAACTAAATTAAACTAAATATAGTCCACATTACTCACCTTCACGTTTAGCAGCTGTGTTCTAAAATTCAAAATGATAATTTTTATAATTTTGATTATTCAGACTATTATTCTCATCTCAACGTTTCGGCCGATGTCACCTCCGACCTTCTTCGGTTTTATCTCTTCGAACTCGGGAATATTTCTGTCGAACTCGGGAATTCCTTTATTTCATCAACGGGGGTAGCATGCTCTCAGTCTGTCAGCCATGACTGGAAGAAGTCTTCAGTAATTCGCAATTCTTCGTATCGCCCGCACCGAGGATTGAACCTTCAACCTTCAGATGGCTATCACTTAGAACTGAATTTTACTTAGTACTATATCTACTGCGCCACGGGTTCTTGCTACCCCGTCGAGTAAATAAAGGGTTCCGTTCGAAATTCCGTCCAGATTCCCGAGTTCGACAGAAATATTCCAGAATTCGAAAAAGATACACCTGCAGAAGGGCAGAGGTTACAGCGGCCGAAACGTTGTGAGAATAACATTCAAGATGAGAATATTAGTCCGAATAAGCCAAATCATATAATAATTAAGTGATTAAACATAGTCCACATTACCCACCTTAACGTTTACCAGCTGTGTTCCAAAATTTAAAATGATTTCTAGTTCACTCACACCTCACACATAAGTCATCTCATTTCCGGTTTTTCGTTTTTCTTTCTTCTTTGAATATTCGCGATGAAAAACGCAGGGTGTTTGAAATATTCAAGTAAAAAAAAATTATTAAACCATCAACATCGCTTTTATGCTTCAAACATTACCAATAAATATAAACAAACGAAATACACACATGAAAACTTAGGACTATTTTTTTTGCTCACTTTTGTTCAGGAAGCTTCATGAAGACTCCTTATATATCGAGCGCCATTGCCTACCAGTTTGCATTCTCGCAACAGCCGTTTACCCTTTTCTTCTTACTAATACCGGTTTATGTATTTCTCTGGAACCTAAGTGGCCATAAGCGTCCTCAGCCGTTCAGTAGTGGCCGTGCCCTTCCAGTTGAGATAGTTACGATGCTCTCCTTGCTTCATTTTTTCTATTCTCCTAGACCATTCATGACCGTTTTGTGCTGCTGCCGCCATGTGTGTGTGTGTGTGTGTGTGTGATATTTTTTCACTCAGTTTTAGTTTTCTGATACGCTCCCCCCCCCCCGCCCGTGTCTCTAATCGCACATACATTATCTGTGATTGGTCATCATATGTGTTGGTTTCCGCGCTCCATGTTTTTATTATTATTTATCATTATTTTATTTATTTATTATTTTTTATCATTATTATTTTTTGTATTCATCATTATTATTTATTTATTTATCATTATTTAGTTATAATTTCTTTATTTATAATTATTTATTAATTTAGTATTATTATTTATAATTATTATTTATAATTATTATTGATTTATTTATTTATAATTATTATTTATAATTATTATTTATTTATTTATTTATAATTATTATTTATAATTATTATTTATTTATTTATTTATGATTATTATTTATAATTATTATTTATTTATTTATAATTATTATTTATAATTATTATTTATATCATTATTATTATTATTCATCATTATTATTATTTATTTATTATTGTTATTATTTATCATTATTATTTATTTATTTATATAAATATAATTATTTATCATTATTATTTATTTATTTATTAATTATTTATCATCATTATTATGTACCATTATTATGTATCATTATTTTGTATCATTATTATTTATTTATTTATTATTTCATCATTATTTTTTAAATTTATTATTATAATTTTTATTTATTCTTATTTTTTAATTTATTATTATTTATTATTATTATTTATTCATCATTATTTTTTGATTTATTATTATTTTTTTGATTTATTATTATTTTTTAAATTTATTATTATTATTTATCATTATCATTATTATTATCATTATTATTATCATTATTATTATCATTATTATTATCATTATTATTATCATTATTATTATTATCATTATTATTATTATTATCATTATTATTATTATTGGGGCCCGTAGAAATTCCATAGTGGTATTCTTCTTCATCGCGAACTGAGACCCAACGATATTATTGAACCACATTTGTTTAAGCTGCATAATGTAGTTTTAGAATCTCTCTCTATATATATCTAGTTGGGGTGTGTGCGTCTCTCTCCCCCCCCCATCTCTCTCTCTCTCTACTCAACCCCTTGTAGGATAGTGTGACATATTTCCATTCTATGAACTCCAGCGCGAACGCAGACCCCACGCTCTTATTATACGCTTTTCAGGCGGTACAAATACAAGACTTTGATTCGAGACCGAAAGTCAAGAAAGTCAAGAATTTCACGCTCGACACAATAGTGGCATCAGATCAAATTAAAAAAATTACGTGTTTTTTGCTGTGCATCTTCGGCGATCGGATGATCGCATCTTATAAAATAGTAGTAGAAGGGTGATAACGTACGAACAAACATGAAATTGCCTACGCGCATAATTATGAAGAATATTATTATTATTATTATTATTATTATTATTATTATTATTATTATTATCCGGTTATTTTATTTCTTCTTTCTAATATTCTAGTACATGCCTACTTTAGTATATCCCCCATTTACCCCCCCTCCCCTTATTACTACCTTCCCGTCCTCTGCACCTAAAAAATAACAACAATAGGTATTATTAACCCCCCAAGGTTGATCCTATTATCTCGATAGATTTACCGAACAAAAGCGTTTATCTCAAATCTTCTTCATCGTTTTCTCATGCGCCAATTTTTTTGGGCCCCTTCTTCCAACTCCCCTCCGTCGCTTCCCACCATCCCTCTTGCCATAACGGTTTCCTTCAAGTCTTTGCAAAACAATCAAATGATCTTGCCGACTCCCAGCCTCGTCGGAGAATTCACTACAACAAGCACCATCATCACAAGCACCACACAAAAAAAAAAAAACGATTATTTTATTCTTCATCTTTTTTTTTCTTCTTTAATATCTTAGTACAGTTCTTATCCATAAGTTTCGAAATAAAAAATGATGACACTTGGCAAAAATGATAGGGGCCGGTTCTTGAGAAACCAACAAACTACTAACAATATATATATATATACATACATCCGTATGTATATATACATATATAATATATATACATATACACACATATATACATACATATATAATATAATATAATATATATATATATTATATATAATATAATATATTATATTATATATATTATATATAATATAATATATTATATTATATATAATATAATAAATATAATCAATATATATAATATATATAAAATATATATATTATATTATATATAATATAATATAATAAATATATATAATATATATAATATATATATTATATTATATATAATATAATATAATAAATATATATAATATATATAATATATATATTATATTATATATAATATAATATAATAAATATATATAATATATATAATATATATATATTATATTATATGTAATATAATAAATATATATATTATATTATATATAATATAATAAATATATATATATTATATTATATATAATATAATAAATATATATATATTATATTATATATAATATATATATATATTATATTATATATAATATATATATATATATTATATTATATATAATATATATATATATTATATTATATATAATATAATAAATATATATATATTATATTATATATAATATAATAAATATATATATATTATATTATATATAATATAATATAATATAATAAATATATATTATATTATATATAATATAATATAATATAATAAATATATATAATATATAACATAATAAATATATATAATATAATAAATATATATAATATATAATATAAATATATATAATATAATAAATATATATAATATAATAAATATATATAATATAATAAATATATATAATATAATAAATATATATAATATAATAAATATATATAATATAATAAATATATATAGTATAATAAATATATATAATATAATATAATATAATATATATATATATATATATATATATATATATATATATAATTAATTATGTATGTATTACTGGTAAATATTACTTTGACATTTTTTATATATAGAGAAAAACGTTTTGTTTATCTAAACCATCCTAATTAGGGCAAACATTTCCCGTACAAATAATGTTACAATAGAATGTGGAAATCCTGAAATGTTCCCAAATAATCCATAAAGTCCGAGTATTGTAAGCAGCGGCAATCAGAGAAATCCGTATTGTCCGAATGCGTAGATATCAGTGAAAAACTGAAACACAAAAGATTAAGTTTTGAGAATTTAAATTGAATGTCAAAAGGAGCAAATCAAAGAAAGAATAAGGATTGCTTATTAAAGCTTCTAACCTAACCGGCGTATTTTGCTAACGATGCTACATGGTCGTCTTCTGATGCAGTAATTTGAAGAGAAATCAATGTAATATGTAGTATTTCTGCTGAATAATTCTTGAGCACATAACGTCACAGTGACGTCTTCTTAACTATTGTGAATATCAACAGTTCTATTTGAACACACATGGTTTATTAGTGCTCTGTAGGCCTCCTTAATTATATTTGTGTGTTTCAGAAGTGCTCAGGAGGCATACTCATTTTTATTTTTATTTTCTCACAAAAAATGAATTTCTATACAAAGATAATGGTGGGGGTAATAGTGCTCTGTAGGCCTCTTTAATTATACAGGGTGGGCCAAAATATGGGTCCTATCTTTAAATTTGAATAACTTGAATTTGAATAACTTCCACAAAATAAAAGTTAAACTCACCAAACTTTATGTGTGTGTAGACTGACCCGTCCGAGATTTTTTGAAATAAACAAAACAAATTTTAGCCGAAAAACACTTCTTAAAACTTACAAAAACTAAAGTATTGTTTTTTACACTGTTTTGAGTTTTTTAAGCAAAAATAATGTTTTCTAAATGAGGGTACGTTCCTTAGGGCTAATACGGCTCATTCTTGCTTCGGAAGGGGTCCTTTACTTATTCTAAAAAAAAAAAATTAAAAAAAAAAAAAAAAATCAATAAATAAAAAAGTTATGAATTTTTAAAAATAGGACCCTTATTTTTGCCCACCCTGTATTTGAGTGTTTCAGAAGTGCTCAGGAGGCATACTCACTTTTATTTTTATTTTCTCACAAAAAAAGGAATTTCCATACGAAGATAACGAGGTAGGAATTGGTTTTAATAGTGCTCTGTAGGGCTCTCATTTTAAAAGTGCTCATTATTATAGATAGAGCGGGTGTTTAATCAAAAAGAAACATTTTGAGGAAATACAGGTATCGGGGTGGTTGACACGAAGACTCCTACCCCCGCGTCTCATTTCTTTTTCGATTTTGTAATTGACGAGGTTGCAAAATCTTCAGCAATCAAATGATCGCTTTGAAATTGGTTTAAACTATATTTCAATGTTGCATCAGACGCTTTTGTATTCTTGTATCCTTCAAAACTGATAGGTTAGGGTTAAGGTTAGGGTTAGGGTAAGTTTCTAACAAAATCTTAAAAAGCCCGCGTATTTTGATCGCTTGCGGTCCTCTGCTTACATAGCTACCTGTTTAGTCTGACAATTATTTTCGTTTTTTTTTTTTTAAATCCAATTTCCCTGTATATAATTGTCGCCATGAAAACAAAAAAAAACCAGCAAACTGACAGCAAATTTTCCGACTGTGACGCGGACCTTTCTTCTTGCCATTTCAATTTCCTGTCATCTTATTTGCTTTTTCTGTACGACCCCCTTCATTTACATGTCTCCTTCCTCTCAAACTACGGGACATCGAAATCAAATTCCCGATAAAATTTTAAAACAAAATAAAACGAAGCAAACAGCAAAGCTGGACACGACATTCCATCTTTTGTTGTTTGTTTTTTTGTTTGTTTGTTTTTATAGTGTCTTCTTGGTATCTTCGAATACGAAATTAGCGCGCAACAGAAACCGACTCGACAAATCTCTATATCAATTCAAAATGGCGGATGCGTTTCTAAAAAAAAAAAAAAAAAGGGAAAGAAATTTGGAATAAAGAAATTCCTAATGATATCAGCTGTCCAATTTTTTTTTATTTGCATGCGTTGACTTGTATTCATAGTTTTTTTTCGGGAGGCGGGAGAAGAGGCGCGATCTAATTTCTGTTTCTTATCAACTCTTATTCATTCGTTTTGGTCATTCATTCTTGGCTTGTCTAAGTGTCTTCTTTTTCGATCTGAGTTCTCATTCACCTCTCGTTGTTCGCGAGATTTCGTTTATTTTACTGAAGATTCGTGTCGGTTTTACTATTTATACCTGTTGGCTTGATCTATGCCCGCTAGCAACACAGCTGCTGCTGATTCTCCCATGCATCTCACCTATGGCAGTCCGCCGAGAGACTGCAATTACTATATTGTATGTTTTCATAGTGTCTCTCCAGAAACAACACTAATTAAATATTTGTCAATCTTTTAACTTTCTCCTTTCAGATTTTGCACACAAAAACTAAAATTAGTCCGAACTTTTTTCTTTCATAAAGTAAAAAAAACAAACTGTTATTTGATTTTAGACTTATTAAAAAGAAAATTTCGGGTTAATCTCAAATAAAGGATTATTATCTACCCTATTTTCCGAAATAGATAGACTTTTCTAGACACTATTAATAAGATTACGAATAAGTGTCGTGGCAATTTTTGGCACCATTCATTTGGCGTCCGGTGACGATGACGGACATACCAGTCAACATTCCGATCTCGACAATCAGTTCAGCGGAAACTGAGCCATTTGGGTTGTCGTTTATCTGTCAGGCTGAGGTATGAGTCCTGGGTAGTCCTAGGAGGTCTACCCTCCAAGGTCTTGTATCCTCCTCTATTGAGTAAAGTTAGTTTATTGCAAACTAACTGAGACGCCTCGACCGAGGGATATCGACGGGTGTTCCCAGGCAATTTTGACGAGGCCAGAGTGTCCCGTTCTTTAGGGGCGCTGGCTTGGTTCTCTCCACCTTCCAACCTTGTGTAAAGTAAATACCATCATTGGTGAAAGTAAGTTGCCGTCGTTGGCGCTATACATACCAGTCGAGGATCCGATCTCGACAATCAGTTCGGAACCCTTTTATCTGTCTGGCTGAGTTATTGTCCTGTGTTGCCCTAGGGAGTACACTCTCCTAGGTCTTACCTCTCCATTTTGGGGTGAAGTTAGTTCATTGCTGTCTGAGGCACCCCTGACCGGGGAATGCCAATGGGCTGCTCAAGTTTATTTAGGAAGCCAAAGTGCCCCCTTTTTAGGGGGGATGGCTTGATTCCTCCATCTTCTTGCTGTAGGAAGAAAGTTAATACTGTCATTAGTGGCATCATAGCCAAAGTATCAGACGCAGACTTTCTGTAACATACTATTTTTGTAAACACTCTTGTAAATATAACACCGTATTGTCTTAATTATCATCAGCCCTTCAAGTAGATCACATCATTGGCGACGAGGATTCGAACCTATGTCGCACAACTCTGGCGACGAGGATTCGAACCTATGTCGCACAACTCTGGCGACGAGGATTCGAACCTATGTCGCACAACTCTGGCGACGAGGATTCGAACCTATGTCGCACAACTCTGGCGACGAGGATTCGAACCTATGTCACACAACTCTGGCGACGAGGATTCGAACCTATGTCACACAACTCTGGCGACGAGGATTCGAACCTATGTCGCACAACTCTGGCGACGAGGATTCGAACCTATGTCACACAACTCTGGCGACGAGGATTCGAACCTATGTCGCACAACTCTGGCGACGAGGATTCGAACCTATGTCGCACAACTCTGGCGACGAGGATTCGAACCTATGTCGCACAACTGTGGCGACGAGGATTCGAACCTATGTCGCACAACTGTGGCGACGAGGATTCGAACCTATGTCGCACAACTCTGGCGACGAGGATTCGAACCTATGTCGCACAACTCTGGCGACGAGGATTCGAACCTATGTCGCACAACTCTGGCGACGAGGATTCGAACCTCTGTCGCACAATTCTGGCGCGAGGATTCGAACCTATGTCGCACAACTCTGGCGACGAGGATTCGAACCTATGTCGCACAACTCTGGCGACGAGGATTCGAACCTCTGTCGCACAACTCTGGCGACGAGGATTCGAACCTCTGTCGCACAACTCTGGCGACGAGGATTCGAACCTCTGTCGCACAACTCTGGCGACGAGGATTCGAACCTATGTCGCACAACTCTGGCGACGAGGATTCGAACCTATGTCGTACAATTCTGGCGACGAGGAATTTTAACTTAATCCGATTCGAAACTGATCCGGATTTATGCTGCACACAACACTGACAACAAAAACTCGGATTTATATCTACAATTGGAATATTAGTTTTTAGAAAGAAAACTTTGGTGGTACCCTCTAGTTATTTGTTATTTATAACAATAGAGATAGAAGTTGAAATAAAACTGGATTTCTTACAAGCAAAGTGTGTAAATTCTGTGAGAAAAAAAGGATTGAAGAGAAATCGTCGTTTTCTGAGTTGGACGAAACAGTTTTCTAATAAAGGTTTAGAAATTAAAGTCGTTGGAAAACCGGGATTTTTGATAAAAAAAAATTAAGAATATGCTGTATATAGTGAAGGGACCCAAATTTACCCACATGAGACATTTGAATCAAATGAGAAAACGATATTCAGATGTTTTATCGGACAATGCTACTGAAAATTTTTTTTTTATGGACATCGTGTTTGACACGTTCGAATTAACCATGTTGTGTGCTATTGGTCCAGAAGCCAATTTTCACAGTGTTATTAAGTCATACCCAGTCATTTGACCTATTTCCGTTGAAAATTTATATTTAAAAGAAGTTATAAGACTTCTAGGCACTTACGGACTGGGCTATTTTTTTAGATAGGATTTTTTTTAATGGGGTATTTTTCTTTAAAATAAAATTAACGAAGAAAATATTTAAATCTGAAGAGGACAAGATAGACGATAACCCTTAAAAAACAGAAGAAAAATATACGGTGCTCATCCAGAAATTAAATTTTACCGATAAACGAATGACGGCGGAATACGGTCGCTATTACAGTACATTAAAAATGCAGGCTTTGAACAAGTGAAAAATGCTTACAAATTTTGGTCATCTTGTGATGAATTAAAATTAATCATAATGGAAGCAATGTCTAAAAATTTCAGTGCAAGTTTGACTGTTCATATAAAATTCGTTTCAACAGCTAACACATTTAATCTTCTTAATATGATTCATAGCACAGTAGAGATCAAACACATTTTTTTTTAATATAATAAACACGACTCATATTTGGAGCATCTAAAAACAAACGAACATCTAATTTGATCAGGTAAAAATTTAATTCACTAAAGTTTTTAACTTGGATTTTTGTGAGTATGAAATCCTATACTAAGCCCAGCATAATGATTCAATCTAATTGATTTGGTAAAAAATAAAAAAATAAACGGTTTCATTTGTATAATTTTGATAACTCGGATTACTGTTCTCATCTTCAGTGTTATCATAACAACGTTTTGGCAGCTGTAAGCCCCGGCCTTCTTCAGGTGTATCTCTTCGAACTCGGGAATATTTCTGTCGAACTCGGGAATATTTCTGAAAAACGAACATTTTAAAAGAAAACAAAAAATACAGACTAAATGAAAGTCAACCCGAAGGGAGAAAAGGGTATGGACTCTATACGAAGCAAATGTAAAAATAAGTGTTTTGGTGTGATGTTTATCTACCCCCCTTTTTTTCGGGGATATATGGACTCTTCCAGACACTATGAAAAGAGTAACGACTAAGTGTCGCGACAGTCATTAGAGGTAGCCATAATATCGAAGGCACACTTTCTGTAACATACTATTACTGTAAATTGACTTTTTCCGCCTGATGAGATCTTAGTTTTTAATAACTATTGATTGATAACATCAACATGCCAGTGTCACGCCTCTTTGTACATGTCCGTATAAACAAAAATAAGAAATGTTATGTGTGTGTATATATATATATATATATATATATATATAATAAAAAATATTCATAGTAATGTCCCTCTTTAAGATTAATAAATCTTAATTGTCGAGCACTGTCTGAAATTATAAAAATCTGAGGTCGTTAAGCTATGGAAGCAAAGCTTACACGCCCTCGTGTTTAAGCACTCTTTGATCTCGGAACTCTTGAAACTCGCCGCTGGCTTTAAATGTATCTTAATTTCAGTAATGTATGTGGTGATTTCCGTTGGCCTAATGGATTAGGGCGTAGGATCGTGACTTCTGAATCTACAAATTGCGTTCTAACCCGCCTGAAACCACAACTTCTTGAACTGGTAAGGACGTAAGTTCGAAACGACGTCGTCTATAATAAAAATAGTCTCTCTCATATAATGGAAGAGTGAGAGATAGAGAATATGAGATAGAGAGAGAATATGAGAGAGAGAGAGAGAAAGAGAGAGAGAAAGAGATAGAGTGAGAGAGAGTGAGAGAGAGTGAGATAGAGTGAGAGAGAGAGAGAGTGAGAGAGAGAGAGAGTGAGAGTGAGAGAGAGAGAGTGAGAGAGAGATAGAGTGAGAAGCAGTCTTTGATCTCGGAACGTTTGAACCCCACCGCTGGCTTTAAATGTATCTTAATTTCAGTAATGTATGTGGTGATTTCCGTTGGCCTAATTGATTAGGATGTAGGAGTGTGATTCTCTCCTTAATCTACGAACTGTGTCTTAACCCGTCTGACCGCACGCAACCACCACTTCCAGCACTCATGATGACGTAGGTAAATACACTTATATATTTAATAAAAATATTTATAGTGCATATATATATATATATATATATATATATATATATATATAAGGTTAGTCGTGATAGGATACTTGTTAATCGACTTACTTTTATTTGTCCGTCAGAATCACAGGAAGTCTCAAAATATCACAACTCATGAATATCCCCCACCCCTTCGAATTTTACCTGAGTTTTCGGTCGCCCCCCACACACACACACACACCTTACAGGGTCGTTCAAACTTTTCTGTTTAAATCATCGACACAGAATGATATATCGATACCTAATCCGTCGAATTTATCGGCTTAGTCTTATCAACGAGTCGCACGCACTTTGAAAATCTGCCTTCTTCTCTCTATCTCCCCACGCGCATGCTCCCCCATTCGATCGAGTTGAACTGGGACGATCCGAACAGACACGAAGAACGTGATTGCGGCAGACGTCACCCAGGAGTTCATCCCTATTTCATATATTAAATTAAATCGGGTGTGCTTGGCCCCGAGACTGTTAAATTTTTTCAGGACATTGGACGGAGGATTTCAACGTCTAGGCAGAAGCCCCGTGAGTCAGCCGGGTTGTTCCAACGCCTCTCCCTGACTATCGTTCGTGGCAACGCTATGTCAGTAACGGCGGCGTCACTTCCGTTCTAATCGTCATCTGTTGACTCTCTTTCTTTCTCTCCCCCTCTCTCTATCTACCTATGTCTGTATCTGTCTCTTTGCTTCTCTTTCTCTCACATTATTGTTTTATAAATAATTGGACTTGTTTTGGCTTGTCTTCACAATGGCAGCCATGATTGTTTATTTATTGTTGGTTTGAAATTGTATTTCTTGTCCTGGAATAAAATTTTATCTACTCATTTAAAAAAAAATTTAAACAAAATTAAATCAAATTTATTAGCGAAGAAAAGCAATGTGCAACAAGCCATGTAAAGAGACACGTAGAAGATATTTACATCCGCAGATAATCTGAATGTTTGTCTAAGAAAACTTTTAACATGGATATGTTAGTCATCGTCATAACTTCCTCTGGCAGTCTGGTCCGCGGAGGAGAAACACGGACAGAAAATGTAGCCTTTCTTTTATTAAGACGAAAGCGACGGTGGTTCATTTTTTTTGCGGAAATCCGCGCAGAAAGCGACTTGATATTTATCTACCTCCAACAGATACTACACTCTGATCTTAGCCAAAAGATCAAGAAGGGATTCGGTATTTATCGACCTCCCACAGCGTGATGGTCAAGAAAGTGGGACTGAAAAGCCAGCGCCCTAAAAGAAGAGCACTCTTGTTTACAAGGAATGCCTGAGCAGCCCCGTCGGTATTCCCCGGTAGGGGATCCTCAGGCGGTTAGCAATAAGCTTACCCCCGTCTCAAAGGATGAAACGGCAAAGCCTGAGAGGGTGCACCGCCTAGAACTGTACAGGACAATAACTCAGACCGGTGGAATCAAGGCCCGAAGGCCGAGAGGGTACCGGTCTATAGAGTGTAGCATCCATCGGAACAGATACTACACTCTGATCGTTGCCAAAAGGCCAAGAAGACTGGTATTTATCTACTCCCCACACAGTAAAATGTGACCCAAGGTCGGAAAGTGGGGGTTTGATAAGTCAGCACTCTAGAGGAAGAGCACCTATTACCTTTAAAAATTGCCTGGACAGCCCTGTCGGCATTCCCTGGTAGGGGCGCCTCAGGCAGTAAGCAATAAACTTACTCCTCCCCAAAGAGGGGAGGCAAAGCCTGGGAGGTGGACATCCTAGAACTGCACAGGACCGTCCCATAGACCGGCGTAAATCAAGTCCCGAAGGCCAAGACGATACCAGTCTATGGAGTGTAGTATCCATCGGAACAGATACTACACTTTGATCTTAGCCAAAAGGCCAAGAATTTATTTATCTTTCGGATGATACATTTCTTTGAAATAAAAAATGGAAAATTACAAAAGATGTGGCACAAGGCCAAAGTTGGGTCGGGTGGGTGGGGGTCGTGTGTCATTCTCTTGGTCTATTCTCTAAACTAGTTCCAGTCACCAAAATACCTCATTCACTCTTTGGGCAGGATACCTAATATTAACCCCAATTTGTTATGACGTTTTTTATTTACAAATAAGTGGGTGTGCAAAATTCATTGGCTGGGTGTGAGGGGTAGGAAAAAAAACAAAAAAAATGAAGACTGCAGCTTTATACTGGGGTTAAAAATTCTTTGAAAATGAGACTTAAATTACCGTTGATGGTGTTTTAAGTGAGAATCAAGTCTCCTATTATCGATATTGTCTATCAAACAAGCCACGAAGAAGCTACTGGAATAGAAAGCTATATTACAATGAGATATAACAACACCGAATTGATGGAGACCACTAGACCAAAACGTCAAATGAGCTGGAACAAAGGAAGCAATGAATAGATAAAACAATTCTGAAGAACACATACCATAATAGTATTTCTAGAAAAGACTGAGACTAGCAGCATCATGTATGTGAGAGAGAGGGTGCAGAGAAGAAGAAAGGATGTGGCCAATCAAATTACAGATATGTTTCTGCACCTTATCAAGAACCCTCAAATGGGGCAGGGATTGATCAGACAAAATATGACCATAGTACTCCATTTATGGCGTGATTAAGGATGATTCCCTGTATTCTATTTTTTTATTAAGACGCCTTAAGCTTATGCAAATATGACAACAGTTCTCTATACACGGTCTGATAGTAGATTTGTAGACATAGAAAATAACCTTAGGTATGAGAAAGTGTTTCGGAACGATAGCGAGAAGCGACTGTACGAGCTGATGAAAGAGCAATGGATCTAATGTATGAACTCCAAGAAGGATTTGACAAGAAAGAAAGACCAGGAAGTATTCTGATATTTTTTATATATAGAATAGAAAAAAAACTATCTCTGTGGCAGTTTCACGCGTAAAATAAGTCTGGGCCTGGTGTTGCCGCATACACCAAACACACACTAACAAAACACTAAAAGAAATGGTAGTAAACAAATATAACAACCGTGGGGCTAAGGAGAAATATCCGTACGACATGATCAGCGGGGGCTCATTTGGTAGCCAATATAGGGAACACGGTCGGCATCCTGCGAATGTTGGCCCTTCTTTCAGCTAACAGAATACAACAGACCCAAATACAGGTAACTAAATATGATCAGCACAACCTAAAGACTACGTAGAGGAAGAAATGGAGCACAAGGTAAACTAGACTAGTAATGGGGTTCAGCAGAGTCAAATACGCCCTAAAATGGGGGGGGGGGTACTGTTTCCACATCCAGTGGGATGACGTTTAGAGCACTCTATTCTGCCTTGACAGAGTACAACACCGACTTCGAAATCGAGTTAGGAATCTCACTCTTCTCTTCTCTTCAGAAAATGTCTCACAGAAAAGATGTTGCTAGTCTTTCTCTGCTGGTAGGTGCTCGACTGAGCTCAAATCTATGGTTCCATCTTTAAAAATTTCACAACTAAAAGCGTCTAGCTACAACCACTGTCAATAATTTCCCTTTCTTATATGTACCTAAAACTAAATGGAACTTTCATGAACATTTTTTTTCATAAAACTACACATCTGTGGAACTCAAAGCCGTGGGACTACTTCCCAGCTTAATACAACATACTCATGTTCAAATCCAAAGCGAACAAATTCTTGTTGAGCCGTCTTCTTAACTAATCAATTTACTTACCTCCCCAGGAGGTTAGGCACAAGGCCAGTTTTATCTTACTCCCAGAAGGTAAGATGTGACCCAAGGTCGGGTCGGGAAAGTGGGACTTGAAAAGCCAT
>OY744554.1:39643967-39686467 GCA_963556195.1 Sepiola atlantica
AACTGAAGCTCAATATACTGGATAGAGCATTAATATTATAATATAAAATGAAGTAATAAAATAAGGTGTCAATCAAATTTTATTAGAATTCAAAGTTCAAAGGATACTTTGCTTGAACTTTGAATTCTAATAAAATTTGATTGACACCTTATTTTATTACTTCATTTTATATTATGATATATATATATATATATATATATATATATGTTATGTAATATATGCTCTAAACGTTTGCAAATAGAACCACGAATTTAATACATTTTCTAGAATTAAAACAGTTCTTTTCGAAGAACCATTTCTGTTGTGAAATCTTCCTTCTTTTTTCCGATTCAATTATCTATATCTCGCTATATATAAATAAATATATATATATATATATATATATATATATATATATATATATATATATATAGTAATCCAGGTAAAGTAGACATCTACAGTATTACAATCGACAAAATTATAACCGGGTTTATAAAAAAGTGCTCAATAGTAAATAGAGTAGTTTATATAATTATTTTTATTTAATATAATCTTGTTGTTTATTATTTTCGTTATAGGCTGACTACATGGGGTGTACCATTCTATGATTAGAGGTAAGACTTTTCCAACATGTCTCCAGTTCGATACGTAGGCACAGACAGTGTTTGTCATTCTGGCGTTTACAAGCCCACGAGTCGGCCATTGTTGACCATTTATGGAAGTGCCAATTGTGCACTAGCGGGTATTCTGATGAGGCGTTTCCCAGTTTTATACAATATTCTCGTAGCAGTTGCCATTAACTTGCGTCAACCGTCCTGTGCAAACAAAAGGAAATACCGCCACAATTTAAAACCGTAGAAACAACTGCTTCATTTAAAACCTATGATTCAATATTCTTTGTTTTATTGGGCTGGCCTAAAGTTCGTTAGTTTTCGAGAAGGTCGTATTTCCGGCCGACTAAAGATCGTTTATATTTCTATTCTTCAAATCCTGTAACGAGTATGTTGACGTCAGTGTATAATAAGTCTCCTGGCAGAAAGGTTCTTACATTTGTGCTTGTATTTCAGGCCTTGAAATAGAAGATGAAGCAGAGCACTATCGACATCGGATGTTTTTTTTTATATAATAAAACAGGACAAAACTGGATAAACAATACTTCAATGGATTATGCTCCGATGAATTGGCTACTCTGGTGCCTCCTCGACGTAAATTCACTAGACCAACTCGACAATCAACTAAATCCCATCCATTCACTGTGGAGATCCCCAGATGTCGGAGAGCCTTCTACTCAAATAGCTTCTTTCCTCGTACTGCTGGCCTCTGGAACTCCCTCCCTGCCCCCTGTTTCCCAACAGTACTGACATGCAGAAATTTAAAACTAATGTAAACAGACATCTCGCTGCGCAGATCCCAATCTAGGTTGACCGCCCCCTACCTTCTCCCCTTTTCTTTTTCTCAGTAGCCCCTTACGTCTACAGTGGCGGCCTGCCTTGTTTGGGCTGAACTATGTTAAAAGAAATACTAAATATATGCCGTGTGTATAGGTTAGGGTTAGGTGGCGTATGGGTAAGGGTTAGGGCTAGGTGGCGTATGGTAAGGGTTAGGGTTAGGGTTAGGTGGCGTATGGGTAAGGGTTAGGGTTAGGTGGCGTATGGGTAAGGGTAAGGTGGCGTATGGGTAAGGGTTAGGGTTAGGTGGCGTATGGCTAAGGGTTAGGGTTAGGTGACTTATGGGTAAGGGTTAAGGTTAGGTGGCGTATGGGTAAGGGTTAAGGTTAGGTGGCGTATGGGTAAGAGTTAGGTGGCGTATGGGTTAGGGTTAGGTGGCGTATGGGTATGGGTTAGGTGGCGTATGGATTAGGGTTAGGGTTAGGGTTAGGTGGCGTATGGGTAAGGGTTAGGGTGCGTATGGATTAGGGTTAGGGTTAGGTGGCGTATGGGTAAGGGTTAGGTGGCGTATGGGTATGGGTTAAGTGGCGTATGGATTAGGGTTAGGGTTAGGGTTAGGTGGCGTATGGGTATGGGTTAGGTGGCGTATGGATTAGGGTTAGGGTTAGGTGGCGTATGGGTAAGGGTTAGGGTTAGGTGGCGTATGGGTAAGGGTTAGGGTTAGGTGGCGTATGGGTATGGGTTAGGGTTAGGTGGCGTATCGGTATGGGTTAGGTGGCGTATGGATTAGGGTTGGGGTTAGGGTTAGGTGGCGTATGGGTAAGGGTTAGGTGGCGTATGGATTAGGGTTAGGGTTAGGTGGCGTATGGGTAAGGGTTAAGTGGCGTATGGGTTAGGGTTAGGTGGCGTATGGATTAGGGTTAGGGTTAGGTGGCGTATGGGTAAGGGTTAAGTGGCGTATGGGTTAGGGTTAGGTGGCGTATGGGTAAGGGTTAGGGTTAGGTGGCGTATGGGTAAGGGTTAGGTGGCGTATGGGTAAGGGTTAGGGTTAGGTGGCGTAAGGGTTAGGGTTAGGTGGCGTATGGGTAAGGGTTAGGGTTAGGTGGCGTATGGGTAAGGGTTAGGTGGCGTATGGGTAAGGGTTAGGTGGCGTATGGGTAAGGGTTAGGGTTAGGTGGCGTATGGGTAAGGGTTAGGGTTAGGTGGCGTATGGGTAAGGGTTAGGGTTAGGTGGCGTATGGGTAAGGGTTAGGGTTATGTGGCGTATGGGTATGGGTTAGGTGGCGTATGGATTAGGGTTAGGGTTAGGTGGCGTATGGGTAAGGGTTAGGTGGCGTATGGGTAAGGGTTAGGGTTAGGTGGCGTAAGGGTTAGGGTTAGGTGGCGTATGGGTAAGGGTTAGGGTTAGGTGGCGTATGGGTAAGGGTTAGGTGGCGTATGGGTAAGGGTTAGGTGGCGTATGGGTAAGGGTTAGGGTTAGGTGGCGTATGGGTAAGGGTTAGGGTTAGGTGGCGTATGGGTAAGGGTTATAGTTATGTGGCGTATGGGTATGGGTTAGGTGGCGTATAGATTAGGGTTAGGGTTAGGTGGCGTATGGGTAAGGGTTAGGTGGCGTATGGATTAGGGTTAGGGTTAGGTGGCGTATGGGTAAGGGTTAGGTGGCGTATGGGTTAGGGTTAGGGTTAGGTGGCGTATGGATTAGGGTTAGGGTTAGGTGGCGTATGGGTAAGGGTTAGCTGGCGTATGGATTAGGGTTAGGGTTAGGTGGCGTATGGGTAAGGGTTAGGGTTAGGTGGCGTATGGGTTAGGGTTAGGTGGCGTATGGGTAAGGGTTAGGGTTAGGTGGCGTAAGGGTTAGGGTTAGGTGGCGTATGGGTAAGGGTTAGGGTTAGGTGGCGTATGGGTAAGGGTTAGGTGGCGTATGGGTAAGGGTTAGGTGGCGTATGGGTAAGGGTTAGGGTTAGGTGGCGTATGGGTAAGGGTTAGGGTTAGGTGGCGTATGGGTAAGGGTTAGGGTTATGTGGCGTATGGGTATGGGTTAGGTGGCGTATGGATTAGGGTTAGGGTTAGGTGGCGTATGGGTAAGGGTTAGGTGGCGTATGGATTAGGGTTAGGGTTAGGTGGCGTATGGGTAAGGGTTAGGTTGCGTATGGGTTAGGGTTAGGGTTAGGTGGCGTATGGATTAGGGTTAGGGTTAGGTGGCGTATGGGTAAGGGTTAGGTGGCGTATGGATTAGGGTTAGGGTTAGGTGGCGTATGGGTAAGGGTTAGGTGGCGTATGGGTAAGGGTTAGGGTTAGGTGGCGTAAGGGTTAGGGTTAGGTGGCGTATGGGTAAGGGTTAGGGTTAGGTGGCGTATGGGTAAGGGTTAGGTGGCGTATGGGTAAGGGTTAGGTGGCGTATGGGTAAGGGTTAGGTGGCGTATGGGTTAGGGTTAGGGTTAGGTGGCGTATGGATTAGGGTTAGGGTTAGGTGGCGTATGGGTAAGGGTTAGGTGGCGTATGGATTAGGGTTAGGGTTAGGTGGCGTATGGGTAAGGGTTAGGTGGCGTATGGGTAAGGGTTAGGGTTAGGTGGCGTAAGGGTTAGGGTTAGGTGGCGTATGGGTAAGGGTTAGGGTTAGGTGGCGTATGGGTAAGGGTTAGGTGGCGTATGGGTATGGGTTAGGGTTAGGTGGCGTATCGGTATGGGTTAGGTGGCGTATGGATTAGGGTTGGGGTTAGGGTTAGGTGGCGTATGGGTAAGGGTTAGGTGGCGTATGGATTAGGGTTAGGGTTAGGTGGCGTATGGGTAAGGGTTAAGTGGCGTATGGGTTAGGGTTAGGTGGCGTATGGATTAGGGTTAGGGTTAGGTGGCGTATGGGTAAGGGTTAAGTGGCGTATGGGTTAGGGTTAGGTGGCGTATGGGTAAGGGTTAGGGTTAGGTGGCGTATGGGTAAGGGTTAGGTTGCGTATGGGTAAGGGTTAGGGTTAGGTGGCGTAAGGGTTAGGGTTAGGTGGCGTATGGGTAAGGGTTAGGGTTAGGTGGCGTATGGGTAAGGGTTAGGTGGCGTATGGGTAAGGGTTAGGTGGCGTATGGGTAAGGGTTAGGGGGCGTATGGGTAAGGGTTAGGTGGCGTATGGGTAAGGGTTAGGGTTATGTGGCGTATGGGTATGGGTTAGGTGGCGTATGGATTAGGGTTAGGGTTAGGTGGCGTATGGGTAAGGGTTAGGTGGCGTATGTGTAAGGGTTAGGGTTAGGTGGCGTAAGGGTTAGGGTTAGGTGGCGTATGGGTAAGGGTTAGGGTTAGGTGGCGTATGGGTAAGGGTTAGGTGGCGTATGGGTAAGGGTTAGGGTTAGGTGGCGTATGGGTAAAGGTTAGGGTTAGGTGGCGTATGGGTAAGGGTTAGGGTTATGTGGCGTATGGGTATGGGTTAGGTGGCGTATGGATTAGGGTTAGGGTTAGGTGGCGTATGGGTAAGGGTTAGGTGGCGTATGGATTAGGGTTAGGGTTAGGTGGCGTATGGGTAAGGGTTAGGTGGCGTATGGGTTAGGGTTAGGGTTAGGTGGCGTATGGATTAGGGTTAGGGTTAGGTGGCGTATGGGTAAGGGTTAGGTGGCGTATGGATTAGGGTTAGGTGGCGTATGGGTAAGGGTTAGGGTTAGGTGGCGTATGGGTTAGGGTTAGGGTTAGGTGGCGTATGGGTTAGGGTTAGGTGGCGTAAGGGTTAGGGTTAGGTGGCGTAAGGGTTAGGGTTAGGTGGCGTATGGGTAAGGGTTAGGGTTAGGTGGCGTATGGGTAAGGGTTAGGTGGCGTATGGGTAAGGGTTAGGTGGCGTATGGGTAAGGGTTAGGGTTAGGTGGCGTATGGGTAAGGGTTAGGGTTAGGTGGCGTATGGGTAAGGGTTAGGGTTATGTGGCGTATGGGTATGGGTTAGGTGGCGTATGGATTAGGGTTAGGGTTAGGTGGCGTATGGGTAAGGGTTAGGTGGCGTATGGATTAGGGTTAGGGTTAGGTGGCGTATGGGTAAGGGTTAGGTGGCGTATGGGTTAGGGTTAGGGTTAGGTGGCGTATGGATTAGGGTTAGGGTTAGGTGGCGTATGGGTAAGGGTTAGGTGGCGTATGGATTAGGGTTAGGGTTAGGTGGCGTATGGGTAAGGGTTAGGTGGCGTATGGGTAAGGGTTAGGTGGCGTAAGGGTTAGGGTTAGGTGGCGTATGGGTAAGGGTTAGGGTTAGGTGGCGTATGGGTAAGGGTTAGGTGGCGTATGGGTAAGGGTTAGGTGGCGTATGGGTAAGGGTTAGGTGACGTATGGGTTAGGGTTAGGGTTAGGTGGCGTATGGATTAGGGTTAGGGTTAGGTGGCGTATGGGTAAGGGTTAGGTGGCGTATGGATTAGGGTTAGGGTTAGGTGGCGTATGGGTAAGGGTTAGGTGGCGTATGGGTAAGGGTTAGGGTTAGGTGGCGTAAGGGTTAGGGTTAGGTGGCGTATGGGTAAGGGTTAGGGTTAGGTGGCGTATGGGTAAGGGTTAGGTGGCGTATGGGTAAGGGTTAGGTGGCGTATGGGTAAGGGTTAGGGTTAGGTGGCGTATGGGTAAGGGTTAGGGTTAGGTGGCGTATTGGTAAGGGTTAGGGTTATGTGGCGTATGGGTATGGGTTAGGTGGCGTATGGATTAGGGTTAGGGTTAGGTGGCGTATGGGTAAGGGTTAGGTGGCGTATGGGTAAGGGTTAGGGTTAGGTGGCGTAAGGGTTAGGGTTAGGTGGCGTATGGGTAAGGGTTAGGGTTAGGTGGCGTATGGGTAAGGGTTAGGTGGCGTATGGGTAAGGGTTAGGTGGCGTATGGGTAAGGGTTAGGGTTAGGTGGCGTATGGGTAAGGGTTAGGGTTAGGTGGCGTATGGGTAAGGGTTAGGGTTATGTGGCGTATGGGTAAGGGTTAGGGTTATGTGGCGTATGGGTATGGGTTAGGTGGCGTATGGATTAGGGTTAGGTGGCGTATGGGTAAGGGTTAGGTGGCGTATGGATTAGGGTTAGGGTTAGGTGGCGTATGGGTAAGGGTTAGGTGGCGTATGGGTTAGGGTTAGGGTTAGGTGGCGTATGGATTAGGGTTAGGGTTAGGTGGCGTATGGGTAAGGGTTAGGTGGCGTATGGATTAGGGTTAGGGTTAGGTGGCGTATGGGTAAGGGTAAGGGTTAGGTGGCGTATGGATTAGGGTTAGGGTTAGGTGGCGTATGGGTTAGGGTTAGGTGGCGTATGGGTAAGGGTTAGGGTTAGGTGGCGTAAGGGTTAGGGTTAGGTGGCGTATGGGTAAGGGTTAGGGTTAGGTGGCGTATGGGTAAGGGTTAGGTGGCGTATGGGTAAGGGTTAGGTGGCGTATTGGTAAGGGTTAGGGTTAGGTGGCGTATGGGTAAGGGTTAGGGTTAGGTGGCGTATGGGTAAGGGTTAGGGTTATGTGGCGTATGGGTATGGGTTAGGTGGCGTATGGATTAGGGTTAGGTGGCGTATGGGTAAGGGTTAGGTGGCGTATGGATTAGGGTTAGGGTTAGGTGGCGTATGGGTAAGGGTTAGGTGGCGTATGGGTTAGGGTTAGGGTTAGGTGGCGTATGGATTAGGGTTAGGGTTAGGTGGCGTATGGGTAAGGGTTAGGTGGCGTATGGATTAGGGTTAGGGTTAGGTGGCGTATGGGTAAGGGTTAGGTGGCGTATGGGTAAGGGTTAGGGTTAGGTGGCGTATGGGTTAGGGTTAGGGTTAGGTGGCTTATGGGTAAGGGTTAGGGTTAGGTGGCGTATGGGGATAATGCTGTTACAGGACTGGTATACTAGAAATGGTTAGCTCGATTCCGAAAAGAAAAAGAATCAGTGAGAGATGCTCCTCACTCTCGCCGGCAATAGATGATCGACAGTGATAAAGTGGAAGTCGTAATTGACCAAGATTGCCGTTTTACAACCAGACAAATCGTCGACATTCTCAATCATTACAAATCGAGCGTAGAAAATAAATTGCATAAACTCGGTTATGATACTAAACATGGTGTTTGGGTACCCCATAGACCGACAGAAATAAAAATTAAAAAGTTTTAAAAAATTAAATAATAAATGAAATTAAAAATTAAAAAGTACATTAAAAAAAATACATTAAAAAAAATTATTTTTTTAAAATTTTAAATTTTTTTTTCAAAAATGAACAAACTTTTTGGTCAACCCAATAGCCATACAGGCTTAGTCTTTTCCCGCTATGTCGCGAATCTGATTGTTGAAGTGTATGTAAAAATTTGGTACCATCAAAAAGAGATATACATCTATATAAATGTATAACATTAGTTGAGTGCATAAAACTAATATATGATGAAAATGGTCATGCGCTATTGCAATTATACAGACAAATGCGATAGAGCAATTATACAGACAAATAAATGATAAAAGTAAAAAATGTGAAAAATATGAGATAAAAAACTAACGACTTAATAGATATTTTGCACAATTTTATTCTCATCATTTATTTGTGTATAATATATGGTATATATAGACATATATCTATATATATAGACATATATATATATATATAGACATATATATATATAGACATATATATATAGACATATATATATATATATATAGACATATATATATATAGACATATATATATAGACATATATATATATATATCTATATATATAGACATATATATATATCTATATATATAGATATATATATATATATAGACATATATATATATCTATATATATAGATATATATATATATCTATATATATAGATATATATATAGACATATATATATATCTATATATATAGATATATATATATATCTATATATATAGATATATATATAGACATATATATATATCTATATATATAGATATATATATATATCTATATATATAGATATATATATATCTATATATATAGACATATATATATATATCTATATATATAGACATATATATATATATAGACATATATATATATATAGACATATATATATATATAGACATATATATATATATCTATATATATAGACATATATATATATATAGACATATATATATATAGAGACATATATATATATATAGACATATATATATATATCTATATATATAGACATATATATATAGACATATATATATATATCTATATATATAGACATATATATATATATAGACATATATATATATCTATATATATAGACATATATATATATATCTATATAGACATATATATATCTATATATATAGACATATATATATATCTATATATATAGACATATATATATATATCTATATATATAGACATATATATATATCTATATATATAGACATATATATATCTATATATATAGACAAAGATATATATATCTATATATATAGACAAAGATATATATATCTATATATATAGATATATATATCTATATATATAGACATATATATATATATATCTATATATATAGACATATATATATATATAGACATATATATATATATATAGACATATATATATATATAGACATATATATATATAGACATATATATATATATATATAGACATATATATATATATATAGACATATATATATATATAGACATATATATATATAGACATATATATATATATATATAGACATATATATATATATATATAGACATATATATATATATATAGACATATATATATAGACATATATATATATATATATAGACATATATATATATATATAGACATATATATATATATAGACATATATATGTATATCTATATAGACATATATATATATATAGACATATATATATATATCTATATAGACATATATATATAGACATATATATATATAGACATATATATATATAGACATATATATATATCTATATAGACATATATATATAGACATATATAGATATACATATATACATATATATATAGACATATATATATATTGTGTGTATTTAGGCAGCATATTTTCATTTAGGCAAACATTATTAAATAACACGGAGTGGTTTTGTTTGATGCGACTTTTTTTTTTTTTTTCAATTTTCCGAATTGTCCATCTAATGTTTCGGTCAAATTGATGTAAATATGATCCATGGCTTTCTTGTTCCATTATTTTATCTTTTTTGCAAGTACTTTCGATTTGAATCGTCAAATCATCTTCAGGCGGTATTAGTGTCTTTACTGTTGTGCTCATTTTTGAATTATAACGGCAAGTTGTTTATATTTGAAAACGCGTCTGTAAAGTTGAAATGTACATGAGAGCGTGATGGCGTTCTACACATACGAGAGATTTAAAGTTTGACATATATATATAGACATATATATATAGAGAGAGACATATATAGACATATATATATATATAGACATATATATATATATAGACATATATATATATATAGACATATATATATAGACATATATATATATATAGACATATATATATATATATATATAGTAAGCTATGTAAATATATTTATGGCAATTAAGCTACACAGAGGCTCTCGCTTTTTATCCTCGGGGGGGGGGGGATCTTCAGGCTAAAATACTTCTCTTTGTGGATTATATATATATATATAGATAGATATATAGAGAGAGAGAGATCGAGACAGAGAGTTATATATATATTCTATAATTTTCCATCGTTGTCTTTAATTTCCGCTTCGTTATCTGTGTTTCTATCCAACCCATTATGCTTTTATATATATATATATATATATATATATATATATATATATATATGTATATATATATGCGAGTGTTTTATCGGACATTAATCCATTTCCTTCGCGCTATGTTTCCGTGCATTTTGTGTTTGTTTTCTTTCTGCCATTTCTACGCATGCGTACTCGTATAAATCTATTTAACTCGCATCTCTTTGTGGTTTTAGTATGAAAAAAAAATGCAAATTCGTTCCGATTTCCATTTTCTTGTTTTTTACTTGAGTTTTCCGAATATTTTCAGTTGTTCGATTTTAGCTCAAGAGATTTTAGACTCCTATTCAATTTATTCAACGTTCATCCGGCGTTTTTTTTTGCGATGAATTTGAAAGAAAGAATAAAAACACGAAACAAAAAAATAAAAACACAGAATGGGTATATCTGAAACAGAAAAACGAACCACCCAACTCACACCCGTGATTCACCGAGCAGTAACGTTTTATTTATTTAATAAGGTGATGTAGTTTACTTAAAGCATCGCGTGTAATGTATATATATATATATATATGTATATATATATATATATACATATATATATACGTTGGATTTAAGTTGAAAAATACTTGTAATCCAGGGTTTCGAATCGCATGACCGGTAGCGAATAGTCATATCTCTATGCTGATGAGTCCAGATTTTAAAAAAAGGATGAAACGTATACGTTCCCCAATAGAAGTAGAATGCCTGGACGTCAAGCCGCTTTAAAAGTGTTAAAATTATCATTGTTTATCAGCTATTAAAAATTGGCCGAGCGGTTAGCGACGTTGGATTTAAGTTAAAAATTACTTGTAATCCATGTTTTCGAATCGCATGACCGGTAGTGAATAGTCATATCTCTATGCTGATGAGTCCAGATTAAGAAAAAAGGACGAAACGTATACGTTCATAGATAATAAACAATAACAAATATATATATATATATATATATATATATATATATATGTAATATGTATAGCCGTAGAAGTGGAAATATGCCGACGTTAAGAAAAACCTACATTTCCCAAATATTTCAAAGATTTCATACACTATCACAACAAATCCCCCCCTCTCCCCCTCACCCATTCCCCCTCTCAACTATTTCTTTCGTACCTTCACTCTCCCATACCCCCTTCTTAAATCCCCTCATCTTCTCAAAACGCTCTCTATGACCACAACTTTCGCCCATCCACCAAAATCACAGCCCCCACTCCTTCTCCACCCACCCTCCTTTTCTCTGCATATACCCCCACACACAAACATTCCAACTTACTTTTTCCCCTTCAGTCTTGACCGCAGCTATCTGTTCAAACACCTTCCTTCCTCTCCTCCACTCCATCTCTGCCATCCACATTATTCCTGCTCATCCCCCCACCTCTTTCTCTTACTACCAGCCACAGTAGTCCTTGCTCACCCCCACCTTTCCACTTCTTCCCCACTCATTTTCATCAACATTCATTTTTCACTCCTCACCAAGTACGGACGTCGACCCAGTAGTGGCCATTATTTTCTTCCCTTTTTCCCAATATGTCAATCCTACATGTGTTTGTACTTGCATGACATTTTTCTCTATATTAGCATCCTGATGAAGTCTTATAAATAAAGACGAAACGTTGATGTACACATAAAAAACATCCATTTTTTGGTTTTCCTTTTTCATTTTCCCATCACGTCGGATTACGTTCATCCTTCTCTTCCCATATATATATATATATATATATATATATATATATATATATATAATACGTTTGTAGATATTAACAGTAATTAATCAAATTAATTTAATTTAATTAAAAAAAGTATAAATTAATAAATTTCTATCAAAATTACTAACATGTTAATATTTATCTATTCATCTGAATAAATGTATATGTTTATTTATTTGTATGAATATATAAAAAAGTTTTTGTCTCATTTTTACAACACGATTATGAATTAAATGTTTATTATTTTTTATTTTTGCTTCAAGTAGCAAACTTTGCAGAACGAAAGCGTCCGGCTAGTTTTATATAAAACTCTGACAGACCAACAAAATTGTCGTTACACACTTAAACCTGACAGACCAACAAAATTGCCGTTACACACTTAAACCTGACAGACCAACAAAATTGTCGTTACACACTTAAACCTGACAAACTAACTGTTACACCGGCCGTTCTTACACAGGAGAAACTACACCGGTTGTCACTATAAATAGTGCGAATCACCAGAGACACTGAAGACAAAGCACAGTCTTGTAACTGTCTAGCCAAGAGCTAGTCAGTTTCTTACTTTGTTAATACACTTGTTAAACCAACCCTCGACTTGACTTCCTTTATTATTTACTGTGAAACTTCACAACAATTACAATGAGGTATCAAAACAGCGAATTGATGGAGACCACTAAACCAACAAGTAAAACGAGCTGGAACAAAGGAAGCAGGGAATAGATGACATAATTCTGAAAAGACTGAGACTAGCAAGATCACGTCTGTGAGAGAGAGGTCATAGAGAAGAAGAAAGGATAGGGCCAATCGAATTACAGATACGTTTAAAAATTGCCTGAAATAAGAAGAGAAAGAATGAAAAAAAAGAAAAGAAAAGAAACGAACAAATAAAAAAGGAAACAAAAAAATGAAAATGAAAGAAAAAAGAGAGACACAGACAAGACAAAGCACAGTCTTGTAACTGTCTAGCCAAGAGCTAGTCAGTTTCTTACTTTGTTAATACACTTGTTAAACCAACCCTCGACTTGACTTCCTTTATTTATTATTTACTGTGGAACAACTTCACAACACCAACACACGCAACAACCTTAGTATCATTGACTTATTTGAAATTTCACGTATTTTTACCAAAAATTTGCAATGAAAAAGAAAAATACGCGTTTGGTAGAAGCACTTTGTAAAATTGTATTCAAATTCACCACGGACGGCGATGGTGCATTTTTTTTTCTTTTCAATGCAATTCTTTGTAAAAAATACTACAGCTCTTTCATTATCAGTCCTTATTGATTATTTTATTCCGTTTTATTCTTTTTGTTTGTGAGAGCGTGCATAGAAGATTTCATATCTTCTAATCAAGATAAAACTTATGTATAAAAAATTAGAAAGAGGAGATCTTCTGTTGAAGTGAAATCTATAACATCATGTACCATCTTTCATTTTCACTTACGTAACTTACGGTTTGGTTGATTTCAGACATTATTTCATGTTTTTGAATAGTCTGTTTTATTTTGAATGTTTTGGGGGAGGGTATACGTTATATTAAGCTTTTCTGGTGAAGATAAAATCCGAGTATGGATTTTTTTTTTAAATAAAGATAAAAAATATTCGTTTGATAGAAATAACTCACTAACTTTGTTTTTTCAACATCATTTCCAATATTATATAAAAAAAGACTTGAGTTAACATTATGTTAAGATGAAACTTGACTATACATAATATTGAGATAAAACTTTAGTATATCTAATATCAAGATAAAACTTCAGTATATCTATAATATGAAGATAAAACTTCAGAATATCTATAATATTAAGATAATATAATATAAATATTTAAGTTTTAAGATAAAACTTCAATATTTATATTATATTAAGATAAAACTTCAATATTTATATTATATTAAGATAAAACTTCAGTATATATATATATGTATAGGATAATAAGATAAAACTTCAGTATATATATATATGTATAGGATAATAAGATAAAACTTCAGTATATATATATCTATATAGTATATTAAGATAAAACTTCAGTATATATATATCTATATATTATATTAAGATAAAACTTCAGCATATATATTATATTTAGATACAACTTCAGCATATATATTATATTAAGAAAAAAACTCAGCATATATATTATATTAAGATACGACTTCAGTATATATATTATATTTAGATACAACTTCAGTATATATATTATATTTAGATACAACTTCAGTATATATATTATATTAAGATAAAACTTCAGCATATATATTATATTAAGATAAAACTTCAGCATATATATTGTATTAAGATAAAACTTCAGTATATATATATATGTATATATATATATGTATATAGTATTAAGATAATACTATATATATATATATATGTATATATATATATGTATATAGTATTAAGATAATACTATATATATATATATATATGTATATATATATATGTATATAGTATTAAGATAATACTATATATATATATATATATGTATATATATATATGTATATAGTATTAAGATAATACTATATATATATATATATATGTATATATATATATATATGTATATAGTATTAAGATAATACTATATATATATATATATATATGTATATAGTATTAAGATAATACTATATATATATATATATATATAGTATTAAGATAATACTATATATATATATATATATGTATATAGTATTAAGATAATACTATATATATATATATGTATATAGTATTAAGATAATACTATATATATATATATATATATATGTATATAGTATTAAGATAATACTATATATATATATATATATATATATATATATGTATATAGTATTAAGATAATACTATATATATATATATATATATATATGTATATAGTATTAAGATAATACTATATATATATATATATGTATATATAGTATTAAGATAATACTATATATATATATATATGTATATAGTATTAAGATAATACTATATATATATATATATGTATATATAGTATTAAGATAATACTATATATATATATATATGTATATAGTATTAAGATAATACTATATATATATATATATATATGTATATATAGTATTAAGATAATACTATATATATATATATATGTATATAGTATTAAGATAATACTATATATATATATATATATGTATATAGTATTAAGATAATACTATATATATATATATATATGTATATAGTATTAAGATAATACTATATATATATATATATATATATATACTGAAGTTTTAAGATAAAACTTCAGTATACATAATATTAAACTTGATCAATGCTTCCTCCAGGTAGATGTAGTGTAGTATCTGTTCTGTTGTCATGAGCTAATCCTTACAGTTATTACCTTCTCCTTTGAGGTGGTAGTGTAGTATATGTTTAGTGGTCATGATACCATTCTCCAAGGCATTACCTCCTTTTTTAAGAGGGCAGTATATCACCTGTTCTGTTGTCATTGTACTAATCTCCCGTGTGTAACCTCCTTTATTGAGAGCTCGTGTTGTATATGTGCGTCTGTTGTGATACTATCCCCCCAAACATTACCTTTCCTTTTTTCTGGTAGATACTGTAGTGTCTGTTCTGTGGTAATCAAGGGAGGCGCGGGAGCGCTCTATCTCTTAATAGACTTAAAAAACGGCCTATGCTAGAAATCTCATTTCTTTGATCAATCATAACTCAAAAACCAATAAACAAATTTAGTTAAAACTTTGAACAAAATTTTCATTTAATAGGTTCTGTAAGTGTGTAGAATTTCAGCATCATTAATCAAGGCAACCCAGAGATCCAGAAAGGTCAGGAGTGATTTTGTGTTATCCGTGTGTACGTACGTACGTACGTATGTATGTGCCACCCTGTATCTCATCAACTATTTGATGGATTCAGCTGATTTTTAACAGAAATAGATGTTCTAGGGTCTAGTTGATGGCATTTTAATTTCAGTTTACCATATAACTTAGTTTTCCAGAAAATTCCAAAAAAACCTAAAAAATGACCATTGTATTGAGGCATAGTCTTTATAAAAGTAGTGACATCCCATGAAAAATGCCAGTATACTGAAATCATATGCCCTTAATAGGGTTAAGATTAAAATTCATATACACTAAATGTACAAAAGCAAGGAAATTCCCAAATTTTTACACTTTTATTGTCATTAAGGGTATACGAGCACAACAGGGCTATGTATTTTACTGGTAGGAATTTTTCTTCAGCGCACCTCACACACTTCATCCACTCATGCATAGAGATTAATACTGTAGTGATGTGATAATGAAATTGTTTGGTTGATATGTACTCATACCCTTAATGACAATATAAGTGTAAAAATTTGGGAATTTCCTTGCTTTTGTACATTTAGTGTATATGAATGTTCATCTTAACCCTATTAAGGTCATATGATTTCAATATATTGGCATTTTTCATGGAATGCTACTATACTCCCAGGTATTACCTTTTTATTTTGGAACGTTGTTTATCTGTGCTGTGAGAGGAAAGTGCAGTATATGATTGTTCGTCATGATACAATCCTGCCAGAGATTACTTCCTCTTTTTTGGGGTGGAGAGCGAGGACAATGTATTATTTGTACTGTTGTCATGATACTATTTTCCCAGACATTACTCAGTCCTTTTGGGTGTAGTATCTGTTCTTTCTCAAGATACCATGTTTCTAGATAGATCCTTTTCATTTGAGGAGAGGATAGTATATGTTTATTCCTCATGATACCCTCCTCCCAGGCTAGCAAAAATATGCATATATTTGCTCATTTAAATAATATACACACACACACATATATATATATACACACATACATACATATAGAAAGAAATAATTACATAGAAACCATTACATACTTGGGTGATGAAAATCGTACATATTTCTACACAGAGCGTCTTGGCCCAGTGGTAGAACGCTGGTCTATAGACATCAACATCGAGGGTTCGATCTCTGTGTAAGTTAGCCATGCTGTGAGCCAGAAATACGTGTCCATGGATTACTTTTATGTACGTAAAAAAATTAATATATATATCAAAAACAAAAAATACGACCTGGGAAATGAGGCCGACTAATAATGCAGTTTTTCTGCATCTTAAGCAAGTGAAACAATTAAAAGTAATAGTAAGCTCAATAACAACGAGCTGGAAAGCACCTATTAAAAATTATTACATAGAAATATATATGTATATGTAATGGTTTCTATGTAATCATTTTTAATACGTGCTTTCCGGCTCGTTGTTATTGAGCTTACTAATACTTTTAATTGTTTCACTTGCTTAAGATGCAGAAAAACTGCATTATTAGTCGGCCTCATTTCAAAGGTCGTATTTATTGTTTTTGATATATATATTAATTGTTTTAAGTAATACATGGACACGTATTTCTGGCTCACAGCATGGCTAACTTACTGCGTGTGTGTGTGTGTGCCCACATTTAGTTTAAGATGACGCATAATAATCGAGTCAAATGTCTTAATATGAGCCTTTCATGTGTATGAACGAATAAGCTTCGTTGGATAGATGCCACATACAAAACCGTTTACCCACTCGTAGTGTGTTCGCGTGAAACTTTATTATAAAGGGTTTCGTAGTAAGCAAGAAATCAATGAGTATATTAACTTCCATAAAAGAACAGGGATGTGGTAAGTCATGGGTTGGGTAGCCTCAGGAAATAAATCATTTAATAAATATACAAATACGATGTATAAGTCGCTATTTACTCGTCTTCCCACAGGCGTAGAATGTGAGGAAAATTAAAGTCCTCCAACAGGGGTGCTCTCAATCGGGACAAAAATAAAAACTTGTTCAGTTTAGAAGGATTTCTGATATAAGATATGTTTATTTACTTGCCTATCCGCGAGGGTAGTGTAAGACAAAAAATCGGTTTTTAATGTGAGGGGGATCTTTAAATTATTCCTTGCTCTTTTTTCTTTATTTTTCTCTTTCTTTTTTTCCGTCAATTATGCCTTCAAAAAATTACAAAAATTCGTTATTTCTTTCTTTTCCTCTGCTTTCATTTTTCTTTTTATTCTTATTATCTTTATTCTTTTATTCTCCCTTTCTATCTTTTTTCAAATCTGTCAGTTCTTTTTTTCTTTCCTTTCTCTTTGTTTTCTCATTTTTTTATATTTCATTTATGTTTTTTCTTTTCCTTTGATTTCACCTCTTTTTCTTCTTCCTTTCTATCTTCTTCTCATCATTCACATCTTTCTTCCTTTCGTAATTTTTATTTCTTTAACAACTCCCAACGCAGACCAATAAGCAAGCAATTCAGGTGGCCATGCGGCTCAACACCTGCATGACCACCTGAATAAGGAATAATTATCATAGAAGACATAAGGCAACTTTCTTTCTTTCCTTCCTTAATTCGATTGATATTTCTTCTTTCATATTTTCTTTCTTTTTATTCTTTATCGCATTTTTCTTTCTGTTTTATTTATTCTTTTGTTTTACTTTTTTCTTTTTTTTTTCTTTTTTTTTTCTACTTTACTTTTTTTTTTTTACTTAAAATTTTTTTTTTACCTTTTTACTTTTGTTTTACTTTTTTCTTTTTTACTTTCTGTTCATTTTGCTTTTAGTTTTTTTTCTTTTTTTCTATTTTTCTTTTTTCTTTTTTACTTTTTTTTTACTTTTTTACTTTTGTTTTACTTTTTTACTTTTGTTTTACTTTTTTCTTTTTTACTTTCTGTTCATTTTGCTTTTAGTTTTTTTCTTTTTTTCTTTTTTACTTTTTTTCTTTACTTTTTTTCTTTACTTTTTTTTCTTTACTTTTTTGGTTTTTTATTTTTATTTTCTTTACTTTTTTCTTTTTTACTTTCTGTTTTCATTTATTAGACAGAATAATAGAATGCAGATGTGAGAGCAAGACATCAGTGTGCTTCACAAATCAGCGTTTTACTCTATATTAAAACTTTAAAATATCTGATGACAAAGTTGATAATAATATACAAAATAATGTTACTTTGTCGATGTTCACTTATTTTCAAAATTATGTAACAAGCTATTTTGAGATGATCGCATCTAGATGATAGAAATAGAAGACATAAGGCAACTTTTTTTAATTCGATTGATATTTCTTTTTATTCTTTCATTCATTTTTTCTTTGTTTTATTTATTCTTTTTATTTTACTGCTTTTCTTAGTTTACTTTCTTTTTTTCTTTTTTTTCTTGTTTTTTTCGTTTTAATTTTTTCTTTTTACATTTTCCTTACTCTTTTTCTTTTCTTTTTTCTTGTTTTTTTGTACTTTTTTCGTTTTAATTTTTTTTCTTTTTACATTTTTCATACTCTTTTTCTTTTCTTTTTTTCTTGTTTTTTTGTACTTTTTTCGTTTTAATTTTTTTTTTTACATTTTTCTTTCTCTCTTTTTCTTTTCCTCTTGTTTTTTTGTACTTTTTTCGTTTTAATTTTTTTCTTTTTCTTTTTACATTTTTCTTACTCTCTTTTTCTTTTCTTTTTTTCTTGTTTTTTTTGTACTTTTTTGTTTTAATTTTTCTTTTTACATTTTTCTTACTCTCTTTTTCTTTTCTTTTTTACTTTTTTTTCTTTCTCATTTTTTTCTTTTTCGTTTTTACTTTTTCTACTTTTCTACTCTTTCTTTTCCTTCTTTTTATCACTTTTATTTTCTTCTTCTTTTATTCGTCTGCCCTTCTTCCTTTCTTTCATCCGTTCCATTGTCTCCCTATAATCCAACCCTTTCTTATTTTGTTTTCCTTTTTTTATTTTGTTCTTTTTTATTTGATTAATCTTTCTTTCCTTTGAGTTTACGTTTCATTTTCTTCTTCCTTCATGCCTTTCACTTGTACTACAATCATTCAATCTTTTTCTATCTCCGGTGTACATTACAGATATATTTCTTTATTTTTTAGTTTTGTTTTTTTCTTTTTTTTTTGTTTTACATTTTTTCTTCGTTTCTTTTTCTTTTTTTACTCCTTTTTCTATCTTTTTACATTTTTTTCTTTTTTAGTTTTGTCTTTTTTCTTTCTTTTTTCCTTTTTACATTTTTTCTTTCTTTTTTTTCTTTTTACATTCGTTTCTTTTTCTTCTTCTGTCTTTTTACATTTTTTTCTTTTTTAGCTTTGTCTTTTTTCTTTCTTTTTTCCTTTTTACATTTTTTCTTTCTTTTTTCCTTTTTACATTTTTTCTTTCTTTTTTCCTTTTTACATTTTTTCTTTCTTTTTTTCTTTTTACATTCGTTTTTTTTTCTTTTTCTGTCTTTTTACATTTTTTCTTTTTACTTTCTTTTCTTTTTCTGTTTGCTCTTCTTACTTTACTCTTTCCTTCTTTCTTTCCCCCCCCCCATGATTTATCGTTTTCGTCTCTTTCTCCTACCCTTTCGTCGCCTTTTTCTTTTTCTACTCCCCCTCCCTCCTCATTTCTATTCATCTTCCCTCCCCCTCCACATCATTCAATTATGCTCTTTCTTCCTTTTTCCTTTTCCCCCGTTTTTGTCTCCTTCCTCTTTCTCCCATTCTTTCTACATTTTCTTCGTCTTTTTCTTCTACTACTCCGCCTCCTCCCTTCCTTTATTCATCTTCCTTCCCCCTCCCCGCATCATTCAATCATTTCTGTCTTCCTTTTTCCACTTCTTCACCGATTCCAACACAGATCAATAACTTGATTTATTTTCTATTTCTACCTTTCTTCAATTTAAAAGTTCTATTCTCCATTGCAGTCTCAGAAATGTTCGTTTTTCCCACGAAATGAAAGGACATAAGCGGCCTCGTCGTCAATCGCTTTTCTTCTCACTTTTCGCGGGACTTTTGTTCTTGCGTCAATCTCCGCGTAGGCAGCAAAGCCCATTGTCAAAAAGGGCGCCACCTGGTGAATCAAACAAACACTTTGATCTAAACGCCATCTTCAATGGAATACACATATATTGATCTCATTAGACCCACACAAATATTTATATATATATATATATATATATATATATATATATATATATGTGAATATTATTTCATGTATATACACATAATATTATAAGGTGATATAATATATTGTGTATAGATTTTCAGTATTAATTTTAACAGTGCTCAATACGTTTTAAGAGCATAGTAGTAATAGTAGTACAATATATATGGTACGCAGAGGCGTCTATGTTTCATTCAAAGCAGGAAATGCTCAAGCTGAATATCTGATATATATATATATATATATATATATACAGGGTGACTCATAAGTCACTTAGCTATTTAAAATGATTACCATATGAAGCACAAACATACTATGAACTTTTGATTATTGTTATCTTACTCTCTAATTACTGCTATTTGTTAGGCAATGGAAACATGATGTGAACAGACAGCCTCCTTCGCACAACACCATAATCAATCAAATATGCTACAAAGAGTCGTAAATTCATATATATATATATATACAGGCTGATTCATAAGTCACTTAGCTATTTAAAATGATTACCATATGAAGCACAAACATACTATAAACTGTTGATGATTGTTATCTTACTCTTTAATTACTGCTATTTGTTACGCAATGGAAACATGATGTGAACAGAAAGCTTCCTTCGCACAACATCATAATCAATCAAATATGCTACAAAGAGTCGTAAATTCCTTGCAAAAACGAATGGAGCTATGCATGCAGAACGAAAGTGGAAATTTGGAAAATTTGCTGTAATTTTAAACTCCCATGAATGAATTTGTTGAATAAACTTTCTCTTTTGTATTACCGTATTTTTTAACTTGAGAATTTCAAAAATAAATAGCTAAGTGACTTATAAATTTAAGTTTAGTTACATTTGATTACAATAGTGTAATGACTAACGAGAACAGACGTAACTTGGGAAAGCTTTATTCAGCACACAATGTCGGTACAGTATTAGTGCTACTATTTATAGTGGTTAGTAGGAGCAGGAGAGTTCTCCAAAGGGGAGATAAGTCAGAGTCAGGAAAGTTACTCGTAATTATTCATTACAAATCGTATATGTTAATATTGTTTGAGTTGTGATGTTGAATATCATTATTATTTGTACTGGTGTTTTTTTTAAAGTTTCTAATCATTAATTTTATTTGTTCATCAACGATATATATATATATATATATATATATATATATATATATATATATATATATATATATATAGAAAGGGTATTTAGACATATTTTTAAACCATTGTTTCGTAATAGTATTATATTAAAAAAAAATAACCATAACAATGTGTAGTGTTAAAATAAATAAAATTTATTTTAATCTGAACTTTCGAGAAATAAAATTCTCCTTGTCAAAGCAGTGTTTTTCTTTCTTTCTTTTATTTCATCGTCCGAGAAATACGGGGTGATTCATAAGTCACTTAGCTATTTAAAATGATTACCATATGAATCACAAACATACTATGAACTTTTGATAATTGTTATTTTACTCTCTAATTACTGCTATTTGTTATTTTAAATTTGTTCGTTTATATATTTGTTTCTATACATATTTATTGTCATTTATTTAAATTTGTGTAAATCATCATATGTGCTTTTTTTTCAGGCAGTATGTCATTTACAATTGAAGAGCGAACTTTTATTTTTTATTTATATGGCCAAATTTGATGAATCTCCCACACTTGATGAAAGGCAATGACGACCTCAAATCAAAAATCACTGCCGAGTTTATTAAAATTAATCAATCAAATATGCTACAAAGAGTCGTAAATTCCTTGCAAAAAAGAATGGAGCTATGCATGCAGAACGAAAGTGGAAATTTTGAAAATTTGCTGTAATTTTAAACTCCCATAAATGAATTTGTTGAATAAACTTTCTGTTTTGTATTACCGTATTTTTTAACTGTAGAATTTCAAAAATAAATAGCTAAGTGACTTATGAATCACCTTGCAATAATCTGCGACACTGGCATGTCGATATTATCGATCAACAGTTGTTAGAAACTGAGATCGCATCAGGCAGAATGAAAAGCTGATCATTCCCTTAGGTCATATTTGGAAATAGCATTTTCTTCTTCCTTCCAAATACCATCTAAGGGAAAGATCAGATTTTCTTTCTGCCTGATGATATCTCACTATCTAACAGCTGTTGATTAATAACATCGACATGCTAGTGTCGCAGATTATGTACATGTCTGTATAAATAAAATAATTATATATATATATATATATATATATATTATATACATAATTTTCCACGGACAAATGTTTCGCTATATATAGTTCATCAGCGTGGCTCCAGAAACGTGTTAAAGTCATTTTGTTCCAATATTCTCATTAAATCATTGCGTGATATTACCTTTATTTCATACTTTATTAATCAAATTTTAAAATTAAATATTGATCTTCGGTATTGCTTTTGGTAATTGATTCCTAGTCAAACTCATAGGAAATATGTAAATTTACTTATATATTATTACCTGTTATATACATATATATTCATACACACACACACATATATATATATATATATATATATAATGGAATCATCTAACTCTATAAAATAGATGTTCTGTAAAATAGTAAACTCATTTTGAAAAGAGGCAACATAGGAAAGGAGAAACTATATTTAATAACTTTAGAAAAACAAATCTGGAGGCAAAACTAAATCAAATATTCGTAAACTCTTTAATTCAAAAATAATTATTAAATAGGGAGGTGGTGTCTGATCAACACTGCTGGGATGCCATGATAAAGAAATACTGTTTTGTTTATAAAATCCCGAAACAGTTTTCATGGTAAACAAGTGACGATCCCTTATATGAAAAATCATATTAAAAAAAATATATTTATATTAGAGTAAATTCTTGGAAGTAAAATAATATAGTGATTGCAGTAGATTGATTGACTTACTAGACAAAAATCTTTCAAGGAAATTTTTTTTTCCAGTTTTGAAGGTTAAAAAAACTTCCGAGACATTTACATATATATATATATATATATATATATATATATATATATATATATATACATACATAATTTTCGATAGCAAACTTATGATTGGTTTCGTGCCTCAGCACATATCAATGGCGTACCAATTCTCTCGACGATTTGTAGTTATTAAATAAATATGTTAGCCCCCCCACTCCGGGAATTGACAATTCTAATCATTTTTTTCAAAAGATTGATTATATATATATATATGTGTGTGTGTGAGGTTTATATTATATTCCAATAACCATGTTTCTATTTTATTATTTTTATTTTTCCCTTTTTACTTTGCAGTCTCCTTAAAAGATTCAGCTCGATGATTGTCAATTAGTGACAACAGAGCAAATATCTGTCAGGTTCATATTATATTCTAATAACCATGTTTTTATTTTATTATTTTTATTTTTTCACATTTCTAAAAAACATAATATTTCTGCGAGATATATTTTACGGACCGTTTCATTTGTTTTGTGCCAAACAACATTTGTATGGTAATATCGTCTCTGCAACATTACAAAATCATCAAAATGCACAAATTGTTTTTTTTATTTGTTTTCACCCAAAAATGAACCACTGTATAGTGTAGGTTTTTTCAAGACACTTTAATCCAATAACTTTACTCTTTTTGAATTTTTCTGATGATATTAACATAAAAATGTTTTTCGGCACAAGACAAATGAAACGGACTGTAAAAAATATATCTCTAAGAAATGTTATGTTTTTTGGAAATGTGAAAAGATAAAAATAAAAATAATTAAATAAAAAATAAAAACATGGTTATTGGAATATAATATTAACCGGACAGATATTTGCTCTGTCGTCACTAATTGAAAATCATCGAGCTCTTTTAAGGAGATTGCAAAGTAAAAAGGGCACTGATTGTACATGCTAATACATATATTCTCATATATATATATATATATATATATATATATGTATATTATTATTAATTTTTAGCTACAAAAAAATTGCATACAAATACATTAAATATTTGAGTTATAAAAAATGTACATATTTCTAGGCAATACGTCATAGTCAACTGTTAAAATGATAGACTATTGTCATTAACATCGAAGGTTCGATCCTTGTCTAAGTTATGCATGCTGATGACGGCTGTGAGCCAGAAATGCGTTCACATGGATAACTTTATGTACGTATGAAATCAATAATATGTATATTAACGAAACATATATCCTATAAAGAGCGACTAATAATGCAACCTTCTGCATTAATCTGTATCACTTAGGAAGTGAACAACTCATTAGTGACGCAAAAGCAGAGTAACAAACGCTGCAATCACCTAAAAAAAATTAACACCTAACCGCAACAAAATCTCCCCGTCTCGACTACTTCTCTCACACTCTTACCCACCCATCCCTCCCACTCTCAAATACCTCATATTTTCAAATCTCTTCTAAAATCAAAACATTACCCATTCACCAAAATCACAGTGCCTCCCCCTCCCCTCTCCCCACCCCTCAGAACCATTCACATTTATCTCATTTCATGCTACTGACTTCACCAAACCCGCACCTCGGTCCTGCCCTCCCAGCAGTGACTACTATTTCTTCTCATAAACCCATCATGTCAACCCAATATTTTCACGTACTTGCATGACATTTTTCTTTAAATTATCATCCTGAGGAAGTCTTATAAATAAAGACGAAACGTTGATAAATATAAAAAATACATCCTTTTTTTGTTTTTCCTTTACATTTCCCATTATATATATATATATATATATATATATATATATATATATATATATATAGTGGCGAATATATATATAACGGTGAATGTTTCTATTTTTATGTTTACGGACGTTTAACAACTCGTAAACAAAGACAGAGTCTTTAATTTTCACGGACTGCTCTCAGAGAACTTTACTTAATAATAAAAAGTAAGTATTATTAAATAAAATTCTCTGATGAGCCGCCCGCGTAAACTATATGTTTGTTTACCGGTTGTGAAACGTGCTTAAACTATAAGCATTCGCCTAAAAAAAACTAAATAAATAATTATGATTGTAAACTGATGGTTTTTCTTAGTTTTTGGAATGTAACTAATATATATATATATATTATATATATATATATATATATATATATATATATAATAATATATATATATATATATATATATATATATATGCCCTGAAGCCGGAAACATAACTTCATTGAGCTTGTAATCTGAAACAATTAGATGATATAAGGGATATATGCCCTAAAATGTATATTCTTTACATAAACTTAGACAACAATATATATATATTCAATTGGTGCGACGAATCACACTCATTGAAAATCCAAGATTTGTAACTCTTGATTTTGGTTGTCTAAATGACGTTGAAACGGCCGTTGTGAAGTGGATCTTTCTAAAAATTATAAATAACGACAGTCTAACTTTCAATTGTTTATTTATGCATGCTCTTAAGTTACAAAAATTAAATCTATTAAGCTGAAATCTTGACAATCTGACTTATATATATATACAGGGTGGGCAAAAATAAGGGTCCTATTTAAAAAAAAATCATAACTTTTTTATTTATTGATTTTTAAAATTTTTTTTTTAGAATAAGTAAAGGACCCCTTCCGAAGCAAGCATGAGCCGTATTAGCCCTAAGGAACGTACCCTCATTTAGAAAACATTATTTTTGCTTAAAAAACTCAAAACAGTGTAAAAAACAATACTTTAGTTTTTGTAAGTTTTAAGAAGTATTTTTCGGCTAAAATTTGTTTTGTTTATTATAAAAAATCTCGGAAGGGTCAGTCTACACACACATAAAGTTTGGTGAGTTTAACTTTTATTTTGTGGAAGTTATTCAAATTCAAGTTATTCAAATTTAAAGATAGGACCCTTCTTTTGGCCCACCCTGTATATATATATATATATATATATATATATATATATATATATATATATTATTGCATTCCAATGACCGCCAGAAAAATCAATCAAAAATCATAATTTTCGTATCCACTTCAAATTTCTTTTTTTATCTATATTTCATCAAATACCTGTATTTCTTCCTTATTCTACCGACAAACAAACCCCTTTAATGTATTTTATATTTTGAATTTTTTCTTTTCTTTTTTTTCAAAATTAAAACATTTTCTTACGCGCGTTTCACAGCAAGGCCAAGGGAAAATATATAGACTGTAGTTCAACTTTGCTGATCATTAGAGCAAGAAGTTCATTTAATAGCAATATTCAGAAATGGAGCGTGCGTTAGGAAGAAAGATATTTGATAGTTACTTGGAGTGAGAGAGAAGGGGGTTTTATTCAAAGACAGAGAGAGAGGCGTTATAAATTTAAATTTACAAAGAGAGAAATAGTTTTTATTTGTATCTTGAGAGAGAGAGAGAAAGAGAGAGAGGCAGCAGGTAGACAGGGAGTAAAAGAGAGAGTGAAATAGGATGAAAGGCTTTTTTTAAATTTACAAGAGGACGCAGAGAGGAGTGCGTTTTATATCTATGAAGAGAGAGAGAGAGATGAGGGAAGGGGTCGAGAAAGGGTGATGTGTTTTATATTCACAAAGAGTAACTGACAGACAGACAGACAGATAGATAGTGAGAAAGCGAGAAAACGAAAGAGAAACCGTCATAGGCATTATAAGGCGGCGCTGGGGAAATACAATATCGTCGCAATCGCCGTTGTCGTCGTCGTCGGCGGCGGCTGAGAGGAACGCCCTGCGTGTCGCACATGCGCACAGCGTGTTGTATCCAGAGAATAATGGCGGCTGCCGGCGAGACCATATCGACTCCGCGAAGAGCGACGTGTTATTTCCGAGCACAACATATAGAGATCGACAAAGACGCAGAAAAAGAGGGAGATGGAAGAAGAAGGAGAAGAAGGAGAAGAAGAAGAAGAAGAAGAAGAAGAAGAAGAAGAAGAAGAAGAAGAAGAAGAAGAAGAAGAAGAAGAAGAAGAAGAAAAAAATGAATACATTCATTTGGAAGCCATATTTTTTGACTTCGTCTTGTTCGACGAACAATATCAGAGTCGATACAATCTGCGGGATTTCTAAGACACAGATAAAAATCAGGAGAACGTCGACAGGTTGCTCGAACGATTTAGATATGGATTGAATTGAGACGGAGCATAATAAGAGACAAAGGATTCCATTTGTCGAAGGTTTAATTAAATTAGAAATGAATACTACAACAACTACATTGAACTAGTTAGGCAATTAAATAATCTGACGGACGAATCCATTCGGTGAAAGTAGGGGGTTAATTTACAATATGTATAAATTTGTTTCTTTTGAATTTGTGATTTTAAAGAGAACAAAACAATAATATGAAGTTAAACGGATTTTTTTAAAAAAACATGCGTTTTATATGAAACTACAGTGAAGGGGTGGGATTTTGCTGCTAGTCGAGCGGGTTAGCAGTAATTTCGTTGACGGGTTAAAATTGCAGCAAGTTCATCGGAGCACATTCCGTAGAAGTACTTAAAAATAATCGGGGAGAGGAAACACTTCGGCGATACGACAGTGAGTTGAGCTGACAGTGTGTACCTATTAAGTTGAAAATTCCTTTTTTACACACTGTCGAAATAAGGGTGCGCGTTATCTTATTGTTAAGTTATTAGTTAGAATTTATTTTACATACATATACAAATAAAATAAATTCTGAATTATATATATATATATATAAAATAAATTCTAAATTATATATATATATATATATATATATAAAATAAATTCTAAATTATATATATATATATAAAATAAATTCTAAATTATATATATATATATAAAATAAATTCTAAATTATATATATATATAAAATAAATTCTAAATTATATATATATATAAAATAAATTCTAAATTATATATATATATATAAAATAAATTCTAACTTATATATAAATAAAATAAATTTTAAATTATATATACGTAAAATAAATTTTAAATTATATATACGTAAAATAAATTTTAAATTATATATACGTAAAATAAATTCTAAATTATATATACGTAAAATAATTTCTAAATTATATATATATATATATAAAATAAATTCTAAATTATATATATATATAAATAAAATAAATTCTGAATTATATATATATATATATAAATAAAATCAATTTTAAATTATATATACGTAAAATAAATTCTAAATTATATATAAATAAAATAAATTCTAAATTATATATATATATAAATAAAATAAATTCTAAATTCTATATATATATAAATAAAATAAATTCTAAATTATATATATATAAATAAAATAAATTCTAAATTATATATGAATAAAATAAATTCTAAATTATATATATATATAAAATAAATTCTAAATTATATATATATAAATAAAATAAATTCTAAATTATATACATATAAATAAAATAAATTCTAAATTCTATATATATAAATAAAATAAATTCTAAATTCTATATATATATAAATAAAATAAATTCTAAATTATATATCAATAAAATATATTCTAAATTATATATAAATAAAATAAATTCTAAATTATATACATATAAATAAAATAAATTCTAAATTATATATATATAAATAAAATAAATTCTAAATTATATATATATAAATAAAATAAATTCTAAATTATATATAAATAAAATAAATTCTAAATTATATATAAATAAAATAAATTCTAAATTATATATAAATAAAATAAATTCTAAATTATATATATATATAAATAAAATAAATTCTAAATTATATATATATAAATAAAATAAATTCTAAATTATATATAAATAAAATAAATTCTAAATTATATATATATAAATAAAATAAATTCTAAATTATATACATATAAATAAAATAAATTCTAAATTATATACATATAAATAAAATAAATTCTAAATTATATATATATAAATAAAATAAATTCTAAATTATATATATATAAATAAAATAAATTATAAATTATATATATATAAATAAAATAAATTCTAAATTATATATATATAAATAAAATAAATTCTAAATTATATATATATAAAATAAATTCTAAATTATATATATATATATATAAAAAATATATTCTAAATTATATATATATATATAAAATAAATTCTAAATTATATATATATATATAAAATAAATTCTAAATTATATATATATATAAAATAAATTCTAAATTATATATATATATAAAATAAATTCTAAATTATATATATATATATAAAATAAATTCTAACTTATATATAAATAAAATAAATTTTAAATTATATATACGTAAAATAAATTTTAAATTATATATACGTAAAATAAATTTTAAATTATATATACGTAAAATAAATTCTAAATTATATATACGTAAAATAATTTCTAAATTATATATATATATATATAAAATAAATTCTAAATTATATATATATATAAATAAAATAAATTCTGAATTATATATATATATATATAAATAAAATCAATTTTAAATTATATATACGTAAAATAAATTCTAAATTATATATAAATAAAATAAATTCTAAATTATATATATATATAAATAAAATAAATTCTAAATTCTATATATATATAAATAAAATAAATTCTAAATTATATATATATAAATAAAATAAATTCTAAATTATATATGAATAAAATAAATTCTAAATTATATATATATAAAATAAATTCTAAATTATATATATATAAATAAAATAAATTCCAAATAATATACATATAAATAAAATAAATTCTAAATTCTATATATATAAATAAAATAAATTCTAAATTCTATATATATATAAATAAAATAAATTCTAAATTATATATCAATAAAATATATTCTAAATTATATATATATAAATAAAATAAATTCTAAATTATATACATATAAATAAAATAAATTCTAAATTATATTTATATAAATAAAATAAATTCTAAATTATATATAAATAAAATAAATTCTAAATTATATATAAATAAAATAAATTCTAAATTATATATAAATAAAATAAATTCTAAATTATATATATATATAAATAAAATAAATTCTAAATTATATATATATAAATAAAATAAATTCTAAATTATATATAAATAAAATAAATTCTAAATTATATATATATAAATAAAATAAATTCTAAATTATATACATATAAATAAAATAAATTCTAAATTATATACATATAAATAAAATAAATTCTAAATTATATATATATAAATAAAATAAATTCTAAATTATATATATATAAATAAAATAAATTATAAATTATATATATATAAATAAAATAAATTCTAAATTATATATATATAAATAAAATAAATTCTAAATTATATATATATAAAATAAATTCTAAATTATATATATATATATATAAAAAATATATTCTAAATTATATATATATATAAAATAAATTCTAAATTATATATATATATATATATATATAAAAATAAATTCTAAATTATATATATATATATAAATAAAATAAATTCTAAATTTATATATATATATATAAATAAAATAAATTCTAAATTTATATATATATATATGTATATATACATATATTCATATATATATATATATAATCACGCAAACGTTATTACAAGATAACAGAACCGTTCTCTTATATGTTCGATTTTTCTAATGATTTTTTTCGTGTTGAAACTAAATTAATTGATCAAAGATCCGTATGTGTTACAAACGGTTTCGATTCTTTCCCGAATCATCTTCAGGTGTTGATGGCAAAAATCGACTAAAACGCTGGTGAAAGGAATAGAATTTTTCAAATAAATCGGAAAGATGTTCACGTAAAAAAACGCATACCTCCCCATAATTATTCGACTACATCAAATAAACCAGCCATTAATTTAATTAATTATTAAAAAATAAATAAAAATAAATAAATACATAAATAAATTAATAAAGATATTTCATTCCTGTAAGCATTCTTTTACTTGCACGTCTCCACGATGTATTGTAGTCGGCAGCGAAGCAGTCTTGCGGCACTGTGTTCCAGAGACGAGCAGTTCTAGGAAAGAAGCTCTGCCTATGAACGTTTCGTTTCGTCCTGAGAACGCAGAGGGAGTGAGATCATCTACGTGTGTTCCCCTAGGGCGCCTTCTCTATATATTTCAATAACACAGTAGCTTTTTTACACCCAGTCTTTTTTTACACCCTGTCTTTTTTTACATCCATTAAAAGAGGGGGAGGCTAGTTGTGATGCACCAGCTTAGATGTCGCAACAATAGCCAATGCACGGACTAATAGTGGCTTTAAGAGAGAATACACATACGTACATGGCCTAAACACAACCTAAATAAACATGAATTGCCAGGGCAAACATTCTATAGAGAGAAGCGTAAAGCAAATCCGACTTACTTTGATAGCAACTGATGTAGAAATCTTAAACCCGTAAAAAACGGTTAGCTTTTTGTAACATAGTTCACTCCCAAACAAGGCAGACCGCCACTGTAGACGTAAAGGGCTACTGAGAAAAAGGGTGAAAGTTTTTTTTTGGGGGGGGGAGTCAACCTAAATAATTGGGAGCTGTGCAGCGAGATGTCTGTTTACATTAGTTTTAAATTTCTGCGTGTCAGTACCGTCAGGAAAACAGGGAGCAGGGAGTGAGTTCCAGAGTCCAACAGTACGAGGAAAGAAGCGTTTGGAGTAGAAAGACCTTCGACACTTGGGGATCGCCACAGTGAATGGATTGGATTTGGTAGATTGTCGGGTTGATCTAGTGAATTTACGTCGTGAGCCACCAGAGCAGCAAGTTCACCAGAGCACAATCCATTGAAGTACTTGTAAAACAGGCACAAGGAAGCAACATTGCGGCGGTGGGACAGGGGCTGGAGCTTGGTGGATAGTGAGGGACCTATACAAAGATGGCTAGATGTTTGGGAGTTTGGTCTCAATTTCGACCAGAAACGAGATCTGACGAACCGTGTCAGTTGTGTTAAAGGCATGTACAAATGTAAAGCCTGGCGGAATACGTCCGCTTCGCTTGAAATTCACCAACAGAAAAGGGACAATTCATTTCTTTTTTTTAACTCTCGCACATGCATGGAGCAAGTATTTTTTTGTACGTATAAATAAGAGTTCTTTCTCTTGTTGGTTAGTATAACTCAGTTGAGAAAACTTGAATATTCTGTAAGGGAAATAACCCCTGCACATACTGATCTTCACAATGTTTAACACTTCTTCTAAACCAGGAAGCTTTCCAAGTATATAAGCATTCTATTGATAGAACAAAAAAATATTTTCGATGTCGGCAACGTCATCACTTTTGTACTGACGTCATCACTTTTTGTGGTAACGTCAGTAATTTAGACCCACATTTTCTCTGATCTATTTGCCTGAATTCGGGCAGATTTACTTACGACACGATACAAATAAATGATTTTTTTGTACGTATAAATAAGAGTTCTTTCTCTTGTTGGTTAGTATAACTCAGTTGAGAAAACTTAAATATTCTGTAAGGGAAATAACGCCTGCACATACTGATCTTCACAATGTTTAACACTTACTCCTAAACCAGGAAGCTTTTCGAAGTATATAAGCATTCTATTGATAGAACAAAAAAATATTTTCGATATCAGCAACGTCAGAACTTTTGTACTGACGTCATCACTTTTTGTGGTAACGTCAGTAATTTAGACCCACATTTTCTCTGATCTATTTGCCTGAATTCGGGCAGATTTACTTACGACACGATACAAATAAATGATACCCAAATTCTTACTGATGTCATCAAGAGTTGATGACGTCATCAAATTTGGTTGAAAAATAAAAATAATTTTTTTTTTTTTTTAGAAAAACACAATTATTTTTTTTTTTAGGCAAAGTAAGAAACATTAAAAATATCGTATAGGAAGTCAATTTTTTGTGCGTTTAAATCTTTATTGGATAAGAGCAGAAATAAGGCCAGACTGTCATCGTAAAAATGGCACAGATTTTGGCCACGTGCTTACCCACCAGGGAGTCGTGGCCTAGTTGAACAATCTGGTGCAATAGTACTATAGAGACCATTTGAATATCTCATCTGTTGATTTGGATACTAAGGTCTCATCGCCTGATGGTCACTCGAGGATATCGGTTAATGAGATTGTCAGTTGGGTTACGAACCATACTATGAGAGGATTGCTAACGATGGGTTAAATCAGGGGTGGGCAACCCCCGACCCGCGGGCCACATCCGGCCCGCGAAGGCTTAGCGTCCGGCCCGCCACCCGCTATGCATTATTATGACAATCCGGCCCGCGGACCTCCTAGTAAAACTCATATCATTTTGTGACAGACGTAAAAGTAGGTTTCAATTAAGATTTACAATGGGATAAAAATGTATAAATATCAGCGAGCGATGATGCATGTATATTTCATTTTTCTTTAACTATTAATTTACAATTCCTTGACCTGAGATAAAAATAGAAAAAGAGAAAGAGAGAGGCAAAGAGGAAACATGAGACGAGGAAAGGGCATGGAACATAGAACCTATGTGAGGTGTGTCAAAACGTATGCTGGATCAACTTGCTACTTCCCCAGTTTCTTTTTTCATGATTCCAAATGGCTCTTCGTCGGCGCCTTTTATAACATCAGATACAGAAGTCTCTTCAGAAAAAATATCAGATTTGTAGAGTGTTCAACGCAATTTTACTACAATTTATTCATGTAAACAAAATATAGTAATTCTGAGATTTCGTTTTTCACTCCGGCCCGCGATCTCTTTCCAAAAGTCTCATCTGGCCCTCACTCTGAAAATGTTGCCCGCCCCTGGGTTAAATGGTCAGAATTTGACTATTTCAGTTATTTGTACAAATGGGTCACCGCTGGTCAAGGCCTAAAGGCCACTAGAGGATAAGGGTTAATGAGTGTCAGATTGACGATGAGACAAACGCCTGGAGGATTGAAGACCAAGGTCCAAACTGGACACAATTTCGGTAATTTATTGGGACAGTTCAACATGAATTATTAAACATTGGAATTAAAAAAGACCATAGTGTATTCAGCGAGGAAGGAGATGAGAACTTCTTGTGTTGGATAATGGCTCTATGGGAATGGACGTATCTGTTGGAAATCGTTGGTTTGACTTGCGCGAATTAACGCGGGGTGGACCCGGCAGTCGAGTGTAGAATAAGGCCTATTCTCACAGTCAGAAATCACAGACGTGACAAGGTCACCGTGTGACGAGACCCCAGATCAAGGGTCAGTGTGCACCTGCGAGAGGCTCTGTGACGTCACAGGCCCTTGCGTGGGAAACGGAGGGATCCGTGACCTCACTCGTTCTTTCAGAGAAGCGAGTTTAGCCAGTCTAGGTTTTGAAAGCGAACCGATGAGACGTGATTGTTACCATGTAATTTACAACAGACAAGGGAAATATTTCCCTAAGAAAATACAAGCGAGAGACATCCTTTCTCCCTTCTATGAATGGTTAAGAAAATAATTGTTAAGTAACTACGATAAAGTAGTGATTTGCTCTCTCTCTCTCTCGCCGTAGTGAATGTCTCCAAGCCGATAAATAAATAACGCTTGTAATAAAAAAGAATTGAAACTTAAAGAGATTGTAGTTTGGTGAGTCGGTAAGGAAGCTTTTGTTGCAGACAACAGACGGCGTGGTTCACGGCAGGAAAGAAAGAAAGAATTCATCCACTAGACGACATCGAGACGGCGATCCTCTACACGGCGAGGGAGAAATCTAAAGGTATGCAAACAATATATGAACTATGTGATTTATGATGTTTTAAAAATGACGAGTATTAAACGTGAACTGCCACGGCCCTTTCAGGGACGAGTATACGAAACGAGAACCGCCACGGTCCGTAGTGGGACTAGTGTACGAAACGCGTACTGCCGCGGTCCAAGTAGGAGTAGAACTATGCAACACTTGGAAAGAAACTTAGTTCATGGAAGTTTCGTAAAATTTTACGTATAAATCTTCATTTAATTAAAAAACTGAAAATATTGGAAGCTTTTAACACCCAATCATTTTATAAACACATGGTATCCGTAAAGTCGCGACACATGGGATAATTAGATTATCACATGTGGTCAAAATAGTCACGGTCAGCCTTGGTATCATTGTGGCAACCTAGGGATTGGCTAGAAACTCTCGCACCCTTCTCTTTAAAAACAAAGTCTGATTTAACTCGTTCATAAAAGGCGACCTCCCAGGTATTACTCCCTATTATGTTTGTTTATAATGGCCAAATGAACTTGATTTTTTTAGCTTTTTGTCCAGACTTTAGGTACAAAAATACACAATACTCTCCTTACCTGGACAATTTCAAGTCTTTAAAAAAAGGAGACACGAGAGAACTTCGTTTGTCTTCAAAAATTGGCAAAGAAAGAACCACTCACCTGAAATTATAAGAAAATAAAAATAAAAGTTAACAAAATATCGAATTTTTACTATATTGAATAGTGGATAAGAATGCCAACAGTCCAGTAAAAATAATAACATCTGTAAAGCAAACTTTTTTCTGGACTTGTCTCATTGGATTTTTCTCTTAGCATTATGTTTCAGTTGTATAGCCATCTTAGCATGACCCTTTTCTAATGTCCCTACATAATTGGAGTTATTTTTTTTAAAGTAATTTGTAAGTAAACATCCCTAGCTTGTACTACATAAAAATGCATTACTTTTTCATAATTTTGATTTCTTTTTGCTTTTTTCAGCGTTTTTTTTTTTTGGTTTTAATTATTTTTTAGGCTTTTTTTTCAGTTTCATTTATATATCATTTCTCAGTTTCATTTTTATATCATTTCTCAGTTTTATCTTCATATTATATATATATATATATATATATATATATATATATATATATATATATATATGTGTATGTGTGTGTGTGTGTGTGCGTGCGTGTCGGTATTGTGTTGTTTCCTAGATGTTATTTCAATGAAACTAGTGTTTATGAGAGGTAGAGTTTTATTATAGCATAAATTATTTTATTTATACAAACATTAGTAGCTACATATGTGTATACATTTCACGAAATCCAACTTCATCGGGCCATATTGAAAAGTGAACTAAATAGGAATATATAAAATTACCTTCTTTAAAATGATTTAGATTTTTAGAGAAAAGGAGGATGAAAGGTATGTATCTATTAGTTCAGTTTTCAATATGACCCGATCAATTTGGATTTCAAAAGAGATTGCAGCTGAAACATGTATGCATATATGTAGCCAATAATGTTTATATATATATATATATATATATATATATATATATATATATATATATATATATATATGCAAGTTAAAGGATGAGAATATAAGTTGTAAAAATACAAAATATTATTATTACATCTTCAGTTGTTCAAAACAAAGGATTTATTTTTCCTAAAACCATAGTTTTTCAAAGAATTGAAATTGTATCATTAGAGGAATATAAATAAATAAGTTTATAAGAGAATTACCAAGGTCAAAATCTAATATTTCAAAGCTTAAAAGTATAAAATCTTGATCAAGAAAATATGTTCAACATGGGAATACGTTGAAGGTGTCGAAAGCATAAATTAGATATATATATATGTAAACGTTGTTTGTACAATGAGAAAATACACCATACAAATGTATAGAGCTACATATTTTAATAAAATTGAAGAGTTAAAACGATGTCAGTTAGACTAGGACGGATGAACGGGCTTTTCCTCTGTGTAAGAAAATGTGATGTTCCTAGAAAAACTTCAGTTGTTATAATTTTCAGTTTATTTGTCTAAAGTTAGTGGGTTAGTTAGTGGGCTGTGTGTATAATAGAAAGTGCAAGTATATATGTATATACAGGGTGTCTCAAAAAAATGTACTCACTCTTAGAATGACGAGAAAACCTTTATTTACCTTGGTGCGCGTTATCAGCTTTATTTGAACAATAATGGTCATCAGTTTTAATATTTGCGAAAATGATTCTTCAATTACATCTGTCTCATGTATTCGATGCTATTTCATTTCACTCTATGTTCATAAATAAAAGTTTTCTCGTCATTCTACGAGTGAGTACATTTTTTTGAGACACCCTGTATATAAAAAAAAAACATTTTAAAAAGTTCACCGTAAATGGCGTTTATTTTATAACTAGTATACTCATCCTTTAGCTTGCATATATACTTGCTCTATCTCGTATATTCATGATAGGATCTACTTCATAGATATAATTAATATCTTTATCCTCGTGTTCCTTAAGGTTAATACAACAAAAGATATAAGAGGCAACTAATATCTTTAATTAGTGAACATCCGGATAAAATTAAAGCTCAATAAACTGGATAGAACATTTGTAGCAATAGATAAAGTGAAAGAATAAAATAAGGTGCGAATCAAATTTTATTAGAATTCGATGTTCTGAGGAGAAGATTTTCTTTGAAAACTCATGAGTTAAGGACTTTAAAGTACTTTGCTTGAACATTAAATTCTAATTAAATTGAATTCGCACCTTATTTTATTCTTTCACTTCATCTAGTGCTATATATATATATATATATATATATATATAACTTTTTTGTAATATAGCAGGGGAAATCCCAGCAGAGTGCTCAATTAATTGAGAATTAAAGTTAAAAATTAAAAGCGTAATATTTATTTATTTTGGTACAGAAAAATTAGTACACCATTCGTATTGTCAGTTTCAAGCACAGGAGGACTTCGCCATCCGGCTCTCTTCAGCTTCTGTTGTACAACAGAAGCTGAAGAGAGGCGGATGGCTAAGTTCTTCTGTGTTTGAAACCGACGGTACGATGTTATACTAATTTTTCTGTAACAAAATATATATATATATATATATATATATATATATATATATACATATATATATATATATAGGCAACATTCCTTCTTTTATACATATCTGGTTGAACAGGAGTGCCAACTTCTGTTTATTCCTTTTTTGATCCAATCTTTCTATTCGTCGAACGATAGATCTTGTACTATTAACCATGGAGTGTAGGAAATCTCCATATTTGACGCAAACGTTTTCGACCATCATTGGTCGTCTTCAGGCGGATGATTGAACAATGCAAAATAAAATTGGTGAATTTATTTAAGAAGACGTTTCCATGTGATTAAAAACATTAAAAACATTCAACGAATAGAAAGATTGGATCACAAAAGGAATAAACAGAAGTTGGTACTCCTGTTTAACCAGATATGTATAAAAGATAAATCGTTGCCTAATTGTACAATAATATATATATATTATATATATATATATATATATATATATATGACCTGAAACAAAAGATAAAGACATGCAAATCATATGCCATTGAAAATTACTTTCCATTTACAACCGGACCGTTTCATCTTCATCCTTTCCCCCCTTCCTCCCTTTTCCCCGGTCTTGAATTTTTATACTTTTTTCTTTATCTTTTTTTCCGGCATGTGCGTGCACGTGTTATTCACGAGTGATCCGTGTTCGACCATCAACCAAACATAAAAGCATAAAGTCCACGTCTCAAAGAAATCGTCCACCACCTCCCACCCACTTAACCCAACAAAAAATGTTTTCAAAAAAGTGAATAAAATAAAATAAAAGTAAGTTACTAAATAAAATAAAATTCTTTTGATAGCGAATGTCCATCGCTCCGTTCTTGGACTTGATCATTCCTTTATTATAGCACGAGTCTTCGAGGCGTACGATACATCCCAACCCAACCCTTTCATGCATAAAGTTGAGATCGTGACGGATAGTCGATTCTTAATTTGACGGGGGCACGGGGCTGGCGGCAGTCGAGTGTCTCGGTCTTTCTCGGTTGGGTATGACACCGGGACTCTGAGGGATCTTTAGAGTCAGGTTCATGTCGATGGCAAGGGGTATATTTTATTCTTGTTAATAGTTTTTTTCTTCTTTTCCTTATTCTGTAAAAAAAAATGAATGAATGGACATGAGTTGCAATGGAGGCACGAAGCACAGCTTATCAGAATGATTAAACAAGTTATCACGATAGCCATACTGATCACAGCGTATGTATGTCCCCTCTCCTTCTCTCTCACACACACACACACACATATATATATATATATATTAGTAGTATGTTTTTAAAAGGCTGTGGGAAAAGAATCTACCAAAATGTTTTGGTAGATTCTCTGCACATACGGAATTTTCCTCTGGTGTTTATTATTTTTGACAAAGGGAAATTTATTTCCCCGAAATATTAAATAAATGATTTTTAATAATCATCCGAACAACACACAAACGGCTAACACCACAGTTGCTGTTATGTAAGATTTTAAGAAAAAATAAATAGTCACATTTCGTATTCGATTTATTATTTTTGTTCCTTCCAGCTTACATGCTACCCTGGGACTTTGCATTGCCCACAGCCTTTTTAAAAAATACTACTACTATTCCCAGCAATGCTTCAAGCAAACTACCATTCTCTATTATAGAGTGATAGATAGATACACTAGCACGTCCCGTCGCCCGGCGTTGCTCGGGAGAAATATAAAAGCATGAATTAAAATGTGTAAACAGCCGACAGAACGCAAATAGGTGAAATCGGATAGTTTTAATCTTTAGACGAAATGTCGGTCTTGAATTGTGGAAAGTCCATGTACCCACGAAAAGAATTAATTCGGAGTGGAACAAAAATAGAAATTGCCAGTGTAGACGGATATCTCTTTCACTGACCGACTATGGAAAGGGGTACTTCTTTCGGGGCTGGATATTTGTTGCGACTATTATCTATTCTCTCCTCGGTCATCGAAAACAAATCCTTCTAGACGGCGGCATTTTTATTATTTATGATGTTACTTTAGAAAATATAATAAACGTTGGATTTCCCCCACATTAAGAGCTTATGATGTGTCCAACTCTGCCCTCGTGGGGAGTCAAGTAAAATGGATAGTTCTAAATTGAGAAATCGTATAAAGAAAGACGGGCCACGTGTGACGATATTACATTCTATTTCAGGCACGTGAGATAAATATATATTGCGTAATAAGTAAAAATTAACAATTATTATAGCGTATTTATCTGCCATGTGTAACGAAAATAAATTCTATTTTAGGCACGTACTATTTGTAAATATAGAAATACAAAGGAAAAGTTAAGTATGAAAAAAAAATGTAATTAATGTATCAAATGAAGATGGTCAATAATTAATTAAATCAATTCATATTTGAATTGAGCAACTGAAGGGGAGTAATTACTATTCTAATTTCGTATGGAGCTAGGAAAGCAAAACAAATCTGACGTGTTGGTCACTAAATACTGTTTGAAGGAAGTATGAGTGTAAAAAGACGTAACTATGATTATTTGGTATGGGCTACGTGTATAATATCTATTAAAAAAAGTGTTCAATGAGAAATAGTATTTTCGCCAAATCGTTCTGATACGAACGGTAAGTCACAACTACGAATGTACTGTCTGTTAATAGAACAAATTTGTAAGCAATTATCAATCATTGTAAAACACTGAAAGTACTTACGATTGAACGAATGGTTGTCTGTAATTTGGAAACGTATTCGTTAATAATTCTAGCGATTTGAAACCGTAATGAAAACGAAGACGTATAATATTTAATCCGAAAGAAATCTACTTTTAATGTTCACGAATGAAACATGTATTTGGTTTAAATAAAAAATATTCTTATAATGTTATATTTATTTTTAATGTCATATAATTACGAAGTGTACTTACTAAGGTTGTAATATGAAGGGAGGCGCGAAAGCGCTTTATCCCTTAATAGGTTTTCACGAATGGCCTATGCTGGAAATCTCATTTCTTTGATCAATCATAACTCAAAAACAAATAAACCAAATTAGTTAAAACTTTGCACAAATTGTTTATTTGATCGGTTCTATAAGTGTGTAGAATTTCAGCATCATTAGTCAAGGCAACCCAGAGAGCCAGAAAGTTCAATCATGAAATCATGTTATCTGTGTGTACGTACGTACGTACGTGTGTGCCACCCTGTATCTCATCAACTATTTTATGGATTCAGCTGATTTTTAGCAGAGATAGAGGTTCTATGGTCTAGTTCATGGCATTTTAATTTCAGTTTACCATATACCTTAGTTTTCCAGAAAATTCCAACAAACCTTAAAAATGACCATTGTATTGAGGCATAGCCTTTACAAAAGTAGTGACATTCCATGATAAATGCCAGTATACTGAAATCATATGCCCTTAATAGGGTTAAGATGAAAATTCATATACACTAAATGTACAAAAGCAAGGAAATTCCCAAATTTTTACACTTTTATTGTCATTAAGGGTATGCGAGCACAACAGGGCTATGTATTTTACTGGTAGGAATTTTTCTTCAGCGTACCTCACACACTTCATCCACTCATGCATAGAGATTTATACTGTAGTGATGGGATAATGAAATGGTTTGGTTGATATGTAGTCATACCCTTAATGACAATAAAAGTGTAAAAATTTGAAGATTTCCTTGCTTTTGTACATTTAGTGTATATGAGTTTTCATCTTAACCCTATTAAGGGCATATGATTTCAGTATACTAGAATTTTTCATGGAATATAATTATATATATATATATATATATATATATTAGATTTTTAATGTGCGATGATATAAATATTTCCGCAATCGAAGATTAAACATCTGGGTTAGCTTGTTGGATGACATTGTCCTTGTGAGACATCGGCCTGGGTTCTAAGTGGTTGGATGACTTGTCAAGAAGGGCAGGTACATTCCGCAGTCGGCCTTCGTGGCAGTTTGTTTGATGTGTGTTAGCGATAGACTTGCTTGTATGTGGCGTGGTGGCAGAGTTCTCGCCTCGCATGCAAGTGACTCGGGTTTCGAATCCGGAGTTCGGATATGTTCTACTTATGATCCAAAGTGAATCGAAACTCGAGTCTAGGACTTCTGGTCCGTTTCTTTCGTGGGCTTCGACATTGTGGAAATAATTTATATAACATTTATATATAAATACCTCCCCTCCTCCGAATAAACAACAAATGTTTTCTTCTTTCTTTTCTCTCCTTTTTTT
>OY744554.1:39698371-39740871 GCA_963556195.1 Sepiola atlantica
ATACATGGCATATATATATATATACATACATACATGGCATATATATATACATACATGGCATATATATATATATACATACATGGCATATATATATACATACATACATGGCATATATATATACATACATACATGGCATATATATATACATACATACATGGCATATATATATACATACATACATGGCATATATATATATACATACATACATGGCATATATATATATACATACATGGCATATATATATATACATACATGGCATATATATATATACATACATGGCATATATATATATACATACATGGCATATATATATATACATACATGGCATATATATATACAGACATACATGGCATATATATATGCATACATACATGGCATATATATACATACATGGAATATATGCATACATACATACATACATGGCATATATATATAAATACATGGCATATATATATAAATACATGGCATATATATATATACATACATACATGGCATATATACATACATACATGGCATATATATATATACATACATACATGGCATATATATATATACATACATGGCATATATATACATACATACATGGCATATATATATACATACATGGCATATATATATACATACATACATGGCATATATATATACATACATACATGGCATATATATACATACATACATGGCATATATATATATACATACATGGCATATATATATACATACATGGCATATATATATATACATACATGGCATATATATATATACATACATGGCATATATATATACATACATGGCATATATATATACATACATGGCATATATATATACATACATACATGGCATATATATACATACATACATGGCATATATATACATACATACATGGCATATATATACATACATACATGGCATATATATATACATACATGGCATATATATATACATACATGGCATATATATATACATACATGGCATATATATATACATACATACATGGCATATATATACATACATACATGGCATATATATACATACATACATGGCATATATATACATACATGGCATATATATACATACATACATGGCATATATATATACATACATACATGGCATTTATATACATACATACATGGCATATATATACATACATACATGGCATATATATACATACATACATGGCATATATATACATACATACATGGCATATATATACATACATGGCATATATATATACATACATGGCATATATATATACATACATGGCATATATATATACATACATGGCATATATACATACATACATGGCATATATATATACATACATACATATATACATACATACATATATATACATACATACATATATATACATACATACATATATATACATACATACATATATATACATACATACATATATATACATACATACATATATATACATACATACATGGCATATATATACATACATACATGGCATATATATATATATATACATACATGGCATATATATATATACATACATGGCATATATATATACATACATACATGGCATATATATATATACATACATGGCATATATATATATATACATACATGACATATATATATATATACATACATGACATATATATATATATACATACATGACATATATATATATACATACATGACATATATATATATACATACATGACATATATATATATATACATACATGACATATATATATATATACATACATGACATATATATATATATACATACATGACATATATATATATATACATACATGACATATATATATATACATACATGACATATATATATATATACATACATGACATATATATATATATACATACATGACATATATATATATATACATACATGACATATATATATACATACATGACATATATATATATATACATACATGACATATATATATATATACATACATGACATATATATATATATATACATACATGACATATATATATATATATATATACATACATGACATATATATATATATATATATACATACATGACATATATATATATATATATACATACATGACATATATATATATATACATACATGACATATATATATATATATACATACATGACATATATATATATACATACATACATGACATATATATATATACATACATGACATATATATATATATATATACATACATGACATATATATATATATATATACATACATGACATATATATATATATATATACATACATGACATATATATATATATATATACATACATGACATATATATATATATATATACATACATGACATATATATATATATATACATACATGACATATATATATATATATACATACATGACATATATATATATATATACATACATGACATATATATATATATACATACATGACATATATATATATATACATACATGACATATATATATACATACATGACATATATATATATACATACATGACATATATATATATATACATACATGACATATATATATATACATACATGACACATATATATATATACATACATGACACATATATATATATATACATACATGACACATATATATATATATATATACATACATGACACACATATATATACATACATGACACATATATATATATATATATATATATATATATATATATATATATATATAAAATGTATCATCTAACGGCGAACTTATTTCTTTCAATTTTCAACCCCGACATTTTCTACTTATTTCCTAACAATTTATATTACACACTTGCATTTAATCTTTTCAACTTATGGTGTCTCCATTATTTATATATACATATATATATATATATATATATATATATATATATATATATGTATATACGGACAAATACATTTTGTAACAGAAGATATCGTCTTTACTATTTGTACTTCTCCGGTGATAAGAATACATTTTTGAAAAGCCATGGCTTAAGGAAGCAAAAATAAATATTATTTAATTGAATCACTGAAAAGTAATAGATTTGCTATTGTAGCATCTTTTAATTCTTTTTCATTTGTCTCTCTCTCTCTCTCTCTATGTATACATATATATATACAAACAAACAAATACATTTTGTAACAGAAAATATCGTCTTCATGATTAGTACTTCTCTGGTGAGAATACATTCTTTCAAAAGCCATGGCTTAAGGAAGGAAAATTTATATTTTTTTAATTTAATATACCTTGTTTTAAATAACTGAAGGTGTTATAGATTTGTTATTTTAGCATCTTTTATTTCTCTTCTTTCATTTCTCTCTCTCTAAATATATACATATATATATATATATATATATATATATATATATACCGGCAAATAATATTGTTGTAACAGAAAATATGGTTAATAAATTTATCGTAAGTATGACTCATCTTATACTTAAAAGCTTTTACAAGTCTTTCGTAAAAACGCTAATCAATTTCATAGTACATTCCTTTTTTTTTTTTACTTAAAAAGACAACGACGCCCACTTTTACGTCAACAAATCCCAACATTTTTCAATTGAACTGAAACGATTTCAACGCGAATAAAAGACTTTTTTTTCCTTCTTTTACTTAGAATCAAAATATAAAAAAAACGCCATTCTTTTAAAGACGACCCAATTTGAAAAGAGATAAAACGAAAACCTTTTTGTTGTTATTGTTTTTTGTTGTTGTCAATATTCCACGTGATGTACTTGTCCCACACACGGGGACACACTTAGGTGGTGTGTGGGGAGCCGGGTGGGTTGAGTACTGTACAGATGCGCATCTTGCGAGTGTGAAGTGCGTCTTCGAGTAATTGTTTGCTTTTGTTAGCGAATCTCCTGACTCTGTGGAAATTGAAAAAGCAACGAATGCCGAGGGGCGAATTGATTCAGGTGAGGAGGGAGACGAGGAGGGAGGGGAGGGGAAGAGATAAGAAGTTTAGGAACCGGGTAGAGAGTGGGTAGAAGGAAGAAGAAAAGAGGGGAACGGTAGAAGTGGGAGACTGAGAAGAAGAAGAAGAAGAAGAAGAAGAAGAAAAAAGAAGAGGGAAAGATGAAGAAAAAAGAAGAAAAGAAGATGAAGAAAAAAGACGAGGGAAAGATGAAGAAAGAGGGAGAGTAGGATGAACAAAAAGAAAAAAGAAGTAGAAAAAGAAGAAAGATGAGGAAGAGACGAAGAAAGAGGAAGAGTAGGATGGAGAAAAAGAAGGAGAAAAAATAATAAGAAGAAGTGAACGAAGAAGGAGTGGAAGAAGACGAAGGAGATGAAGAACAAAAAGATGAAAAAGGAGTGAGAATGGGAAAAAGAAAAATGGTGATAAGAAGAAAAGAAGAAGAAAAGGGGCGATGAAGAAGAAGGGGCGATGAAGAAGAAGAAGAGGCGATGAAGAAGAAGGGGCGATGAAGAAGAAGGGGCGATGAAGAAGAGGTGATGAAGAAGAAGAGGTGATGAAGAAGAAGAGGTGATGAAGAAGAAGAGGCGATGAAGAAGAAGGGAAAGTAGGACGGAGAAGAAAAAGAAAAATGGTGAGAAGAAGAAAAGAAAAGGGGCGATGAAGAAGAAGGGGCGATGAAGAAGAAGGGGCGATGAAGAAGAAGGGGCGATGAAGAAGAAGGGGCGATGAAGAGGAAGGGGCGATGAAGAGGAAGGGGCGATGAAGAAGAAGAGGCGATGAAGAAGAAGTAGCGATGAAGAATAAGGGGCGATGAAGAAGAAGGGGCGATGAAGAAGAAGAGGCGATGAAGAAGAGGCGATGAAGAAGAAGGGGCGATGAAGAAGAAGGGGCGATGAAGAAGAGGCGACGAAGAAGAAGAGGCGACGAAGAAGAAGAGGCGACGAAGAAGAAGAGGCGATGAAGAAAAAGAGGCGATGAAGAAGAAGAGGCGATGAAGAAGAAGGGAAAGTAGGACGGAGAAGAAAAAAAAGCGTGAAAAGAAAAAAAAGAGATAGGAAGGAAGACGAAGAAAAAGGGGAAGTAAGATAGTGGAATAAAAAGAAAAAAGAAGAAAAAGAAAAAAAGAGAAGGTTATAGGAAGAAAATAATAAAGAACGAGAAGAAAGAAGGGGGATGAAGAAGGGGGGAGTAGGATGGAGGAGGATGAGGAGGAAGAAGAAGGAAAAAAGAACGGTGGGTAGAAGAAGACGAATATGAAGAAGATGAAAAATAAGAACAAGAATACAAAACAAATAAGAATAGAGAAAAAGACCGAGGAGGGATAGCACTAATATTAATATTAAATATTGTGTATTCTATTACCGATTCTATGGATGGAATCTTTTCCTTCGGTCACTCTATATGTAGATATAAACATTGAAGAGCACTTGCCTGATTAAGGTTAGGGTTAGCCTGATTGTAGATCAAGAATACCCTGGGAATAATTTTGATAGACATAATCTTTGAGATAATCACACAGATTAAAATCTGGGAGGTTAAAGTCCGGTGAGTGTGAAACCGATTGAGGATCACACTTCCTACTGACAAGATGATCATCAAAGCGGACCCGCATATCATTGAACGTTTGGCGTTTGTAAGATGTGACCCATTGTTATGTAAAAAAGGGTTTTGCATTAAGATTTATTGAGGACAAAGCGTTAGAGATTGAAGTTAAGCGTGGCAGACAAAACAGCGATTGAATGGATGGAAAAGTGGGGGAAAAACGAAAATGGATTGCGAAGAAGATGGTTGCAGAGAAGGGAGAATAATGGTGAGACGTTTAATTAAAACGAGGCTCAAACAATGGCGGTGTGAGAAGTAGGGAAGATGGCGTCAATTATAAAGAAAGAATAGAGAGAGAAGGAAGAGAGACAAAAAAGTAGAAAGATACAGAGAAAGATTATATATATATATATATATATATATATATATATATATATACACACATACACAGAGAGAGGGAGACAAAGAAAGAGACACACAGAGAGGGAGGAAGACAGAGAGAGAGAGAGAAAGAGGGAGAGAAAGAGCGGGGAGGAAGAGAAAGAGAGAAGGAAAGAGGGGGAGGAAGACAGAGAGAGAAAGAGGGGGAGGAAGACAGAGAGAGAAAGAGGGGGAGAAGACAGAGAAAGAGGGGGAGGAAGACAGAGAAAGAGGGGGAGGAAGACAGAGAAAGAGGGGGAGGAAGACAGAGAGAAAGAGGGGGAAGAAGACAGAGAAAAAGAGGGGGAGGAAGACAAAAAGAGGGGGAGGAAGACACAGAGAGGGGGAGGAAGACACAGAGAGAGAGAGAGAAAGAGGAGTAGGAAGACAGAGAGAGACAGAGAGAAAGAGGGGGAGGAAGATAGAGAGAGAGAAAAAAAAGAGGGGTAGGAAGACAGAGAGAGAGAGAGAGAAAAAAAGAGGGGGGGAGACACAGAGAGAGAGAGAGAAAAAGAGGGGGAGGAAGACACAGAGAGAGAGAGAGAAAAAGAGGGGGAGGAAGACACAGAGAGAAAGAGGGGGAGGAAGACAGAGATAGAGAGAGGGGGAGGAAGATAGAGAGAGAAAGAGGGGGAGGAAGACAGAGAGAGAAAGAGGGGGAGGAAGACAGAGAGAGAGAGGGAGAGGAAGACGGAGAGAGAGGGGGAGGAGGTGGAAGACGGAGAGAGAGAGAGATAGGGGAAGACAGAGAGAGAGAGAGAAAGACAGAGAGAGAGGGAGAGGAAGACAGAGAGAGAGGGAGAGGAAGACAGAGAGAGAGGGAGAGGAAGACAGAGAGAGAGGGGGAGGAAGACAGAGAGAGAGGGGGAGGAAGACAGAGAGAGAGGGAGAGGAAGACAGAGAGAGAGGGAGAGGAAGACAGAGAGAGAGGGGGAGGAAGACAGAGAGAGAGGGGGAGGAAGACAGAGAGAGAGAGGGGGAGGAAGACAGAGAGAGAGAGGGGAGGAAGACAGAGAGAGAGAGGAAGACAGAGAGAGAGGGGGAGGAAGACAGAGAGAGAGAGAGGGGGAGGAAGACAGAGAGAGAGAGGGGGAGGAAGACAGAGAGAGGGGGAGGAAGACAGAGAGAGGGGAGGAAGACAGAGAGAGGGGAGGAAGACAGAGAGAGGGGGAGGAAGACAGAGAGAGGGGAGGAAGACAGAGAGAGGGGGAGGAAGACAGAGAGAGAGAGAGGGGGAGGAATACAGAGAGAGAGAGAGGGGGAGGAATACACAGAGAGAGACGGGGAGGAATATAGAGAGAGCGAGGGGGAGGAATACAGAGAGAGCGAGGAGGGAGGAAGACAGAGAGAGCGAGGGGGAGGAAGACAGAGAGAGCGAGAGAAAAAGAGGGGGAGGAAGACAGAGAGAGCGAGAAACAGAGAGGGTGGAGGAAGACAGAGAGAGAGAGAGGAAAACAGAGAGAGGCATAGAGAGAGAGAGGGGGCAGAGAGAGATGGGCAGAGAGAGAGAGGGGCAGAGAGAGAGAGAGAGAGAGGGGCAGAGAGAGAAGGGAAGAGAGAGAGAGGGGCAGAGAGAAGGAGGGTCAGAGAGAAGAGAGGGTCAGAGAAAGAGAGGGTCAGAGAAAGAGAGGGTGGGGCAGAGAAAGAGAGAGGGGGCAGAGAAAGAGAGAGGGGTGAAGAGAAAGAGAGAGGGGTGAAGAGAAAGAGAGAGGGGTGAAGAGAAAGAGAGAGGGGTGAAGAGAAAGAGAGAGGGGTGAAGAGAAAGAGAGAGGGTGAAGAGAAAGAGAGAGGGTGAAGAGAAAGAGAGAGGGTGAAGAGAAAGAGAGAGGGTGAAGAGAAAGAGAGAGGGTGAAGAGAAAGAGAGAGGGTGAAGAGAAAGAGAGAGAGGGTTGAAGAGAAAGAGAGAGAGGGTTGAAGAGAAAGAGAGAGGGGGAAGAGAAAGAGAGAGGGGTGAAGAGAAAGAGAGAGGGGGAGAGAAAGAGAGAGGGGGGAAGAGAAATAGAGTGGGGGGGAGAGAAAGAGAGAGGGGGGAAGAGAAATAGAGTGGGGGGAAGAGAAATAGAGTGGGGGGAAGAGAAAGAGAGAGGGGGACAGAGAAAGAGAGAGGGGGGAAGAGAAAGAGAGAGGGGGGAAGAGAAAGAGAGAGGGGGGAAGAGAAAGAGAGAGGGGGACAGAGAAAGAGAGGGGGGACAGAGAAAGAGAGGAGGCAGTGAAAGAGAGAGGGGGCAGAGAAAGAGAGAGAAAGGAAGAGGAAGAGAGAAAGGAAGAGGAAGAGAGAGAGAGTCAGACAGAGAAAAAAAGACAGAGAGATCCAGAAAGTGATAGAGAGAGAGAGAGAAAGAGAGAGAGAGATAGGCAGAGCGAGATAAGAAGGCCTACAGACTAAGGAAACCGTGGGGAAAACCCAGGAGGTTCGGATATTGGTAGCGGATAGAGAGGGCTGCCGGAAATCTTAATGGAATCGTGAGAAAACGTGTTGTGCGTGTGTGGGGTGGAGAGGGGGGGGAGAGGGAAATGGGGTTTCGTATGTTGAATAGCAAAAGAAATCGACATCTCGACAAGAAAGACGTAGAGTTTAAAGTTATAGGAGGGCGACTATTACTACAACTAATAAGTAGAAGAAGAAAAAGAAAGAGAAGATAAAAAGAAAGATAAAAAAGAAAGAAAAACGAATAGAAAAGGAAGGAGAAGAAGAAAAAGACGAACGAGAAGAATGAGAAGGAGAAGAAAAATGAAAATAATAGAAGAAAAAGAAAAAATAGAAGAAAAAGAATAAGAAATAGAAAAGGAAAAAGAAGGAGGAAAAAGAAGGAGAAAAAAAGAAAAAGGAAAAGAAAAAATAGAAGAAAAAGAAAAAATAGAAGAAAAAGAAAACATAGAAGAAAAAGAAAACATAGAAGAAAAAGAAAACATAGAAGAAAAAAGAAAAGAAATAGAAAAGGAAAACGAAAGATGGGAAAAAGAAACAAAGAAGACGAAAAAGAGAACAAGAAAAATGGAGAAGAAAAGAAAAAGAAAAAAGAAAAACGAGAAGAAAATGAAGAAAAAAGAAAAACAAGAAAAAGAAAAAAGAAAAAGAAAAAAGAAAAACGAGAAGAAACAGAAAAAGAAAAAAGAAATAAGAAAAAAGAAAAAGAAATAGAAAAGGAAAACGAAAACGAAAGATGAGAAAAAGAAAGAGAAAAAGAAGAAAAAGAAAAAGGAGAAGAAAAAGAAAAACTAAAAAAGAAAACAAGAAAAAGAAAAAAGAAAAAAACTAAAGAAAAACAAGAAAGAAGAAAAAGAAAAAAGAAAAAGGAGAAGAAAAAGAAAAAAGTAAAAAGAAAAAGAAAAAAGAAAAAAGAAAAACGAAAAACGAAAAACGAGAAGAAAAAGAAAAAAGAAAAAGAAAAAAGAAAAACAAGAAAAAAAAAAAGAAAAACAAGAAAAAGAAAAAAAGAAAAACAAGAAAAAGAAAAAAGGAAAAGGAAGAAACAAAAGAAAAAAAAGAAAAAGAAAAAAAGAAAAAGAAAAAAGAAAAAAAAAGAAAAGAAAAAGAAAAACGAAAAAGAGGAAAATGCAGATGAAAAAGAAGAATCAGATCGTTCAAGAAGGTGACAACAACTGATTCAACTCGTTTATATAAAATACATAAAGATATAAAATATATCGTTAAAATATCACCTATCAAGAAGAGGTGATGGTCGAAATACGAGATAGAGCAATTACATAAATAAGTGATGAGAATCAAAATGTGTGTAGAATACAATATCTATTAAATCATCAATTGTTCAAAACAAGGAATTCATATAAAAAAATTATTTAATTATAATGTTCTTTTATAAATCGCTTGTTTTGAATAATTGATGATTTAATAGATATTGTATTCTATCAATTTTCAGTCTCATATCTGACTTATATATATATATATATATATATATATATATATATATAGTAATCCAGGTAGGGTAAAAATCCACAGGGTAGAAATCCAAAGGGAATCAAACCGGGTTTATAAAAGAGTGCTCAATAAAAAATATAGAGCTGTATTGTGAATGCTTTTATTCAAACATGTACAAGGTCTGCTACACTGGCATGTCGATGTTATCGATCTACAGCATTCAAGAGCTGAAGTCTCATCAGGCAGAGAATTATTTTTTTGATCCAACCTGGTTGCTTAAATCCTGGAATTAAGCAACCAGGCTCTTGATAGCTATAGATCGATAACATCGACATGCCAGTGTAGCAGACCTTGTACATGTTTGAATAAAAGCATTCACTATATATATATATAAATATATATATATATATATATATATACATGGATGTGTATAAATGTGTGCGTATAAGCGTAGATGTGGGTGTGTGTGAATATGATTAAGGTAGAGGAGACGGAAATGTCTAGCCAGTGTATGTGTGGATATATATATATATATATATGTGTGTGTGTGTGTGTGTGTGTGTGTGTGTGTGTGTGTGTGTGTGTGTGTGTGTGTGGAGGGGGGTGTGTGTGTGTGGAGGGGTGTGTGTGTGTGTATAGATATATATATATATATATTTTTAACTTTACTTCTATATATAAGTGTGTATTATGTTTGTGAGTATATAAATATGTACGTATTAGCGTGGGTGTGAGTATGTATGAGTATGTCTCGATGTCTATGCGTCTGGTTAAAGAGGAAGAGACGGTATGAACCAATTTCTTGCAAGTCGATAGATAGGTGTCAAAGTTGGCATCTTATGGAAAGGGTTGTCTCGTCTGAAGACTTTTGGAAATGTAATTTGTCTGCTTGTTTTTTCTTTTTCTTTCTTTCTTTCTTATGATTGTGTATTAGCGGATATTATCTTAGCTCACCAGTACATCCCTGAAGAAGAGCCGAGCAGGTTCTGAAACGATTGTCGGATACTCAAACTATGTTTATTTTAATATAAAAGCTCTAATATATATTGAGCACTTTTGAACAGTAATGGTTTTGTTCATTTAGTTAATATTTGAACTTAATATATATATATATATATATATATATATATATATATGACACGTCCCATCGCATGTATCTCCTCTCCCCCACTTCTGTCTGGATCGTAAACAACCTCATTTTATCTCTATCTATCTTTGTATCTTTTTATTCTACCCTTTTATTATATCTCTCTCTTTTCACTTTATTTTATTTTATTTCACAATTTATATATTATCTTTTATATTTTTATTTTTTTTTATTTTGATTTTGGGATTTTGATTCTTAACGGTCCCAACCACGTGACTTTCCAAATTTTAAAATTTTAAATTTCTTTTCGTTTTTCTCCATTTCATTCTTCCCAAATATGATCTTAGGTTAACATCGGATTCTGACTGCCTGATGAGATCTCAGTTTATAATAGCTGTTGATCGATAATATCGACATGCCGGTGTCGCAGATTTTTTTTATCTGTGTAAATAAAAATAATCACATGTAAAAGCTCTATTTGATATTGAGCACTTTTTGTAAACCCGGTTGAAATTCTTTGGGTAACTACCCTGTTGATCTATTACCTGGATTATTATTATTATTATTATTATTATTATGTTAAAATATATAAATTTATTTGATTATTTAGGATTAATTAAGCTTTATTTTATTTATTATTGATAGTTTTGTGTTTTAAAAAAAGGTTTTTATTTTCATTCTATTAGGTGTTTTATTTACTTATTTATTTGTAATTTTGTATTTTTTTATTTTAAAGGAGACTTCAGTAATGTACCGTTTTAAACGAATAATTCAAACGCCATTCCCCCAAAATCTTTTCATTTTTAGAGGCGCCGAAAACCTACGATCTGTTGACGATCTTCAGAATACAAAAGAAAAAAAACTTTAAAACACAACACTTTTAAATAGATAAAAAATAAATGAAATAAAACTCAATAAATCCTACCAGATATATAACTCTGAACCCGGAACATTCTTAAAAAGGGACACTTCAGTAATGCACCGTTTCTTAAAACGGTGACCTCAAACGCGATTTCTCCTTGTTTTTCATATCATTACAGTACGATGACGAGTCCCTTTGAGCTATAAGTTTTTAAAAATTTAAAAGGTCAGTTCATCTGGATAAAATCGAGGTACGAGTTTTTAAATAAATTATTTGTATGTATACATATATATATATATATATATATATATATATATATATAAAAGTTTATAACTAAAAGGTAACTTTTAGATAATTAGACATATTGTGAGGTGAGAAAAGCTCAATATACTGGATAGAGCAAAAATATGATGAGTCAATGATAAGATTTTAATCTTTGTAAAGCCTGGCTTAAGGAATTAAATTGAAAGAGAACAAATATTTTTATTCACTAAATGCTCCTTGTTCTGAACAACTGAAGATATTGATTTGCTTCCATTTGCAGGTCTAATTATTTTTCATTGACCTATATATATATATATATATATATATATATATATATATATATGAGAGAGAGAAAAGGAGATAAAGAGAGAGAGAACGAGAGAGGGGTATATATAAAGATATATATATATATATATAAAGAGAGAGAGAGAGAGATATATATATATATATATATATAAAGAGAGAAAGATTATATATATATATAAAGAGAGAGAGAGAAAGATTATATATATATATATATATATATATATATAAAGAGAGAAAGATTATATATATATATATATATATATATATATATATATATATGAATAAAGAGGGAAGAGGTCTGTAGATATATATATACCTTTATCTACGCAAAGAAAATCTCTAATTCTTCAACACACGTATACGCCTAGATCGGTCGAATTCGCTTCCACGCGGGAACATATGGACATAGAAATATCTATTCTGTTTCCAACTTAGCCATGCCAACATGACCCCAGGGTGTTTCGGCCGGGCACCGGACTTCCGTCCACACGACCGAGACCAATAAAACAACGCACTCCCGCCACTCACCAACCTCGTCGCCCCCCCCCCCCCCCCGGATCCGCACAGCAATGCAAAGTAAAAACAGTCGAACACCAGTCCGTGGTATTTATAGAAAGCAACCGTGGTATATGGAACGGAATGTCCGATAGTTGGAAAGCGGCCTCCGTGACTTATGAAGCGAAAGGGCAAAGGTTGGGGGTTTGATTTTTCGATAGAGAGAAAGGGGACGGGAAGTTAGTCAGGATGGTTCGGTCCTGGGTAGACAGAGGCTGCGGAAACAGTCATTTAGAAGGGGGCAGTCGCCAGTTTTTTTTCTTCTGGGGGTATTACATTGGCCGGGGTCGATTTGGATAATCCTATTAAGAATTCCGATTTGAAAACCAAACGCTGGAAAAATGTTTACCTTCTGGGAAAGAGAGCAAGGTTTATGTTTTATAAAGAGGGGGGGGAGGGTGTATCGAAATTATTCCCCTTTTTGTCTCATCATTTTTAATATATATATATATATATATATATATATTTGTATAATTGGGCAGCATTCCCTCCCTTATACATGTTTGATTAAACAGGAGTGCCAACTTCAGCTTATTCATATATATATATATTACTCGTATGAGCCACTCCTACACTGATGAGGGTAAGAAAGCCTATAGACACTTACCCTCATCAGTGTAGGAGTGGCTCATACGAGTAAAATATATATATATATATATATATATATATATATATATATATATATAATATTTATAAAGAATATTAATTATTTATGACCTACGGAAGTCGATGTTTCATGCTGACGCAATCTTCAGTGCAGGAAGATAATTCCCGACGGTAGACACTGATTTGCAGTCAAAGATCTTACCAGTTGGGCACAAGAAATTAGCTTGTAATTTAGGAGGAATTTAACTTTTTAAAGATTGCTCAACAACAACAAATCGTGTTAGATTTCGCAATGAAGCTAGTAGTACTGCTTGTTATTAAATTCACTCATATATATATATATATATATATATATATATGAGAGAGAGAAAGAGATAGATAGATGGATGAATGAACTAGTCATGCACGACACGTGTTTCACAATACTTTGGCTAATAAGCGCGGCTGACTTTGGTAGCATTCGAAACCTCGACCACAGGAACTGCAGTCGGTTTTGATAATTTAAATTTGATAAAACATTTTGCCCATAGTTAGAATCGTGTTTGATCTGTTTCAGGATTTATATTGAGACATTTTTCCCCTATAATTTGTTCTTATGTTTTTTCAAAAATTTCTCACGTTTGCATTTTCAAGATATTAATCGCTAATAATTAATTAATATTCAATTGTTTTTAATCAGACATTCTGACAATAAGAGGGTAATCTTTGAAAAGCCATGACTTAAGGTCATTATGCATTTTGCATTCCTTGTTTGAACACTTGATAAGCTTAGAAACTTGTAAACTATGCAAATTTCATCCATCTCATCCTTATCTAATTATATATATATATAAATATATATATAATATTTGTTATTGGTTATTATCTATGTACATATACGTTTCGTCCTTAATAATCGGGACTCATCATATGACTATTCACTACCGTTCATGCGATTCGAAACCCCGAACCACGAGTATTTTGCAACTCAAATCCGACGCCTTAACCACTCGGGCAATTTTGAACAGCGAATAAACTGTGATAATTTTAACACTTCATCGGCGGCTTAACGTCTAAGAGTGTTCTACTTTTTTTTAATGACAGGAACGATGCATTTAAAGCTAGTGACGTGATGCTGTGTTAATACTACACTTACAGTGCTCTACTTTTTCTAGGAGCGACAAATAATAATAAATATTTGTTATTGTTTATTATCTATGTACGTATACGTTTCGTCCTTAATAATCGGGACTCATCAGCATAGAGATATGACTATTAACTACCGGTCATATATATATATATATATATATATATATATATATATATATATATATATATATATATATATAAATGAATAAATGCGAAAGTTTTTTTTATTCATCATACCTATATTACATGAAAAGGGCTCTATGTTATTTAGGTAAGTAATGCAAGATTTTTATACGAAAATACTGTATATATACTAGAGATTCAAGATCCAAACATTCTGTATGTCTAATTTACATAATTATTTGTAGATAATAAATTAATGTTTGGTGTTATATACATCTATTTTTTGTTCGCGATTTTCCCGAAATATATATATATACAATAGTTTTGTCGATATCAACAGTAATTAATTGAAATGATTTTATAATAAAAAGGATAAGTAACCAAATCGTTTCTTGAAGTATTTTAAATTATTTTTAAGGGAGATAATTAGAATGTTTTTCGCAATTATCTACACTACGAGTACAACCACAAAAAATACTGATGAAATCTAGAAATTGAAACATTTCAACTAAGTTCTCATTATAAAATTAAGATTTGTCGACTACTTTGCAAATTAAAATTCCTTTGTTTTATTTATTTATTTTTCTAAATTTGTGTACGTTTGTTGAATAATGGTCCTATGGGAATGGACGTGTCTGTTGGAAATCGTTCGTTTGACTTGCGCGAATTAACGCGGGTGGACCGACAGTTGAGTGTAGAATAGGGCCTGTTCTCACAGGCGGAAATCACAGACGTGACAAGGTCACCGTTTGACGAGACTCCAGATCAAGGGTCAGTATGCACCTGCGAGAGGCTCTGTGACGTCACGGGCCCTTGCGTGGGAAACAGAGGGATCCGTGACGTCAGTCGTTCTTCGTAAGAAGCGAGTTTCGTCAGTCTGGGTTTTGGAGGCGAACCTATCAGACATGATTTTGATGTAGTCAGCAATTTGATTTAAGGGACATATTTCCCTAAGAAAATGCAAGCGAGAAATATCCTTCCCCCTCTATGAATGGTTAAGAAAATAATTATTAACTAACTATGATAAAGTAGTGATTTGCTCTCTCTCTCTTTCTCCCTCTCTATCCCCCTCTCTCTCTCTCGACGTAGTGAATGGCCCAGACCGATAAATAACTAACACTTGTAATAAAAGGAATTGAAAGTTAAGAGGATTGTTTGTCGTCGGAGTGCGTCATGGGGTTTTTGTTGCAGACGACGGACGGCGTGGTTCACGGCAGGAAGGAAGGAAGAAAGAAAGAATTCATCCACTAGACGACACGACCCTCTACACGACGAGGGAGAAAACTAAAGGTATGCAAACAATATCTGAACACTGATTTACGATGTTTTAAAAATGACGAGTATTAAATGTGAACTGCCACGGCCCTTTCAGGGACGAGTATACGAAACTTAAAAATGACGAGTATTAAACGAGAACCGTCGTGACCCAAAATTATCTTTAAAAAACCGCCATTCTATACGATTATTCGATATTCAGTTAAATCGTTATTAATATTTGTTACTGCATCTTAAATTACAATGTTTGAAACTAGAAATCGAATAATCGCATAGAATGTCGGCTTTTTAAAAAGAGAATTTCGGACGCTGAAAACGTACACTATGTAAAAACAAAAATTTAAAAAAACGTCCCTAAACAGGTATTCCTATTTACTTGCCTCCCTACAAGGGCAAAGTTAGACGCAAGAAAGATTTTTAATGCGTAGTAATCCAGCTCCCCTAAAAAAGGAGCACTCTGGATTGGAACAAAAATTAAAATTGCGGCAGTCTAGAAGGAGTTTTTCTTCACTGACCGATGACAAAAAAAGATAAAGTGTAGTATCGGAACAGATACTACACTCCTAACCAAAAGGCTTAGAAACAAAATATTTATTCCCTGTAGTTTAATAAAGTAAGCACAAGGCCAATATATTTAAGTGTTAGAGAGAGTCGTGCTGGGATAGTTTCATTATAATACCCCATTTCTGTCCTGTGCAGTTCTAGGAGGTCCACCCTCCCAGGCTTTGCCTCCCCTCTTTGGGGAGGAGTAAGTTTATTGCTTACTGTCTGAGGCGCCCCTACCGGGGAATGCCGACGGGGATGCCCACGCAATTTTTAAATGGCCAGAGTGCTCACCTCTCGAGCGCTGGCTTTTCAAACCCCACTTTCTCGACCCGATCTTGGGTCACATCTTACTTATGGGAGTAAGATAAAACTGGCCTTGTGCCTAACTCCTGGGGAGGAGTAAATAAAACCCCATTTGGTCTATGGGCTTGACTACTTAGGAAATCTTCAGTTTGATTAATTTCATTTGCAAGAATGCGTAGATGAATGAATGGTGGTGGGTGGGACGACTACCCCTTCTACCCCCCCCCCCAAAAAAATAAAAACACAGGAAAATAAAGAAACCAAATAAAACAAGCCGCGCGTGTGTGGTCCCCCTCTGTATGTGACTCGATGTGGCGAGTGTAAAATGCAATAAATTTGGGCAATTTGGGGCATTTTTGACCCCCCTTTGACCCCCTGGGGTGCTAACCAGAATTGTTCTGAGGTCAAGGATGCTCATTTTATATCCAGAACGATTGCCTCTACATTTTGGCCAAGTTTCAGAAAAATTGAATGGATAGATCAAACATTATGGGCTGAAAAGTGTCATTTTTTGCCATTTTGTTTTTTTTTACCCGCTGGGGGCGCGAACCAGATTTTTTCCAAAGTCAGCGATACTTATTTTCTATTAGGAACAATTGCCTCCACATTTTGGCAAAGTTTCAGAGAAATTGAATGGATGGATGAAAAGTTATGGGGCAAAAAAGTCATATTTTATCCATTTCGGGGCCTTTTGACCAGATATTTTTTCAAAAATCAGAGAATGTCACTTTCTAACCTGACCAAAGTTACAACTTCATGCAAAATTTGAGAGAAATTCAATGGATGATTGCGGAGAAAAATCCAGACGGACGGACATGCCTCAAAACATAAGTCCCCCGATTTTAAAAATCGGGGGACCAATTAGATGAAGGCTATGTAAAAGAATTGTGATTTATGTCATTTCCATTAACTTGGGGTTAGAAGGACAAACACTTCCTTTACATTTTTAAATCAGTTTTATCCATATCTTCACTCCATCAATAACTTTACATCCGCACGTGCGCTCAGGTTGACGTCTCCAATCCGACAGCTAAAAAAAAAAAGCGGGAGTAAACTGTGTGAACAGTTAAACGGAAGTGCTTCCCGCGCAAAGCGTTCTGATTGGATAATAGATAAATCACTCCGCATGCGTACACAAGTTTAGACGAAAGAAAATAGTTCGTCAACGTATAACTGTTACACATAAAGAAAGTCAAACTGCCTCCCGTATTATTTAATTAGTTAGTAAGGCCTTCTTAATCTTTTTTATGGACTAACGAGTTACTGCTTTTTAAGGCTAAAAAGCCATTCGAGTATACGGGTTAATGAGTGTGTCAGGTGGGTACTGAGAGAATACTGTGTTGATTTGCGACGATGTTTGAAACTGGGCAGAATTTGATTATTTAAAAGGGTATTGATTTACTCCTCTCCAGGAGTTAGGCACAAGGCCAATTTTTATCTTACTCCCACAAGTAAGATGTGACTCAAGGTCGGGTCGGGAAAGTGGGGTTTAAAAATTGCCTGGGCAGCTCCGTCGGCATTTCCCGGTAGGGGCGCCTCAGGCAGTAAGCAATAAACTTACTCCTCCCCAAAGAGGGGAGGCGAAGCCTGGGAGGGTGGACCTCCTAGAACTGCACAGGACAGACCCATAGACCGGCGTAAATCAAGCCCCGAAGGCCAAGACATTACCAGTCTATGGGGTGCAGTATCCATCGGAACAGATACTACACTTTGATCTTAGGGTAGCTCAACAAGAATTTGTTAACGTTGGACGGGAAAACGACCATGTTGTAGTCAGTTTTGAAGCAGCCTCGTGGTGTTGTGTTCTACATACGGGCAGTTCTTGGGAAGAAACTCTGCTCATGGAAGTTTCGTTCAGCTTCAAGCACACAGAAGAAGAAAGGGAAACCCTTAGTTTGGTTTGGTAGTTTTGTTTTACGGCATATCAACCCTTTTTGGGTGATTTAATGCCGAATCTGGTCATTATAGTAAAAGTTTTTATGCTTCAAGTTCTTTATATCTTCAAATGTTTAATCATCGTTTTTGGTTTGGTAGTTTTGTTTTACGGCATATCAACCCTTTTTGGGTTATTTAATGCCGAATCTGGTCATTATAGTAAAAGTTTTTATGCTTCAAGTTCTTTATATCTTCAAATGTTTAATCATCGTTTTTGGTTTGGTAGTTTTGTTTTACGGCATATCAACCCTTTTGGGTTATTTAATGCCGAATCTGGTCATTATAGTAAAAGATTTATGCTTCAAGTTCTTTATATCTTCAAATGTTTAATCATCGTTTTTGGTTTGGTAGTTTTGTTTTACGGCATATCAACCCTTTTGGGTTATTTAATGCCGAATCTGGTCATTATAGTAAAAGATTTATGCTTCAAGTTCTTTATATCTTCAAATGTTTAATCATCGTTTTTGGTTTGGTAGTTTTGTTTTACGGCATATCAACCCTTTTGGGTTATTTAATGCCGAATCTGGTCATTATAGTAAAAGTTTTTATGCTTCAAGTTCTTTATATCTTCAAATGTTTAATCATCGTTTTTGGTTTGGTAGTTTTGTTTTACGGCATATCAACCCTTTTGGGTTATTTAATGCCGAATCTGGTCATTATAGTAAAAGATTTATGCTTCAAGTTCTTTATATCTTCAAATGTTTAATCATCGTTTTTGGTTTGGTAGTTTTGTTTTACGGCATATCAACCCTTTTGGGTTATTTAATGCCGAATCTGGTCATTATAGTAAAAGATTTATGCTTCAAGTTCTTTATATCTTCAAATGTTTAATCATCGTTTTTGGTTTGGTAGTTTTGTTTTACGGCATATCAACCCTTTTGGGTTATTTAATGCCGAATCTGGTCATTATAGTAAAAGATTTATGCTTCAAGTTCTTTATATCTTCAAATGTTTAATCATCGTTTTTGGTTTGGTAGTTTTGTTTTACGGCATATCAACCCTTTTGGGTTATTTAATGCCGAATCTGGTCATTATAGTAAAAGATTTATGCTTCAAGTTCTTTATATCTTCAAATGTTTAATCATCGTTTTTGGTTTGGTAGTTTTGTTTTACGGCATATCAACCCTTTTGGGTTATTTAATGCCGAATCTGGTCATTATAGTAAAAGTTTTTATGCTTCAAGTTCTTTATATCTTCAAATGTTTAATCATCGTTTTTGGTTTGGTAGTTTTGTTTTACGGCATATCAACCCTTTTGGGTTATTTAATGCCGAATCTGGTCATTATAGTAAAAGATTTATGCTTCAAGTTCTTTATATCTTCAAATGTTTAATCATCGTTTTTGGTTTGGTAGTTTTGTTTTACGGCATATCAACCCTTTTGGGTTATTTAATGCCGAATCTGGTCATTATAGTAAAAGATTTATGCTTCAAGTTCTTTATATCTTCAAATGTTTAATCATCGTTTTTGGTTTGGTAGTTTTGTTTTACGGCATATCAACCCTTTTGGGTTATTTAATGCCGAATCTGGTCATTATAGTAAAAGATTTATGCTTCAAGTTCTTTATATCTTCAAATGTTTAATCATCGTTTTTGGTTTGGTAGTTTTGTTTTACGGCATATCAACCCTTTTGGGTTATTTAATGCCGAATCTGGTCATTATAGTAAAAGATTTATGCTTCAAGTTCTTTATATCTTCAAATGTTTAATCATCGTTTTTGGTTTGGTAGTTTTGTTTTACGGCATATCAACCCTTTTGGGTTATTTAATGCCGAATCTGGTCATTATAGTAAAAGATTTATGCTTCAAGTTCTTTATATCTTCAAATGTTTAATCATCGTTTTTGGTTTGGTAGTTTTGTTTTACGGCATATCAACCCTTTTGGGTTATTTAATGCCGAATCTGGTCATTATAGTAAAAGATTTATGCTTCAAGTTCTTTATATCTTCAAATGTTTAATCATCGTTTTTGGTTTGGTAGTTTTGTTTTACGGCATATCAACCCTTTTGGGTTATTTAATGCCGAATCTGGTCATTATAGTAAAAGATTTATGCTTCAAGTTCTTTATATCTTCAAATGTTTAATCATCGTTTTTGGTTTGGTAGTTTTGTTTTACGGCATATCAACCCTTTTTGGGTTATTTAATGCCGAATCTGGTCATTATAGTAAAAGATTTATGCTTCAAGTTCTTTATATCTTCAAATGTTTAATCATCGTTTTTGGTTTGGTAGTTTTGTTTTACGGCATATCAACCCTTTTGGGTTATTTAATGCCGAATCTGGTCATTATAGTAAAAGATTTATGCTTCAAGTTCTTTATATCTTCAAATGTTTAATCATCGTTTTTGGTTTGGTAGTTTTGTTTTACGGCATATCAACCCTTTTGGGTTATTTAATGCCGAATCTGGTCATTATAGTAAAAGATTTATGCTTCAAGTTCTTTATATCTTCAAATGTTTAATCATCGTTTTTGGTTTGGTAGTTTTGTTTTACGGCATATCAACCCTTTTTGGGTTATTTAATGCCGAATCTGGTCATTATAGTAAAAGATTTATGCTTCAAGTTCTTTATATCTTCAAATGTTTAATCATCGTTTTTGGTTTGGTAGTTTTGTTTTACGGCATATCAACCCTTTTGGGTTATTTAATGCCGAATCTGGTCATTATAGTAAAAGATTTATGCTTCAAGTTCTTTATATCTTCAAATGTTTAATCATCGTTTTTGGTTTGGTAGTTTTGTTTTACGGCATATCAACCCTTTTGGGTTATTTAATGCCGAATCTGGTCATTATAGTAAAAGTTTTTATGCTTCAAGTTCTTTATATCTTCAAATGTTTAATCATCGTTTTTGGTTTGGTAGTTTTGTTTTACGGCATATCAACCCTTTTGGGTTATTTAATGCCGAATCTGGTCATTATAGTAAAAGATTTATGCTTCAAGTTCTTTATATCTTCAAATGTTTAATCATCGTTTTTGGTTTGGTAGTTTTGTTTTACGGCATATCAACCCTTTTGGGTTATTTAATGCCGAATCTGGTCATTATAGTAAAAGATTTATGCTTCAAGTTCTTTATATCTTCAAATGTTTAATCATCGTTTTTGGTTTGGTAGTTTTGTTTTACGGCATATCAACCCTTTTGGGTTATTTAATGCCGAATCTGGTCATTATAGTAAAAGATTTATGCTTCAAGTTCTTTATATCTTCAAATGTTTAATCATCGTTTTTGGTTTGGTAGTTTTGTTTTACGGCATATCAACCCTTTTGGGTTATTTAATGCCGAATCTGGTCATTATAGTAAAAGTTTTTATGCTTCAAGTTCTTTATATCTTCAAATGTTTAATCATCGTTTTTGGTTTGGTAGTTTTGTTTTACGGCATATCAACCCTTTTGGGTTATTTAATGCCGAATCTGGTCATTATAGTAAAAGATTTATGCTTCAAGTTCTTTATATCTTCAAATGTTTAATCATCGTTTTTGGTTTGGTAGTTTTGTTTTACGGCATATCAACCCTTTTGGGTTATTTAATGCCGAATCTGGTCATTATAGTAAAAGATTTATGCTTCAAGTTCTTTATATCTTCAAATGTTTAATCATCGTTTTTGGTTTGGTAGTTTTGTTTTACGGCATATCAACCCTTTTGGGTTATTTAATGCCGAATCTGGTCATTATAGTAAAAGATTTATGCTTCAAGTTCTTTATATCTTCAAATGTTTAATCATCGTTTTTGGTTTGGTAGTTTTGTTTTACGGCATATCAACCCTTTTGGGTTATTTAATGCCGAATCTGGTCATTATAGTAAAAGATTTATGCTTCAAGTTCTTTATATCTTCAAATGTTTAATCATCGTTTTTGGTTTGGTAGTTTTGTTTTACGGCATATCAACCCTTTTGGGTTATTTAATGCCGAATCTGGTCATTATAGTAAAAGATTTATGCTTCAAGTTCTTTATATCTTCAAATGTTTAATCATCGTTTTTGGTTTGGTAGTTTTGTTTTACGGCATATCAACCCTTTTGGGTTATTTAATGCCGAATCTGGTCATTATAGTAAAAGATTTATGCTTCAAGTTCTTTATATCTTCAAATGTTTAATCATCGTTTTTGGTTTGGTAGTTTTGTTTTACGGCATATCAACCCTTTTTGGGTTATTTAATGCCGAATCTGGTCATTATAGTAAAAGATTTATGCTTCAAGTTCTTTATATCTTCAAATGTTTAATCATCGTTTTTGGTTTGGTAGTTTTGTTTTACGGCATATCAACCCTTTTGGGTTATTTAATGCCGAATCTGGTCATTATAGTAAAAGATTTATGCTTCAAGTTCTTTATATCTTCAAATGTTTAATCATCGTTTTTGGTTTGGTAGTTTTGTTTTACGGCATATCAACCCTTTTGGGTTATTTAATGCCGAATCTGGTCATTATAGTAAAAGATTTATGCTTCAAGTTCTTTATATCTTCAAATGTTTAATCATCGTTTTTGGTTTGGTAGTTTTGTTTTACGGCATATCAACCCTTTTTGGGTTATTTAATGCCGAATCTGGTCATTATAGTAAAAGATTTATGCTTCAAGTTCTTTATATCTTCAAATGTTTAATCATCGTTTTTGGTTTGGTAGTTTTGTTTTACGGCATATCAACCCTTTTGGGTTATTTAATGCCGAATCTGGTCATTATAGTAAAAGATTTATGCTTCAAGTTCTTTATATCTTCAAATGTTTAATCATCGTTTTTGGTTTGGTAGTTTTGTTTTACGGCATATCAACCCTTTTGGGTTATTTAATGCCGAATCTGGTCATTATAGTAAAAGATTTATGCTTCAAGTTCTTTATATCTTCAAATGTTTAATCATCGTTTTTGGTTTGGTAGTTTTGTTTTACGGCATATCAACCCTTTTTGGGTTATTTAATGCCGAATCTGGTCATTATAGTAAAAGATTTATGCTTCAAGTTCTTTATATCTTCAAATGTTTAATCATCGTTTTTGGTTTGGTAGTTTTGTTTTACGGCATATCAACCCTTTTGGGTTATTTAATGCCGAATCTGGTCATTATAGTAAAAGATTTATGCTTCAAGTTCTTTATATCTTCAAATGTTTAATCATCGTTTTTGGTTTGGTAGTTTTGTTTTACGGCATATCAACCCTTTTGGGTTATTTAATGCCGAATCTGGTCATTATAGTAAAAGATTTATGCTTCAAGTTCTTTATATCTTCAAATGTTTAATCATCGTTTTTGGTTTGGTAGTTTTGTTTTACGGCATATCAACCCTTTTGGGTTATTTAATGCCGAATCTGGTCATTATAGTAAAAGATTTATGCTTCAAGTTCTTTATATCTTCAAATGTTTAATCATCGTTTTTGGTTTGGTAGTTTTGTTTTACGGCATATCAACCCTTTTGGGTTATTTAATGCCGAATCTGGTCATTATAGTAAAAGATTTATGCTTCAAGTTCTTTATATCTTCAAATGTTTAATCATCGTTTTTGGTTTGGTAGTTTTGTTTTACGGCATATCAACCCTTTTGGGTTATTTAATGCCGAATCTGGTCATTATAGTAAAAGATTTATGCTTCAAGTTCTTTATATCTTCAAATGTTTAATCATCGTTTTTGGTTTGGTAGTTTTGTTTTACGGCATATCAACCCTTTTGGGTTATTTAATGCCGAATCTGGTCATTATAGTAAAAGATTTATGCTTCAAGTTCTTTATATCTTCAAATGTTTAATCATCGTTTTTGGTTTGGTAGTTTTGTTTTACGGCATATCAACCCTTTTTGGGTTATTTAATGCCGAATCTGGTCATTATAGTAAAAGATTTATGCTTCAAGTTCTAAAAATAAAATAAAAAAGGGGAGGGAGAAAGGGAGAGGGGCTGTTGTTTTTGTTTTTGGTTTTGTAGAACATAATTAAGTTTTACAAAAAAAAAAAAAAAAAAAAAAAAACGTCAATGTAGGTGAATTTCGTCTCAGGGAGCCACAGGGCAGCCTGATCTGGTATCACCAGGGGAAACCCTTGGTAATTTCAAACCATCCAACTGTTTACCAATGTGTTGATGCCGAAAACAACTGATAGATCTCTACATGGGAGTGGAATTTTAAGTAGGGAGAAAAGAACAAGCGGGTTGGAGTTGCCTAGTCTTGAAACTCAACGAGCAAGTTGCGTATCGGCACAAGTGCTCGTAAATGTAGAGTTTAACATCATCAACAAATACTTTATTACATAACTTTAGGCAAGCGGAAATAAGCCCAGACGAAACAGTCAGTAAAGTCGCAAAACAGAAATAAACGAGTTACATCCGACCCACATCAAACGGAAAGAAATAGTCGGAAACAGAAAGGAAGAAACAGTCGCCATTTAAAAATGACAAACCACTGGCTTCCGGCAAATCAGACTCAACTTCCGGGAGGAAATACGAATGTTAAACTGGCCTGCAGCCAGATTGGAAATCGGTTATTGGAAATCGCTTATGTCTCTCTATTTGTTCTGTAGAATACTTTAAAGAAAAAGACTATAAAGAAATAAAAGAAATACATTTGTCGGCGCATTTTAGAGCAATTGAAGGAATTGATATATTTAGCATACTAACCCTAACACTACTACTAATAATACTAATAACGTATAACTATTACGATAATAATAATAATAATACCACTAAAAATACTACTAATAATAACGAGGCCTGTCTTTGCATACTACTACTACTAATAATAATAATAATAACAATAACAATAATAATAATAATACCACTACTACTACTACTACTACTAATAATAATAATAATAATAATACCACTACTATTACTACCACTAATAATAATAATAAACGAGAAATCAATGGTAAGAGGCTGTTATCAAAAAGAGCTGAAGAATACTGGAAATTTGGGGAGACTTGTCACTCAGACTCCAGGAAATACCACTGGTTGTTGTCGGTGATCTGTGTGAGAATTCCTGGTGAGTACAAATAATAATAACAACAACAACAACAACGTATCTCCCTATACGAGGCCTGTCTTCAAAATATCCGACCTTAGACCAGAAAAAATATTTCAAATACGTGACGGGGTTGGGACCCTAATCCCCTATCAATGTAGGCCCCTTGTGCTTTCCAAAAGAAGACTTCGGGGACCGTTTCCGGCAGTGGATGGATCGGTGAGCTAAGTGGGTGCAAGCACAAGGGGCCTACTTTGAAGGGGATTAGGGTCCCCCATCCAGTCACGTATTTGAAATATTTGTCTGGCCTAAGGTCGAATACGTTTTAGACAGGCCTCGTATATATCCTCTCAAAATGACGTCACTTTCGAAAGGATGACTTTGCAATTTTAACAGTACTCGCCATTGAAAGTATGGTTTAGAAAACACGCTGGTTTATAAAGAAAATGCCTTTTATTAATTGTATGAATAATTGTTATTAATGTCACCTTATCGGAAAATATTGTAAATACATATGTACTTTTGATAATAGCAGTTATAAGTGTATATTTGTAAATATGAATTTAATTGAAGGGTAAAAGGAATGAATTATGTAAATGGGACAACCCGTCTAGTATTACTAATGGAGATTTGGTATCTTTCTATTTGAAACCGAGATCGCTTCTCAGCCTTTTGGCTAAGATCAAAGTGTAGTATCTGTTCCGATGGATACTGCACGCCTGTCCTGTGCAGTTCTAGGAGGTCCACCCTCCCAGGCTTCGCCTCCTCTCTTTGGAGAGGAGTAAGTTTATTGCTTACTGTCTGAGGCGCCCCTACCGGGGAATGCCGACGGGGCTGCCCAGGCAATTTTTAAATGGCCAGAGTGCTCACCTCTCGAGCGCTGGCTTTTAACCCCACTTTCCGACCCGAGCTTGGGTCACATGTTACTTGTAGGAGTAGGATAAAACTGGCCTTGTGCCTAACTCCTGGAGAGGAGTAAATAATACATTACTTTAAGTATTTGCACTATTGTGTAACTGTTTATCCCCAATTTAGGAGGTGGTGTAGTATCTGTTCTCTTTTCATGGTACAATCCTCTCGTGCATTACCCCTCCTGTGCGGGTAGTGTAGTACCTGTTCTGTTGTCATGCGACCATCCTCCCAGGCATTACCTCCTCATTTGTGGGTAATGTCGTATCTGTTCAGTTCCTATTTACTTACCTCCCCACGAGGGCAGAGTTAGACGCAAGGTCGGTTTTTAATGTGGGGAAAATCCAGCAACCCAAAAAGGGGAAATCTGGATTGGAACAAAAGTAAAAAAAATTGCCCCAGTCTAGAAGGATTTCTCGGTCACTGACCGAGGACAAAAAAGATTAAGTGTACCAGAACAGATACTACACTTTGTTCCTAGCCAAAAGGCCAAGAACTCTAGTATCTGTTCAGTTGCATCGTCATTCACAAAACATCAGTTTATTATCAAAATTCAGACTAATGTACTATCTTTCAGGGCTCAATTCAGGGGGGGGGGGGGTAGTGTAGATTTTGTTCTGTTGTCAAAGTTTAAATCAATATATAAATCGTACTGAACCTTATGTTTAGAATCCATAATCTACTTTTGACCAAAATCCGTTGCATAATTTTGATTCTAGAAAATGTCTAAAATTAAAGTGTTCAGCTTAAGGGGTTTTAAGAAATTGAAATTCAGGGTATATTTCTTAGTTGGTATCCAATGGTTATGGATCAAACTTAATGCAAATCTGAAATATTTGAATTTTTAAATGAGAGGTCATACCATATTATGCCAAAACCCCTTGAAAATACATCATAGAAACGAGAATTTAAGGAATCAAGGGAGGCGCGAGAGCGCTCTATCCCTTAATAGACTTCAAAAACGGCCTATGCTAGAAATCTCATTTCTTTGATCAATCATAACTCAAAAACCAATAAACCAAATTAGTTAAAACTTTTAGATAGGTTCTATAAGTGTGTAGAATTTCAGCATCATTAGTCAAGGCAACCTAGAGATCAGAAAGGGCAGGCATGATTTTGTGTTATCCGTGTGTACATACGTACGTATGTATGTGCCACCCTGTATCTCATCCACTATTTGATAGATTCAGCTGATTTTTTCAGCATCATTAGTCAAGGCAACCCAGAGATCCAGAAAGTTCAATCATGAAATCATGTTATCTGTGTGTACGTACGTATGTGCCACCCTGTATCTCATCAACTATTTGATGGATTCAGCTGATTTTTGCCAGAGATAGAGGTTCTAGGGTCTAGTTGATGGCATTTTAATTTCAGTTTACATATACCTTAGTTTTCAAGAAAATCCCAAAAAATCTTTAAAATGACCATTGTATTGAGACATAACCTTTACAAAAGTAGTGACATTCCATGAAAAATGCCAGTATACTGAAATCATATGCCCTTAATAGGGTTAAGATGAAAATTCATATACACTAAATGTACAAAAGCAAGGAAATTCCCAAATTTTTACACTTTTATTGTCATTAAGGGTATGACTACATATCAACCAAACCATTTCATTATCACATCACTACAGTATAAATCTCTAGGCATGAGTGGATGAAGTGTGTGAGGTGCGCTGAAGAAAAATTCCTACCAGTAAAATACATAGCCCTGTTGTGCTCGCATACCCTTAATGACAATAAAAGTGTAAAAATTTGGGAATTTCCTTGCTTTTGTACATTTAGTGTATATGAATTTTCATCTTAACCCTATTAAGGGCATATGATTTCAGTATACTGGCATGTTTCATGGAATTTTAATAGATGTCTGATATTATTAAAATTTAACAGAAATCAAATGTATCTTCCACCCCTATTTTTCTCTTTGCATAAAACTAAATTACACCTCACGTTTGGATCCATTATGCTTTACATCTATTCCAAAATTCATAATGATCGGTTAATTAGTTTAGGAGTTAATCCTGTACATTCAAATATATAAAGATATAGACATACTTAACTTTATATAGATGGAGATATGTATCGTCTATCCGACACGTTCAGTTTGTTTTTTTCATATTTCTCTCCATTTTCTTGTTTCTCTCACAATTGTACATCAGTCCCTTCGCGTCAATTACATGCACCGCCCAGGGCTCTTCATATTTCCGTCATATATGTTTCTATGTGACTTATAATTTCCCCAATTCTTATTTCGTTTCGTTTCTTCATTTTTCTTTTTGTATTCCTTCGTCTTTTTATGTGGGCGAAAATTGAAGAGTCACACCAGCAAGTTAGATAATCGATATGTAGAAAAATGCTGTCAATACTAAAATTGCTTCCTATCAAAACTGACAAAACTCACAAAAAGAAAACATGTTTTCTTAACATACGTCCATGAAACATGGTTCCTTAACGTACGTCCATTCACTTTGCGCCGCGTTTAGCCATCGAACTTAATAGTTATTCCCTGCAGACATTTATTTTTTTACAGAGTAGGTTAGAGGTCATGTGAGTGTTTTTTAGGTGTCAGAAATAAAGTAAACACAGGTAGTCTATTAGTCGAGTTTTAATCTGTGTGGTTGTGGCCTCGTTAAATCCACCGAAAATTCCAGCATGATACTGCCGTTGTAAGACTATGTGCCGCCTCCTTCAACAATCGCCGACTCCAACGCTTGTGTGCCGTGGTTTTCTATCCGTCTTCATCTTTTTATTTGTTCTCGTTCTGATCGTGACGTCTTGGCGATCGCTAAAAAGGTGCATGCACTGGTTTACAAATATAGAAAAACAAAACAGTGCAAACTCACAAGAGAGAGCACAAACTCCGATACATTGTGTATGATATCGTCAGCGTAGAAAAAGGACTATCAAACTGTTGATAGCTGTATGTGGAGGTATCACCGGTGTTCGTTTGATAACCTCATCATTTTTACATCACTACCGAGCTCTGCTTGCCGATCTGTCACCTCCGTTCTCTGCTTAACCCTGACTCCTGAATATATTAACTCATGACCGGAAATCCCACGTCTGTGTTTTTGTTCTAATCAGCGATACGCGGAAATGACTCGCAATTTCAGCTACTCCCAGCTGACTACCCATCCTACTTCCGATCGCCTATCCTTTTTTGTGTGAATTATTTTCTTGTCGAGCTCTTCTTACCGCTCTGTCACCTCCGTTCTCTGCTTAACCCTGGCTTCTAAATATATTAACTCACGACCGGAAATCCCATGTTTGTTTTTTTGTTCTAATCAGCGATACGCGGAAATGACTCGCAATTTCAGCTACTCCCAGCTGACTACTCATCCTACTGCTGATCGCCTATCCTTTTTGTGTGAATCATTTCCTCTTATTGTTCGCGGTCTTGGGTCGGGGGGGGGGGGGGGGTACCGTCCTGATATAACTAAAGAAAGTTTACTCATGTAAGTTCCGTTAAGTTTTAGGTACATAGAGGTGAGAAATGATAATTATTTACAGTGATTGTTGCTAGACAGTTTTCTGCTGTAAATGTTCTACAGGATAGGAAACAGAGATTGGAGCTCAGTCGAGCACTTACCATAAAAATAGCGATTAAGTAGAAAAAGATAAGCATCCTCCCTTCTTTTCTGTGATAAAGATGAAGTAATAAAATGGAAGCACGCATCCCCCACTAGATTTCGAATTCGGTTGTGTACTCTGTCAAGGCAGAAAATGACAGCTAAACATGTTGTATTCAGTTGAGAAGTAGCCCCGCAGTATTGTGTTTCACGGACGGGTAGTTATAGGACAGAAAGTTTGCCCATCGAAGCTCCGTTTTGTTTTAAGTATATACAGGGAGAAAACGAAAGTATTGACAGTGGTTGTAGCTAGCTTTTGTTGTAAATGTTTTACACGAGGGACCCATATATGGGGCTTAGTCGAGCACCTGCCATGCAAATAACGTTCCTTTTGTGTATTGATTTACTCCTCTCCAGGAGTTAGGCACAAGGCCAGTTTTGATCTTTTTCCCACAAGTAAGATGTGACCCAAGGTCGGGTCGGGAAAGTGGGGTTTAAAAATTGCCTGGGCAGACCCGTCGGCATTCCCCGGTAGGGGCGCCTCAGGAAGTAATCAATAAACTTACTCCTCCCCAAAGAGAGGAGGCAAAGCCTGGGAGGGTGGACCTCCTAGAACTGCACAGGACAGACCCATAGACCGGCGTAAATCAAGCCCCTAAGGCCAAGACTATACCAGTCTATGGGGTGCAGTATCCATCGGAACAGATACTACACTTTGATCTTAGCCAAAAGGCCAAGAACGTTTCTTTTGTGGTAGGAAGATAGGGGTTAATGAGTTTATCTGGTGGGCGATAAGACAACACCTGGATGATTGGTAACGATGGTTGAAATTGTGCAGGATTTCATTATTAAGAGGACGGCTCAACAAGAATTTGTTTATATTGGACTTGAAAACGATTATGTTCTATTCAGCTGAGAAACAGCCCCGCTGTATTGTGTTCTAAGGTTACAGGAAAGGAAGTAGTTCTAGGAAAGAAACTCTGCTCATGGAAACGCGGTTCAGTTTTACGTACACAGACGGAGAAAGGAAAATCATTGACAGTAGTTGGAGCTAGACGAGTTTTAGTTATGAAATATTTACAGGTATGGAACCATAGATTAGAGCTCAGTCGAGCACCTACCATGAAAATAACGATAGAGTAGATAAAGACTAGCAACGTCTCTTCTGTGAGAAAAGGGACTGCAGAGAAGAGAAGACATTGGAGCTCAGTCGAGCACCTACCATGAAAATAACGATAGAGTAGAGAAAGACTAGCAACGTCTCTTCTGTGAGAAAGGGACTGCAGAGAAGAGAAGAGATTGGAGCTCAGTCGAGCACCTTCCATGGAAATAACGATAGAGCAGAGAAAGACTAGCAGCGTCTCTTCTGTGAGAAAGGGACTGCAGAGAAGAGAAGAGATTGGAGCTCAGTCGAGCACCTTCCATGAAAATAACGATAGAGTAGAGAAAGACTAGCAACGTCTCTCTGTGAGAAAAGGGGCTACAGAGAAGAGAAGAGATTGGAGCTCAGTCGAGCACCTTCCATGAAAATAACGATAGAGCAGAGAAAGACTAGCAGCGTCTCTTCTGTGAGAAAGGGACTGCAGAGAAGAGAAGAGATTGGAGCTCAGTCGAGCACCTTCCATGAAAATAACGATAGAGCAGAGAAAGACTAGCAACGTCTCTTCTGTGAGAAAGTGGCTGCAAGGAAGAGAAGAGATTGGAGCTCAGTCGAGCACCTTCCATGGAAATAACGATAGAGTAGAGAAAGACTAGCAACGTCTCTCTGTGAGAAAGGGGCTGCAGAGAAGAGATTGGAGCTCAGTCGAGCACCTTCCATGGAAATAACGATAGAGTAGAGAAAGACTAGCAACGTCTCTTCTGTGAGAAAGGGACTGCAGAGAAGAGAAGAGATTGGAGCTCAGTCGAGCACCTTCCATGAAAATAACGATAGAGTAGAGAAAGACTAGCAACGTCTCTTCTGTGAGAAAGGGGCTGCAGAGAAGAGAAGAGATTGGAGCTCAGTCGAGCACCTTTCATGAAAATAAAGATAGAGTAGAGAAAGACTAGCAACGTCTCTTCTGTGAGAAAGGGGCTGCAGAGAAGAGATTGGAGCTCAGTCGAGCACCTTCCATGGAAATAACGATAGAGCAGAGAAAGACTAGCAACGTATCTTCTGTGAGAAAGGGGCTGCAGAGAAGAGATTGGAGCTCAGTCGAGCACCTACCATGAAAATAACGATAGAGTAGAGAAAGACTAGCAACGTCTCTCTGTGAGAAAGGGGCTGTAGAGAAGAGAAGAGATTGGAGCTCAGTCAAGCACCTTCCATGAAAATAACGATAGAGCAGAGAAAGACTAGCAACGTCTCTTCTGTGAGAAAGGGCTGCAGAGAATAGAAGAGATTGGAGCTCAGTCGAGCATCTTCCATAAAAATAACGATAGAGCAGAGAAAGACTAGTAACGTCTCTTCTGTGAGAAAGGGGCTGCAGAGAAGAGAAGAGATTGGAGATCAGTCGAGCACCTTCCATGAAAATAACGATAGAGTAGAGAAAGACTAGCAACGTCTCTCTGTGAGAAAGGGGCTGTAGAGAAGAGAAGAGATTGGAGCTCAGTCAAGCACCTTCCATGAAAATAACGATAGAGTAGAGAAAGACTAGCAACGTCTCTTCTGTGAGAAAGGGCTGCAGAGAATAGAAGAGATTGGAGCTCAGTCGAGCATCTTCCATAAAAATAACGATAGAGCAGAGAAAGACTAGTAACGTCTCTTCTGTGAGAAAGGGGCTGCAGAGAAGAGAAGAGATTGGAGATCAGTCGAGCACGTACCATGAAAATAATGATAGAGTGGAGAAAGACTAGCAACGTCTCTTCTGTGAGAAAGAATCTGTAGAGAAGAGAAGAAGACATCCCCCATTTGATTTCGAAGTCAGTTCTGTACCACAAGGTATATTCAATTAAAGGATATGGTTTCCTTCTTTAAGCCATGGCTTTTCAAAGAATGGATTCTTATCATCAGAGGAGTAAAACTAGATATACTAAAAATCCTTACAATTCTGTTGCCGATGGAAGAACTAAAAAACGCCTCTAATATTCAACTTGCGTCCTAAACACTTTCTTTTACAACAGAACTACTTGTACATCGGATGGATTAATTCCCCTTGGATCTATTACATTTGGATTTTCATGAATCTACTGGATTCTTCATGAATCATCCAACGGTGAACTTTGTTTCTTTCCACTTCCAACCCCTTGTTTGTCTCTGGACATTTTCTACACCTTTCCTAAAATGTATATATACATTCTTTGAAAAGCCATGTTTTAAGGAAGGGAAACATAAAAATGTATAAATTTATAACACATTTGCACCTGTTCAAATTATGACTTTTGATATATCCTTTTACCAACTTATCTATTTGTACTCATTCGATGATTAGAATACATTCTTTGAAAAGTCATGTATTAAAGAAGGAAAAAAATCAAAATTTTTTTAACACATTTGAACATTATGACTTTTGGTTTATTCTTTTGACAACTTATCTAATTGTATTCCTGTGATGTTAAGAATTTATTCTTTGAAAAGCCATGGCTTAAGGAAAGAAAATAAATATTCTTTAATTGAATATACCGTGTTTTGAATTACTGAAAACGCAATAGATTGGTTATTGTCACGTCTTTCATTTGTCTCTCTCTCATATATGTATATATATATATATATATATATATATATATATATATATATATATTATATATATATAATACTAAATCTGTGTTGATTAACTTTTTTTCTTGAGACTTTTCTCCTATATATTTAATAAAAAATATTTTTTTACGTTGGCATTCCCCCCCCCCCTTAAAAAAACAAAACATAAAATTTAGGTTCGTTTTCTTATATTTTTTGTTGATTTCACCTTTATTATTATTTATTTATAAACCAATTTCGTTTGACGTCTGCGCCATTTTTTGTAGCTTACTCGACGCCATTTGCAAAACTGATTCTTCGTTTTGTATTTGAACCGATGATTTTTTTTTTTTTGTGAACTTTTATATTTGCAGATAATTCTCTTTTAGATTTCGCATTTAATGATGACACTCACACCCAAATTGAAAGGGGGCTGAAATATGGATGCATTTGTGTCAAAATTTGTTTGTATAATTATAATGGCGGTCTACTCTGTTGCGTCACGAGATGGACTCTTCCCGAATGATCCACGTGAATGTGAGGAAATGAATCAGAAGAAAAGCAAAAGTTATCGGAAGTGACGTGAGTAAAAGGAAGATGCGGGGGAGGGCGTCCACCAAAATTGCGAGAAAGGATAGGGCCTTACGGTTTCGGGTCAATTTCCGGGTTGACACCTGAAAATCGCAGTAGTAGAGAGATGGAGATTGAGAGAGATGGAGATTGAGAGAGATGGAAAGAGAGAGAGAGAGAGAGAGATGGAAAGAGAGAGAGAGAGATGGAAAGAGAGAGAGAGAGATGGAAAGAGAGAGAGAGAGATGGAAAGAGAGAGAGAGAGATGGAAAGAGAGAGAGAGAGATGGAAAGAGAGAGAAGGAAAGAGAGAGAAGGAAAGAGAGAGAGAAGGAAAGAGAGAGAGATGGAAAGAGAGAGAGGGAGAGGGATGGAAAGAGAGAGAGGGAGAGGGATGGAAAGAGAGAGAGAGAGAGGGATGGAAAGAGAGAGAGAGAGGGATGGAAAGAGAGAGAGAGAGGGATGGAAAGAGAGAGAGAGAGGGATGGAAAGAGAGAGAGAGGGATGGAAAGAGAGAGAGAGAGGGATGGAAAGAGAGAGAGAGAGAGGGATGGAAAGAGAGAGAGAGAGAGGGATGGAAAGAGAGAGAGAGGGATGGAAAGAGAGAGAGAGGGATGGAAAGAGAGAGAGAGGGATGGAAAGAGAGAGAGAGATGGAAAGAGAGAGAGAGAGATGGAAAGAGAGAGAGAGAGATGGAAAGAGAGAGAGAGAGATGGAAAGAGAGAGAGAGAGAGATGGAAAGAGAGAGAGAGATGGAAAGAGAGAGAGAGATGGAAAGAGAGAGAGAGAGACGGAAAGAGAAATATATAGAGAGATACAGATAAATATCTTTTTATATACGAAGTCTCTAATCTGTGACTATGTCCCTTGAATAAGAACTCTCTAGTTTATAGATAACTATAAATAGTGATATATGTTTGTAGAACATTTTCAAATCTACATTGCCCCCCCCCCCCCCCAGCTAAGCTATGAGTACAGTTTGTGAAATAAAAGTGGCTGAACAAGTGCACGACTATCCGCCGTGATATATGCCGTGTCTAGTTTCAAACTCGGCCATGCGTCGGCAAACATGAAAAAGACATAAATAAAATAAACACAGACTTACTCTCTCTTCTCTTTCGCTGTTTCAAGTTGTGGTTATCGATTAGCAAATTCACCTGATCGATCTTTCAGTAAATCAATTCGTCTTTACTTAGTTAATCGAGTTATTCGATAAACTACTCAAGTGATGTCGTGAAATTAAATCGCTTTTCGTTTTAAAATGAAATTTGCCACTTAAAATAAACACCGATGCTAATAGAATTTCTTGCGTTTCATGTAATGTAGTCAACATATGACGAAGGGTTAGGGTCAGGGTTAGGGTTATGGTTTTGCATATATTTTAAGATGGTTTTTCTTTCTAAGTTAGAGTTAAGTTTAGACATTTATTTTAGAATGGTATTTCTTTCTATGTAAGAGTTAGGGTTATGGTTTTGCATATATTTTAAGATGGTTTTTCTTTCTAAGTTAATGTTAAGTTTAGACATTTATTTTAGGATGGTATTTCTTTCTATGTAAGAGTTAGGGTTATGGTTTTGCATATATTTTAAGATGGTTTTTCTTTCTAAGTTAGAGTTAAGTTTAGACATTTATTTTAGAATGGTATTTCTTTCCGGGTTGTAGTGGGAAATAAGAATATGTTGCAATTTTTTTCGCATAAAATGTTTATGGTTAGGGTTAGGGTTTTGCATATATTTTAGGATGGTATTTTTTTCTTTGTTAGGGTTAAGATTAGAGCTTTGCATATATTTTATGATGGTATTTCTTTCTAGGTTAAGGTTAGGGCTTTGCATATATTTTAGGATGGTATTTCTTTCTATGTAAGTGTTAAGGTTAGGACTTGGCATATATTTTAGGATGGTATTTCTTTCCATGTTAGGGTTAGGGTTAAGGCTTAGTACATATTTTAGGATGGTATTTCTTTCTAGGTTAGAGTTAAGGTTAGTGTTTTGCATATATTTTAGGATGGTATTTCTTTCTATGTTTGGGTTAAGATTAGAGCTTTGCATATATTTTATGATGGTATTTCTTTCTATGGTAAGGGTTACGGTTGAGGCTTTGCATATATTTTAGGATGGTATTTCTTTCTAGGTTAGGGTTAAGGTTAGGGCTTAGCATATATTTAGGATGGTATTTCTGTCTAGGTTAGGGTTAAGGCGTTGCATATATTTTAGGATGGTATTTCTTTCTAGGTTAGGGTTAAGGTTAGGGCTTTGTATATATTTTAGGATGGTATTTCTTTCTAGGTTAGGGTTAAGGTTAGGGCTTTGCATATATTTTAGGATGGTATTTCTTTCTAGGTTAGGGTTAAGGTTAGGGCTTTGTATATATTTTAGGATGGTATTTCTTTCTAGGTTAGGGTTTTTCATATATTTTAGGATTTCTGGGTTGTCGTGGGAAAATAAAAATATAATTCGATTTTTTTCGCATAAAATGCTTAACATAAGCACTTAGAATGCATTTCTTTATAATAAGGTATACTAAACGATCCCCTTAATGCAATCGCCTCCAAGATTGGGATATTTGCTGATGACGTAATTCTTTATTTATTTATTAAACAAAAAAAAAAATTGTGAAATACAAACAATGATAGTCAAATAAAATATTGAAGCAAAAAAAGGGGAGGCAAATAATAATGAATAAAATGTATCTATTTAAACCAACATGAACGCATCAGTAAGTTTCATTGAATGCCCGGCTTGCTTTGCAGGCCGAGAGCAGACTCAAGGCGTTTCCACGAATAATTGTATCACAGTCTATAGTTTTCTTCGAATGTCCGGCTTATATGATATATATATATATATATATATATATATATATATATATAATCACGTTCTGATATCACAAGAGTACTATCTTGAAATGTTATTGCAGAAGCGAACAATATCACTGAATTTTAGATATCTTCAATGAAGTGTTATAGGATAACACTTACCAAGTGATATTCCGGCTTGAGGTGCTTGCTCTACAAGAATTGATGAATACAAAATCAATACTCAATATTATAATGTAAACGATTGTTTAGTTCAATATCAAGACATCTCAATTCCTTATATATAATTGTAATCATAGCAATAGTTTTCTTCGAATGTCCGGCTGGCTTTGCAGGCCGAGAGCAGACTCAAGGCGTTTCCACGAATAATGGCAATAAAGAGGCGCTCGTACAGCCAAGACAATTCGCGATTGTCTCCGGTGCGGTACGTCATTAACGGGGCCTACTAGTCCACTCGTCACCACGGCAATCGGTTGAAAGACAAATTTTATTTTATTTTACACATGAGTGCAAATCGAACGCTCACATATCTAAGGCAATGGCGTAATCTTTAGAAAATTACATCCGGTATCTATTGGAATGGGGCTAAAATTAGCGGATTACGGTTGACCTACCAAAGCTACTTCCCTTTAAAAATTATTTTAAAAAAACTGACAGCTCTCCCCGAGAGTTCAACATTCAGAACTATCGACGTAAATTCACTAGACCAACTCGACAATCAACAAAATCCCATCCATTCACTGTGAAGATCCCCAGATGCCGGAGAACTTTCTACTAAAATAGCTTCTTTCTTCGTGCTGCTGGCCCCTGGAACTTCCTCCCTGCCCCCTGTTTCCCCGACAGTACTGACATGCAGAAATTTAAAATTGATGTAAACAGACATCTCGCTGCGCAGATCCCAGTTTAGGTTTACTCCAACCTTCTCTCCTTTTCTTTCTTCTCAGTAGCCCCTTACGTATACAGTGGCGGCCTGCCTTGTTTAGGGTGAACTACGTTAAAAATTTAAAAAATAAAAATTCCACCTAAACTTGACAGGAACATGAATTGGAATAAATACATAGAAGACATTGCCAAGTCTGCTGCAAATAAAAGTGGTCTCCCTCTACCAGGCTAGAAAAATTCTCGCACCTGCCATTAATCTATCTCTCTACAAAGACACCATTCGCCCATGCATGGAGTATTGTTGTCACATCTGGGCTGGTGCACTAACTACCATTCCCTCTATCTTTGACAGAGTGCAATCTAATTTGTCCCACCCTGTCTACCAAGCTCTAGCCCTGCCCCATCGCTGCAATCTTTTCTAGATTATGATATGCATTTTTATATGGAAGTTAAGCGACGTTTAGCCTGGTCAGTACTAAAATGATGACCATTTGGGAATATCAGGTGCTGTATGTGCCCTCCGGCTGTTTCAGCATTCTTTCCAGTCGTCCTGGATTTCTCATTGATATTATAATCAGGCAGTGCCGACAAAGGAGAGGAGTGGTTGGGATTGCGCAACATTGACTTCACTATTGCACACCCAGGCACACTTACAGTGGGTATCCATTGCCTTTCGAGACTGAAGGGAGGTCATTCTATATGAGATAGAAAAAGATATAATATATATATATATATATATATATATATATATATATATATATATAGAGAGAGAGAGAGAGAGAGAGAGAGAGAGAGAGAGAGAGAGACAGACAGAGACAGACAGAGACAGAGACAGAGAGACAGAGAGAGAGAGACAGAGAGAGAGAGAGAGAGAGAAAGAGAGAGAGAGAGAGAGAAGAGAGAGAGAGAGAGAAAGGCAGAGGGGAGAGAGAGAGAAAGGCAGAGGGGAGAGAGAGAGAAAGGCAGAGGGGAGAGAGAGAAAGGCAGAGGGGAGAGAGAGAGAAAAAGAAAGGCAGAGGGGAGAGAGAAAGAAAGAGAAAGGCAGAGGGGAGAGAGAAGGAGAGAGAGAATGGGGGAGAGAGAGAGAATGGGGGAGAGAGAGAGAATGGGGGAGAGAGAGAGAATGGGGGAGAGAGAGAGAATGGGGGAGAGAGAGAGAATGGGGGAGAGAGAGAGAGAATGGGGGAGAGAGAGAGAGAATGGGGGAGAGAGAGAGAGAATGGGGGAGAGAGAGAGAATGGGGGAGAGAGAGAGAATGGGGGAGAGAGAGAGAATGGGGGAGAGAGAGAATGGGGGAGAGAAGGGGAGAGGGGGAGAGAAGGGAGAGGGGGAGAGAGGGAAGGGGAGAGAGAGAGAGAAGGGGAGAGAGAGAGAAGGGGAGAGAGAGAGAGAAGGGGAGAGAGAGAGAGAAGGGGAGAGAGAGAGAGAGAGGGGGGGAGAGAGAAGGGGAGAGAGAGAGAGAAGGGGGGGAGAGAGAAGGGGAGAGAGAGAGAGAAGGGGAGAGAGAGAGAGAATGGGGAGAGAGAGAGAAGGGGAGAGAGAGAGAGAGAAGGGGAGAGAGAGAGCGAAGGGGAGAGAGAGAGCGAAGGGGAGAGAGAGAGCGACTGGGAGAGAGAGAGCGAAGGGGAGAGAGAGAGAGAGAAGGGGAGAGACAGAGAGATAAGGGGAGAGACAGAGAGATAAGGGAGAGACAGAGAGATAAGGGGAGAGACAGAGAGATAAGGGGAGAGACAGAGAGATAAGGGGAGAGACAGAGAGAGAAGGTGAGAGAGAGAGAAGGAGAGAGAGATAAGGAGAGAGAGATAAGGAGAGAGAGATAAGGAGAGAGAGAGAGAAGCAGAGAGAGAGAGAGAAGCAGAGAGAGAGAGAGAAGGAGAGAGAAGGAGAGAGAAGAGGAGAGAGATAGAGAGAGAAGAGGAGAGAGATAGAGAGAGAAGGGGAGAGAAGGGGAGAGAGAGAGAAGGAGAGAGAGATAAGGAGAGAGAGATAAGGAGAGAGAAGCAGAGAGAGAGAGAGAAGGAGAGAGAAGAGGAGAGAAGGAGAGAGAAGAGGAGAGAAGGAGAGAGAAGAGGGAGAGAGATAGAGAGAGAAGGGGAGAGAGATAGAGAGAGAAGGGAGAGAGATAGAGAGAGAAGGGGAGAGAGATAGAGAGAGAAGGGGAGAGAGATAGAGAGAGAAGGGGAGAGAGATAGAGAGAGAAGGGGAGACAGATAGAGAGAGAAGGGGAGACAGATAGAGAGAGAAGGGGAGACAGATAGAGAGAGAAGGGGAGACAGATAGAGAGAGAAGGGGAGACAGATAGAGAGAGAAGGGGAGACAGATAGAGAGAGAAGGGGAGACAGATAGAGAGAGAAGGGGAGACAGATAGAGAGAGAAGGGGAGACAGATAGAGAGAGAAGGGGAGACAGATAGAGAGAGAAGGGGAGACAGATAGAGAGAGAAGGGGAGACAGATAGAGAGAAAGGGGAGACAGATAGAGAGAGAAGGGGAGACAGATAGAGAGAGAAGGGGAGACAGATAGAGAGAGAAGGGGGGGACAGATAGAGAGAGAAGGGGAGAGACAGATAGAGAGAGAAGGGGAGAGACAGATAGAGAGACAGATAGAGAGAGAAGGGGAGAGACAGATAGAGAGAGAAGGGGAGAGACAGATAGAGAGAGAAGGGGAGAGACAGATAGAGAGAGAAGGGGAGAGACAGATAGAGAGAGAAGGGAGAGACAGATAGAGAGAGAAGGGGAGAGAGAAGGGGAGAGAGAAGGGGAGAGAGAAGGGGAGAGAGAAGGGGAGAGAGAAGGGGAGAGAGAAGGGGAGAGAGATAGAGAGGGAAGTGGAGAGAGATAGAGAGAGAAGTGGAGAGAGATAGAGAGAGAAGTGGAGAGAGATAGAGAGAGAAGGGGAGAGAGATAGAGAGAGAAGTGGAGAGAGATAGAGAGAGAAGAGGAGAGAGATAGAGAGAGAAGAGGAGAGAGATAGAGAGAGAAGGGGAGAGAGATAGAGAGAGAAGGGGAGAGAGATAGAGAGAGAAGGGGAGAGAGAAGGGGAGAGAGAAGGGGAGAGAGATAGAGAGCTAAGGAGGGGGAGAGATAGAGAGAGAAGGAGGGGAAGAGATAGAGAGAGAAGGAGGGGGAGAGATAGAGAGAGAAGGAGGGGGAGAGATAGAGAGAGAAGGAGGGGGAGAGATAGAGAGAAGGAGGGGGATAGATAGAGAGAAGGAGGGGAGAGATAGAGAGAGAAGGAGGGGGAGAGATAGAGAGAGAAGGAGGGGGAGAGATAGAGAGAGAAGGAGGGGGAGAGATAGAGAGAGAAGGAGGGGGAGAGATAGAGAGAGAAGGAGGGGGGAGAGATAGAGAGAAGGAAGGGGAGAGAGATAGAGAAGGAGGGGGAGAGAGATAGAGAGAGAAGGGGAGAGACAGATAGAGAGAGAAGGGGAGAGAAGGGGAGAGAGAAGGGGAGAGAGATAGAGAGAGAAGGGGAGAGAGATAGAGAGAGAAGGGGAGAGAGATAGAGAGAGAAGGGGAGAGAGAGATAGAGAGAGAAGGGAGAGAGAGATAGAGAGAGAAGGGGAGAGAGAGATAGTGAGAGAAGGGGAGAGAGAGATAGTGAGAGAAGGGGAGAGAGAGATAGAGAGAGAAGGGGAGAGAGAGATAGTGAGAGAAGGGGCAGAGAGAGATAGTGAGAGAAGGGGAGAGAGAGATAGTGAGAGAAGGGGAGAGAGAGATAGAGAGAGAAGGGGAGAGAGAGATAGAGAGAGAAGGGGAGAGTGATAGAGAGAGAAGGAGAGAGTGATAGAGAGAGAAGGAGAGAGTGATAGAGAGAAGGAGGGGGGAGAGATAGAGAGAAGGAGGGGGAGAGAGATAGAGAGAAGGAGGGGGAGAGAGATAGAGAGAAGGAGGGAGAGAGAGATAGAGAGAAGGAGGAGAGAGAGAGAAGAGAGAAGGAGGGAGAGAGAGAGTTAGAGAGAAGGAGGGGGAGAGAGATAAAGGGGAGATAGGGGGAGAGAGATAAGGGGGGAGAGAAAGATAAGGGGGGAGAGAAAGATAAGGGGGGAGAGAAAGATAAGGGGGGAGAGAAAGATAAGGGGGGAGAGAAAGATAAGGGGAGAGAGAAAGATAAGGGGAGAGAGAAAGATAAGGGGAGAGAGAAAGATAAGGGGAGAGAGAGAGGCAACATGAGAGAGAGGCAAAGAGAGAGAGAGACAAAGAGAGAGAGAGACAAAGAGAGAGAGAGACAAAGAGAGAGAGAGGCAAAAAGAGAGAGAGGCAAAAAGAGAGAGAGGGAGGGAGAGTATTATGTCTACGTATATGGGTGTAGCAATCGATATGAATTATGGCTGAATAATTTTGTTTAAATACATCATGAATAAACAAATAGACATGTAACTTATTAATTCGTGTTGAGTCTATTGGAAGATTCGAAGAAGAAAGTTACAACCAAATCTCTTGGGGTTT
>OY744554.1:39745871-39758371 GCA_963556195.1 Sepiola atlantica
AACATGATTTCATGATTGAACTTTCTGGATCTCTGGGTTGCCTTGACAAATGATGCTGAAATTCTACACACTTATAGAACCTATCAAATAAAAAATGTTGTGCGACGTTTTAACTAATTTGGTTTATTGGTTTTTGAGTTATGATTGATCAAAAAATGAGATTTCCAGCATAGGCCATTCTTGAAGTCTATTAAGGGATAGAGCGCTCTCGCGCCTCCCTTGATTAGATGTAAACATAGATTATAACCATTCATAGATTGAAAATCTTCCTTAGTTGAATTGAACAGATCGAAACCTGACAAAGAAAAACGTCTTCTTTCGTCAGAATGCCACTGTGTCTTCGTTTTACCGAAAGAAATATGCCAGTTGCACAATATCATGCCGGTTAGTATTTATAGAAATACTGATCGTGTCAACGAACGAGACAGAACGTGATAGAAAAGGGGAGATGAGAGGGGAGGGGAGGGGGAGTATCTGCTTTCAAACTGCGCATGTCAGGTAGGAGTCATTTCCGGTTGCCGATATTATGGCGTAGGAAGATGGAAGAAGAAGAAAAAAAAGAGTCATTTATTTGGTAAGAAGAGAGATTTATTTTTCTTTACAGATATTGCAGTGGGAGCGAGCTGGAGATGTGGGGCGAAAAAAGGGGAATAGAGAAAGAAATATCTATACAAACGTGGTTGGAGAAGAAATGGGAGGTTAATGAATAAAAGATATGAAGAGTTACAAGAATGGGAAAATGAAGAAAAAATAGAGGAGGTTTGGGGGGGGGGGGAAGAGGACAACTGAAAGTAGAAAAAAAAGAAAGAAGAAAGGTGAAAAAAGAAATAGAAGGGGAAGAAAAAAAGGAACGAGAAGAAGCAAAAGAAGAAAAAGAATGAAAAGAAACAAAAGAATGAAAAAAAAGAGACACATGAAGAAAATTAAGAAGAGGATGTAAAAAGAAAAAGAAAAAGGAAAGAAGAAAAAGAAGAAAGAGTGGAGGTGGTGGGGGAGAAGGGCAACAAAAAGGAGAAAAATAAAAAATTAAAAAGAAATAGAAGGGGAAGAAGAAAAAAGGAAGAAGAAGAAACGGGAGAAAGAGTAGGAGGGGGAGAAAGAGAAAAAAATGGGGAAATAACATGTTTATAAAGAAGTACAAATTTAGTGGAAGGAGATAGAAGAAGAAATGAGAAAATGAATAAAAGAATAAAAGAGAAAGAAGTGAGATGAAGAAGAAGAAAAACAAATTTAAAAGGAAGAAAAGATATTAGGATGAAATGGCATAAGAAAAAGAAAAAAATGGCACAGGAAGAAGAAAATAAAGAAAATAAAGAAAATGAAAAAGAAAAAAAGGATAAGAAAAAAGAACAAGAAAGAAAAAAGAAAAAAAAAAGAAAAAAGAACAAAAGAAAAAGAAAATAAAGAAAAAGAAAAAAGGAAAAGAACAAAATAAAGAAAACAAAAAGAAAAACAAAAAAAGAAAAGAAAAAAGAAAAAAAAAGAAAAAGGAAAAAAAGAAAAAAGAAAAAAAAGAAAAAAAGACGAAAGAAAATAAAAGAAAAAGAAAAAGAAAAAGAAAAAAAAGAAAGAAAAACAGGAGAAGAAAAAAGAACAGAGACACAGGAAGAAAAAATATAGAAAAAGAAAATAAAAAGAAGAAAAAAGAAAAAAGAAAAAAGAAAAAGAATGAAAAGAAAAAGAGACGCAGGAAGAATTTTCTTCTTCCTGTATCTCTTTTCTTTTTCTTTTCTCAGAGGAAGTAAAAATTAAAAGTAAGAAGAAAAAGAAGAGGAAGAAGAAGAGGAAGAAGAAGAGACACAGGAAGAAGTAAATGAAAACGAAAAAGAAAAGTGGAAGAAGAAACAAAAGAAAAGGGACATAGGAAGAAGAAAAAGATGAAAAGGAAGAAGACCAAAAAACAGAGAGAGAAGAAAATGGAGACGAAAAAGAAAAGGAAGTAGAAGAAATGAAAGAAAAACTACACAGGAAGAAGAAAATAAAAAAAGAGGAAGAAAAAGAAAGAACGACAACAACAACAACAAAAACAACAACAACAAAAAGAAGAACAAAAAGTACAACGGAGAAAGTGGACACGTTTATAAAGAAAAAACGTCTATAAAAAAAGAGAAAAAAGACGAAGAAAACAACAACAAATTTAAAACGAAGAAAAGAACGAAATAGCGCAACAAGAAAAAGAGAAGAAAAGAGACAAAGAAGAAGAACGACAACAAATTAGGAAAGGGTGTTTATAAAGAAAAAAAGAAAAAAAAAGAAAAAAGACGAAGAAGAAGGACAACAAATAAGAAAGGGGGTGTTTATAAAGAAAAAAAGAGAAAAAAAAGAAGACGAAGAAGAAGAACAACAACAACAAATGAGAAAGAGGGGGTGTTTATAAAGAAAAAAAGAGAAAAAAGAGAAAAAAGACGAAGAAGAAAAAGAAAACTGGAAAGAAAAAGAGAACAAAAACCGGTTGAAGGTGAACAAAAAAAAAGAAAAAAAAGGGATAATATTACCCCTCCTTTCATGAAAGCTTGTTTGTATTTATCGACCCCCTCCAGATAAGATGTGACACAAGGTCAGTCTATTATGAGGGAGTTCGTGCCTTAAATAACCTGTGTAGCTCCGTCGCCTCCCTCACAAATGACGGCGCATCAGGCGACAGGAAATAAAGTCATCTCACTTAGCAAATAAGAGATAATACCTAGGAAGATGACCTCCCGATACAAAACAGATACTACATTTTGAGCCTGGCCAAATCCTCTCAGTCTAATTATTATATTAAACATCCTCTAAATGTATCGGCTCGGGAAGAATATCTAAAAGTAGACGATTAATACCACGGTTCATGCGATGTTTTCCATCATTTCAGAAAACAATAAAAAACAAGCCGCGCGTGCGTGGTCCCCCTCTGTATGTGACTCGATGTGGCGAGTGGAAAATGTGATAAATTTGGGCAATTTGGGGAATTTTTTTACCACTCTTTTACCCCCTGGGGGCGCGAACCAGAATTTTTCTGAGGTCAAGGATGCTCATTTTATATCCAGAACAATTGCCTCTACATTTTGGCCAAGTTTTAATAAAATTGAATGAATGGATGGATCAAACGTTATGGGAGAAAAGGGTAATTTTTTGCCATTTTGGGGGCTTTTGACCCCCTGGGGGCGCGAATCAGATTTTTTCCAAGGTCAGCGATACTTATTTTCTATTAGGAATTGCCTCTACATTTTGGCCAAGTTTCAGAGAAATTGAATTGATGGATGAAAAGTTATGGGGCAAACAATGTCATTTTTTTGCCATTTCGGGGCCTTTTGACCCCCGGGGGAGGGGGGGCTAACCAGATGTTTTTTTCAAAAATCAGAGAATGTCACTTTCTAACCTGACCAAAGTTACAACTTCATGCAAAATTTCAGAGAAATTCAATGGATGGTTGCGGAAAAAAATCCGGACGGACGGACATGCCTCAAAACATAAGTCCCCCGATTTTATAAATCGGGGGACCAATAGTTTGTAACTATACGATTTGATTGTTTCGTCATTAGAACCCAGTTATTTACTTGTGACACAAGACTGACATGGTTGAAGGAGGACGTCTCAGACGAGATATAACAAATTAATCCCTATATAATTTTGGTTATTCGGACTACATTTAGCATCTTGAGTGTTATCATCACAACGTTTCGGCCGCTTAAACCTTCTTCAGGTGTATCTCTTCGAACTCGGGAATCTGGACGGAATTTAAAACGGAACCCTTTATTTAATCAACGGGGGTAGCATGCTCTTTTTTCGTCAGCCATGACTGGGAGAAGTCTTCAGTAATTCGCAATTCTTTGCCCCGCCCGCACCGAGGATTGAACCTTCAACCTTCAGATGTGGGCGATACGAAGAATTGCGAATTACTGAAGACTTCTCCAAGTCATGGCTGACAGAACAAGAGCATGCTACCCTCGTTGATTAAATAAAGGGTTTCGTTCGAAATTCAATCCAGATTCCCGAGTTCGACAGAAATATTCCAGAGTTCGAAGGCCAGAGGTTACAGCGGTCGAAACGTTGTGATGATAACACTCAAGGTGATAAATGTAGTCCAAATAACCAAGATTATACGAATTATCAATCCTCATTTAAAAAATTTAGAATTATAAATCAATCCCTTCCGCAATAAGGAGATAATGCCTGGGATGATGGATACTCGAAACAGAACAGATCTCCATTTTTGATCCTGGTAAAATTCCGTCAGTCTAATTGTTATTTTTTGAATGGGAGAGCCGTTAAATACAGACAAGTTTTTTTTTATTGGGAATGTGGGGGGGGGGGGGCTAATAAAATACCTCTTTTCTTGTTCACCTTCGACTTCTTGCTGTTTCTCTCTCATTCTTATCCACATCCTCTTTTTCTTTTTCTTTTTTATAAAGTTGTTCCCTTTCTCATTTCTTCTTTCTTTTTCTTTTCACCCTCTTGGATTATTTTTCCTCTTCACTCTCTTCTTTTTCCTCTTTTTTTCTTCATCGTCTAAATAATATCGGCTCGCAAAGTATATTTAAGAAATGGACGATTAATACCACGGTTCGTGCGATATTCTCCCTAATGCCAGAAAACAATAAATAAAAACGATTCTGAAGCATATGACTTGTTTCTTTCGTCATTACAACCCAAATAGTCCAATTGTCCACCCGTAACACAAAACTAACATGGCGGTAGACGAAACCTGTAAACATTACAACATCAGCGTTTTATTGAAGCGGTTAGCTCCCGAAATTGACTGCTAAATTTAATTGATTAGTTTTGTCCGATTATCCAAGCGGTGACAGCGCCAATTAATCCACCAATTTAATCTGTCCGTTTGTTTTTTGCGGATTCCTCTTTTTTAATTTTTATTTTGCAAATATTCAGCTTCTAGTCTACTGCGGATTATTTTAGAAATATTAATTTCTTTTCTGATTGTTGCGGATTTAATTTTTTATTTTTATTTACCAAATATTAATAGATAATCAAATAATAATTGACAAATAATAAAAATCAACGGTGTTTATTAAAAATGCTGTCACCCGGACTTAGGGCTAATGGTTGGGTTAAAAAAGGGTATGTTTTGTTTTGTAAGAAACAAATACAATCAAACACTGTTTATTAAAAAGGACATTAAAATATATTACGAATAATAATGGTATATCCAATACAGAATATTCCCGAAAAAATTGTATTTTATACGAAGGTATCAGAGAACGGGTGCGTTGCCACACGGACTTAGTATCAGTGGTAGTGTTAAGAGAGGGTTGTTTGGTTTTGTAAGAAACAAATAAAATTAAAAGTGTTTATTAAAAATGAAATTGCAATTAATTTTTAATTTTTATTTACCAAATATTAATAGATAATCAAATAATAATTGACAAATAACAAAATCAAAGTGTTTATTAAAAATGAAATTGAAATATATTACGGATCGAACGTTTTAAGATGGTGTACAGAATATTGGCGAAGAAAAAAAATACAAGAAAACAAATTCGCATCTGCAAAATAAGACATCTAAAAACGGTAGATTGATTTGCCCTGTCACTGTTTGCAAAGTAAGATAAAAAAAACTAGCCGATAAAATTTGGCAGCCATTATGAGAGTTAATCGCTTCAAAATGACCACAGCAGCATGAGATTCGAACCGAGGGTCAGTTGAGGGCTATTTAATGTTGGGGCTGGGTTAATTTACCCTGTCACCGCTTGCAAAATAAGACAAAACTAGTCGATAAAATTTGGCAGCCGTTTTGGAAGCAAACCGCTTCAATATAACCAGATTCTGTGTTTTTAAGGAATCCCGTTTGGGGGTGAATACCGGGGGTGGGAGACTATTTATTTACCTCCACAGGAGGTTAGGTACAAGACCAGGTTTATCTTACTCCCACAAGGTAAGATGTGACCCAAGGTCGGGTCGGGAACGTGGGGTTTGAAAAGCCAGCGCCCGAGAAGTTGATCACTCTGGCCATTAAAAATTGCCTGGGCAGCCCCGTCGGCATTCCCCGGTAGGGGCGCCTCAGGCAGTAAGCAATACACTTACTCCTCCCCAAAGAGGGGAGGCAAAGCCTGGGAGGGTGGACCTCCTAGAACTGCACAGGACAGACCGGCGTAAATCAAGCCCCGAAGGCCAAGACGATACCAGTTTATGGGGTGTAGTATCCATCGGGGGTTGGAGACTAGTGAAAAAAGATTTTGAAGTAAAGAATGAAATCTGATCGGAGAAGGAGGTGCGGGGGTGGGGATATTGTGACCTCATTTTCTTTTCTGAAATTCCATGGAATTTGTCACTTGTCGACGACGACTTGAAATTGGAACCCGAAGATGAGTTGACTGCGATTTGATGATTGTGGGTGTGCGTGGGGCGGGAGGGGTGAGAACATACGTGTAAAAGGAATTGGGTTATGGAAAATGGGGAGGGGTGAGAGGGAGAAACCGAAAATAAAGAATTTATAGAATTGCATTGAGGAGAGAAGAGGGCGGCAGAAGAGGGCTGATAGAAAGTACATTTATTGGAGAGGGATTGTCTTCGATACGAAACCAGAAAGAATATTTAAGTTCTGCTCGGGGCACACACATACACATAAGCTTAAGTACCTTTGGTGCCAGATTATTTGTAGAGCACTGTAATGGTAGTATTAACACAGCATGACGTCACTTGCTTTATAATGCATCGTTCCTTCCCTTAAATGAAGTAGAATGCTTAGACATTAGGCCCGCCGATAAAGTGTTAAAATTATCATTGTTTATCCGCTATTTAAAATTGGCCGAGCGGTTAAAGACGTCGGATTTGAGTTGAAAAATACTTGTAGTCCGGGGTTTCGAATCGCATGACCGATAGTGAATAGTCATATCTCTATGCTGATGAGTCCAGATTAAAAAGGACGAAATGTACACGTACATAGATAATAAACTATAACAAATATTTATTAAATGTATATATAAATATATATATATATATATATATTTCGGCAGCAAGTCATTTCTTATACACGCGTCGTTAAAGACCACGGAGTTTTCTCTCTTCACTATCTTTCTTGTTAATTTGTCGACTATGCATTTTCCTTTTTTCTTCTTTTTTCTTTTGTTTAAAATGACTCAAAGCTTCTTTAGACTAATATATATATATATATATATATATATATATATATATATATATATATATACACACACACACACACACACACACACACACACACACACACATTGAGTTAGGACCAATAAAATTAGAACATTATCTATATCAGTTCCAAGAATTCAAACAACTATTATTTTTCATACGATCGTTTCCAAGACAATTTGGAAATATTGTATTTTGTATTGTAGCTGTGATGATTGCAAACCGACTTAGACAACACATAATTATTCAAGAAAACATCCGATTTCAGTTCTATTTGGAAGAAAAAAAAACGTATATTCAAACAATATTGAATACATAACCTCTCATTATGCAAACATATTATTTTATCAGTTAGTTCAAAAAAGATAATAGCAATGAAGGTACTTTAGAAACAACAAATTAAATATTTAAAATATTCAAAATAATCAGGAAGAAAAAATATATAAACAAATTTTTTAAACTAATAAAATTAAATTAAGAAACTAAAAATAAGAAATAAGAAAAATAAAATAATAATAAAACCCTCCAATAAATTACACCGGCCTCGGCTAACACCATACAAAAATGAACCAAGGAACAGAAATTGCAAAAAAAAACAAAAAAAAAAAACACCATAAGCTCTCCCCCTCCCCCAAATAAAAAATGGTATAGGCCTAGGCTGACACCGTACAAAATATGTGAAGAGTTTGAATGCAAAACGCGATAAACGCCATTTTCAAAATTACGAAACTATTTCTCTAAAACGTGTTGCATTTCAACGCTCAACAACATCATTGAATCCTGTTGTAAAAAAATATGATACCAGGATAATTTCTTGCTGCTTTCCATTAAAATCTGCTTTTAGTCGAAGTCTAGATTTAATATATTTGACCTTTTTAATGTTTAATGTTTTAATTAAAACGGATTGGATTTATCGCGTTTTGCATTCGAACTCTTCATTTGTAGAGGGTCGAGGAGGATGAGAAGACCGAGGAGGAACAGCACAAACCAGACTTCCACAGTGCGGAGAAGGCTGGAACCTTGGGGAGGCTTATTGTCACCCAAATCCCAGAAAAGACCAATGGTCCTTACCAGCGAGAAATCAATGGTAAGAGGCTGTTGCGATACTGCAAGGTTATTTGCGGTGGTTTTCAAAAAGAGGTGAAGAATTCTGGAAATCTGAGGATGCTTGTTGTCACTCAGACTCCAGAAAAGACCACTAGTTGTTGTTGGTGAGCAATCACTGGCAATTATCTGTGTGAGAACTCCTAGTGAGTACAAATAATAATAATACAAATAATATATATATATATATATATATATATATATATATACCAATAATTCATTTAAAAACTATACATTACATATTCCAGAGACGTACCATGGTTTCATTGACATAGGTAGACCTTTTACTGTTTAGAAATGTCCATTAACATATATATCTTTCTCATCCAAAATTGTAGTATTTGCAATATGGTTTTACAGAATCTTGTTTGCATAAACGCGTTTGTATTGGGCTCTATTATACAGGGTGGGCAAAAATAAGGGTCCTATTTTTAAAAATTCATAACTTTTTTTATTTATTGATTTTTTTTTTTTTTTTTTTTAGAATAAGTAAAGGACCCCTTCCGAAGCAAGCATGAGCCGTATTAGCCCTAAGGAACGTACCCTCATTTAGAAAACATTATTTTTGCTTAAAAAACTCAAAACAGTGTAAAAAACAATACTTTAGTTTTTATAAGTTTTAAGAAGTGTTTTTCGGCTAAAATTTGTTTTGTTTATTTCAAAAAATCTCGGAAGGGTCAGTCTACACACACATAAAGTTTGGTGAGTTTAACTTTTATTTTGTGGAAGTTATTCAAATTCAAGTTATTCAAATTTAAAGATAGGACCCTTATTTTGGCCCACCCTGTTTATATATATATATATATATATATATATACCAATAATTCATTTAAAAACTATACATTACATATTCCAGAGACGTACCATGGTTTCATTGACATAGGTAGACCTTTTACTGTTTTGAAATGTCCATTAACATATATATCTTTCTCATCCAAAATTGTAGTATTTGCAATATGGTTTTACAGAATCTTGTTTGCATAAACGCGTTTGTATTGGGCTCTATTATACAGGGTGGGCAAAAATAAGGGTCCTATTTTTAAAAATTCATAACTTTTTTTATTTATTGATTTTTTTTTTTTTTTTTTTAGAATAAGTAAAGGACCCCTTCCGAAGCAAGCATGAGCCGTATTAGCCCTAAGGAACGTACCCTCATTTAGAAAACATTATTTTTGCTTAAAAAACTCAAAACAGTGTAAAAAACAATACTTTAGTTTTTGTAAGTTTTAAGAAGTGTTTTTCGGCTAAAATTTGTTTTGTTTATTTCAAAAAATCTCGGAAGGGTCAGTCTACACACACATAAAGTTTGGTGAGTTTAACTTTTATTTTGTGGAAGTTATTCAAATTCAAGTTATTCAAATTTAAAGATAGGACCCTTATTTTGGCCCACCCTGTTTATATATATATATATATATATATACCAATAATTCATTTAAAAACTATACATTACATATTCCAGAGACGTACCATGGTTTCATTGACATAGGTAGACCTTTTACTGTTTTGAAATGTCCATTAACATATATATCTTTCTCATCCAAAATTGTAGTATTTGCAATATGGTTTTACAGAATCTTGTTTACATAAACGCGTTTGTGTTGGGCTCTATTATATTAGTTTTGAGAACTATTTCTGTTTTTTAGACATGTGGTCTGATAAAACGTATTAAATTAATAAGTTTATTAATTACTGGTTCAACTTTCTAATTAGTTAGTTTGTATATAAATCAATTTATTATAACTTTATTAACCACGTAAATAGATTTAGAAAACTGTACAATTTAGGATAATATATTTTTGGAGGGTTTATTAGCTTGACTTGATAAGTCGTTTCCCTTATTTTGTCCTTTAGTCCTCACATTTCATAAGCGATGTTTCTGGCAAAGGGGGAAGAATTACTGTTTTTGTGGTCGGAATCTATCCATCTAACATTTATCGTTTGCTGTTTTTTTACATTGAAGTTCTAATTTTTTTTTTTTTTAGCTTTTTACATCAAGTGGCTTCATGCCTTGTCTGGAGCGATTTCCATAAATAATTTTTTAAAAAAAGTATAAAATTAATAGGTTTAGTAATTACCGGTTGAACTTTGTAATTAACCTGTTCGGGTATAAATTAATTTATTAAACACCAGTTGACTAGAGTGGATAGATCATTCAAATTAAGGGAGGCGCGAGAGCGCTCTATCCCTTAATAGACTTCAAGAATGGCCTATGCTGGAAATCTCATTCCTTTGATCAATCATAACTCAAAAACCAATAAACTAAATTAGTTAAAACTTTGCACAAAATTTTTATTTGATAGGTTCTATAAGTGTGTAGAATTTCAGCATCATTAGTCAAGGCAACTCAGATATCCAGAAAGTTCAATCATGAAATCATGTTATCTGTACGTACGTACGTACGTACGTACGTACGTACGTACGTACGTACGTACGTGTCACCCTGTATCTCAAACTATTTGATGGATTCAGCTGATTTTTGGCAGACATAGAGGTTATAGGGTCTAGTTGATGGCATTTTAATTTCAGTTTATCATATACCTTAGTTTTCCAGAAAATTCCAAAAAAACTCATGAGAAGGCATTGTATCGAGACATATCCTTTACAAAAGTAGTGACATTCCATGATAAATGCCAGTATACTGAAATCATATGCCCTTAATAGGGTTAAGATGAAAATTCATATACACTAAATGTACAAAAGTAAGGAAATTACCAAATTTTTACACTTTTATTGTCATTAAGGGTATGACTACATATCAACCAAACCATTTCATTATCACATCACTACAGTATAAACTAACTAATCTTTGATTAGTCAAACTACCAACTATATCAGTTATGAGAAGGCATTGTATTGAGGCATAGCTTTTACAAAAGTAGTGGCATTCCATGATAAATGCCAGTATACTGAAATCATATGCCCTTAATAGGGTTAAGATGAAAATTCATATACACTAAATGTACAAAAGCAAGGACAGAACGTATACTCAAACACCTAAGTGTTAACACAGTAACAAGCATGCCCAACGTAAATATATACACACACTATCGTCTAGATATCGTTACGACTAACGTCTTCATAAACAATCATGTCACAGTCTATTAAATATTTACATAGACAATTTACAGGGAAGTACAAATTGCAACATCATACACACAAACTTACTCATTTACGTCTAAACTAGTTAATTCTACATACATCAATCTGAATAATAGTATTACAAAAATAGAGCAGAAGTAATTTATCTTTCTTATTTCAAATCTTAGTTTTCTAAAAGCCCTACTTATTCAATTCCATGAAAAATGCCAGTATACTGAAATCCTATGCCCTTAATAGGGTTAAGATGAAAATTCATATACACTAAATGTACAAAAGCAAGGAAATTCCTAAATTTTTACACTTTTATTCTCATTAATTAAAAGTATGACTACATATCAACCAAACTATTCCATTATCACATCGCTACAGTGTAAATCTCTATGCATGAGTGGATGAAGTGTGTGAGGTGCGCTGAAGAAAAATTCCTACCAGTAAAATACATAGCCCTGTTGTGCTCGCATACCCTTAATGACAATAAAAGTATAAAAATTTGGGAATTTCCTTGCTTTTGTACATTTAGTGTATATGAATTTTCATCTTAACCCTATTAAGGGCATATGATTTCAGTATACTGGCATTTTTCATGGAATAAACTATTTACTTTCACCCCTTCCTCACGGATTTCACTCAAATATGACAGACTATCGGGTGGACAGACCACCGGATGGACAGGACCTCTGATAGAAATCTATGGACGTATTTAAAAAGAATACTGTCGTGGTTCCTTCTGGTTTTTTAATGTGTGTGAAATGAAAGATACCAAATGGGACAGCTTAATCAGATGTCGTTTTGAATCGGATGTCGGACTCGGGAATCTGTACGGAATTTCGAAATTCTACTAAACATTTAATTGAACGCAAGTTGTTGATTCACCCATTGTTGGAAGAAAACGGTCGGGTTCATACCTTTCCTAAAAGTATTACTGCGTAAATGAGCAGAACACATTCGACGGGATTCGATCTCGGTAATCCTGTTTCCAAAGACAGCGACGGTATCTAATAGGTAAATCATCCACCCACCCACTCACTCCAATTAGGTTCAATTTGTGAAATCAAATAACTTAAGTAAGCAAATAAAAATTCTAAAAAAAAACTTCTCACTGGGAATTTTCTCAAATTTCACCATCGTTTGTTTTATTTTTTTAAAGTTTTATTTTTATTTCGTTAAAATTTATTCTTTTGGGTTTTGGGTTTTTTTTT
>OY744554.1:39765871-39785871 GCA_963556195.1 Sepiola atlantica
TTTCTTTTTCATCATTGTCATATTCTCAGCACATTTCAACACTTTCCTTCTAACTTACTTATATTCACACATTCCTGACACAGCCAGCTTGTTAATACTCATACCCTCCAAAAATTTCACACCTAACCACAACAAAATCTCCCCTCTCCCCATCTCACCCTTTCAACTACTTTTTTCACACTCTTACCCACCCACCCCGCCCACTTTCAAATCATCTTCATTTCTGCAAATCTTTTTCTAAAACTATGACACTACCTACACACCAAAGACACAGAGCTTCCCCTCCCTTCCTTTCCCCAGCCCTCAAAATCCATGCTAAACCTCACCACAACAAACACCTCAGCACCCCCCTCTCTCCCACCCTAAGACAAATTCACTAACACTCCACACTCGTTTTTCACTCACCGCCATCCACATTCATTTCACTCCCTGTGATCGATTTCTCTCAGCCCGGACCTTGGTCCTGCGCTCCCAGATCTGACAAACCGTGTCAGTATTGTGAAAGCCATATTAAAATGTAAAGTCTGGTGGAAAACGACCACTGCGCTTGAAATTCACCGACAGAAAGGGGACAATTTTTGTTTTAAACTTTGTACATGCATGGATCAAGTATTTTTTGTACGTCTAAGTAAAAGAGTTCATTCTCTTGGTGGTTAGTATAACCCAGTTAAGAAAACTTGAATATTGTGTAGGGAAAATAACCCCTGCACATACTGAGCCGTCACGATTTGTATCCAGGTATCAAGTATATAATCATTCAAAAACATGTTTTTTTTAAATATAGGCACATGTCATCTCTTGTGCTGACGTCACTACTTTTGTGCTAAAGTCATCACTTTTGTGCTAACGTCAGTGATTTTGATTCAAATTTTCTGATCTATTTGCGTGAATTTTAGCATATTTACTTATGACATGCTAATGAAATCTGACAGCAACAAAAATAAATGATAACCGAATTCTTTCTGATGTGACCTATAGTTGATGACGTCATTAAATGTGTATATTATCTGACCATTATTCTGATACAGAAATATTAAACCAATAGAAAAGGGTTATGCTAATATGGCTTCGTGTCTGGGAGTTTTGTCTCAATTGCGACCAGAAACGATATCTGACGAACCATGTCAGTAGTGTGAAAGCTATGTAAACATGTAAAGACTGGTGAAACGTCCGCTTCGCATGAAATTCGCCGACAGAAAGAGAATCTTTTTTTTAGCCTCGCACATGCATGGAGCGAATATTCTTTATATTTTTTAATAGAGTTCATTCGCTTGCTGGTTAGCATAATTCATTGGCGAATACTGGAATATGCACATGCATGGAGCGAGTATTTTTTGTACGTGTAAATAAAAGAGTTCATTCTCTTGTTGGTTAGTATAACTCCGTTGAAAAAAAAAACTTGAATATTGTGTAAGGTAAAAATTCCTGCGCATGCTGGTGTATAAAACTCTGGAACTTTCAAACTGTTCAACATTTTTCCCAAACAGCTAAAGCTTTCGCCAGGAATCTTTGTAGGCATTATATATATATATATATATACGTGGGAAAGGAAGGATGAAGGTAATCCGACGTAATGGGAAATGAAAAAGGATGTTTTTTTATGTATTCATCAACGTTTCGTCTTTATTTGTAAGCTGGTCAAACACTCCTACCCTCAAAAAATGTCACACCTAACCACAACAAAATCTCCCCCCCCCCTTCGACTACTGCTTTCACACTCTTACCCATCCACCCCGCCCACTTCCAATCACCTTCATTTTTTTCAAATCTGTTCTAAAAACCTACACACCAAAAGCACAGAGCCTCCCCCCTCCACTTTTTCACTCACAGCCATCCACATTATTTTCATTCCATGCCACCGACTTCCTTCAATCCGGACCTCGGTCCTGTGCTCCCAGTAGTGGCTACTACTTCTCATTAACCCATCATGTCAACCCAATATTTCTATGTACTTGCATGACATTTTTCTTAATATTATAATCCTGAACAAGTCTTACAAATAAAGACGAAACGTTGATGAATACATAAAAAAACATCTTTTTGGTTTTTCCTTTTTCATTTCCCATATATATATGTATATTCCATTGATAAAATTTTTTTTAAACCTTTTTTTTTTTTTAATCGGCCAACGTGATCATTTTTGTTACGACGTCATAAATTTTACCCACATTTTATCTGATCTATATGGACAAATTTACTCATTACAGCAATAAAATAATTATAATACACGAATTCTTGCTGATGCCATCGATATCTGATGACGTCATGAAATTTGGTTTAAAATATAAAATTAAAAACTTTTTTTTTTGAAACGCACAATGTTTATTTCGCAAAGTAAATTGCAAATAATTTCTATATTTACGGACAAAAAGATAAGGATGGCCAATAATATTCTGCTTACCCGAACCGATCAATTCAAGTCTTTAAAAACGAAGACAAGAAAATTGGCAAAGAAAGAACCACTCACCTGAAATTAAAAGAAAAGAGAAAATAAAATTAGACAGAATATTTACATATGAATATATAGAATATTCATTATATGGAATAGTGGTTAAGAATGTAAACAGACTAGTAGATATAATAATAATAGACATCTTTAAAGCCAACCGATATTTCGGTCATGTCAAACGGCCTTAATCTTTGAGTCGAGTCCACATTATGCCCCTCTAAAAAACCTATTAAATACACTAAAGGGACTGAAATTTAAGGGCTATTTATTAATTGATGTCTGGTACCTATTGCTCAAATTTCACAAAACTCGGAGGTATCTGAATTTTCACCTTCTCTTTGCATAAAAAGTTCAACTGAATATAGCCCACATTACGATCCATTACGCCTAGCAGCTCTTTTTTTAAAAAAAAGTCATGATTGGTTAATTAGTTTAGGAGGTATTCTTGTACATACAAATCTATAAATATATACACATACCTAACTGTATATAAATATAGTGGAGAAATATGAGGGAGTATAGAACCTGAAATAAAATTTCAGACAAAATGGAATAGTAGATAAGCATGTACACAGACTAGTTTAAATAATAACATAGCAAACACATCTCTAAAGTCAACCGATATTTCGGTCTTGTCAAACGACTTAATCATTGGTGTAGAATAAGAAGAAACGAATGTAAAATTGAATAATCGATTTGTCTATATAATAAAAGGTATGTGTTTATAGAAAGGTGGACTAGTATTTGTGTACTTAAAATATAAAAGTTTATACACATGAACAATTTTTCTCTACTTTCACTGCCAACGCTCGGATCCTCACTTTGCCTCAGTTGAAATAAATGGCTCTCTCATTGAGGAAGCCCCCCTGCTGTAATAAGTATCTCGGACTGACTTTCACTCAGTACTTGAAATGAGGGGCGCTCGTAAAATAGTGGCATCATTCTACTGCTCCAGAAAGTATCTCACTCCTGGCACAATCATCTACCTGCAACACAGTCAGATACGTCTTAAGATAGAGTTGCCACATCTTGGGGTATCGCTTTGATTAAGTACAAAACCGTCCCTGCCTTGACCAAGTACAAAACCGTCCCTGCCTTGACCAAGTACAAAACCGTCCCTGCCTTGACTAAGTACAAAACCGTCCCTGCCTTGACTAAGTACAACCCCGTTCCTGCATTGACTAAATACAAAACCGTCCCTGCCTTGACCAAGTACAAAACCGTCCCTGCCTTGACTAAGTACAACCCCGTTCCTGCATTGACTAAATACAAAACCGTCCCTACATTGACTAAGTACAAAACCGTCCCTACATTGACTAAGTACAAAACCGTCCCTGCCTTGACCAAGTACAAAACCGTCCCTGCATTGACCAAGTACAAAACCCTCCCTGCATTGACCAAGTACAAAACCGTCCCTACATTGACTAAGTACAAAACCGTCCCTACATTGACTAAGTACAAAACCGTCCCTACATTGACTAAGTACAAAACCGTCCTTGCCTTGACCAAGTACAAAACCGTCCCTGCCTTGACCAAGTACAAAACCGTCCCTGCCTTGACTAAGTACAAAACCGTCCCTGCATTGACCAAGTACAAAACCCTCCCTGCATTGACCAAGTACAAAACCGTCCCTGCCTTGACTAAGTACAAAACCGTCCCTGCCGTGACTAAGTACAAAACCGTCCCTGCCGTGACTAAGTACAAAACCGTCCCTGCCTTGACTAAGTACAAAACCGACTTCGAAATCTAGTGGAAGATGTCTTCTCTCTACTACAACCGCTTTCGCCCAGAAAAGAACGTTGCTAGTCTTTCTCTACTCTATTGTTATTTTCATGTTAGGTGCTCGACTGAGCTCCAATTTCTGATTTCTTCCATAAAACATTCACAGGAAAATCTTGTCTAGCTACAACTACTGTAAATATTTTTTCTTTTCTTTTCAAAGAACTACCCATATGTAGAACACAATGCTACAGGGCTGCTTTCCAGCTTAGTACCACATGGTCGTTTTCAACTCATTTTTTATCGGTTGTCCTAATTTTGTTTAGTTTTAACTCATTACCAATCCTCGCAGTGTTTGTTTCACCGTCCATCATTAACACTTATCCTCGAGTGGCTTTTAAGCCTTTATAAATTGTGACTTGTGAATACAAAAAAAAAACAGCTACAGGCCCTTCTTCAACATAATGAAAGTAGTTCTGCGTCTCTAGCTGCCCCTTAAAGGAGCTAATGACTGTTTCCCAGCCCCTCTCCCATCACCGCAATGTGGCTTTCTTGTATTTGTTTTACAAATACTTCAAATGGATTATGCTCCGATGAACTAGCTGCTGTGGTGCCCCCTGGACGAAAATACACTCGACCAACAGCTAAATCCCATCCATTCACTGTGGAGGTCACCAGATGCCGGAGAGCCTTCTACTCCAATAGCTTCTTTCCTCGTGCTGTCGGCCTCTGGAACTCCTTACCTGTCCCCTGTTTCCTCGACACTGACATGCAGAGGTTTAAAACTAATGTAAACAGAAATCTCGCTGCACAGCTCACAACTTAGGATGACCTCCTAAACCTACATCCTTTCTCAGCCCTTCCGTGTTTGAAACCGAATGTTGTACTCATTTTTCTGTACCAAAATAAATATATATATATATATATATATATATATATATATATATATATATATATACATAAGTATGTATATAAAAAAATAAAATGTAAAAAAGTTTATATTGTGTTATAACTTTTTATTATTTATTTTTCCATTTATTTATTTTGTGACGTGTAGGAATATAAGTTGTTCTGTAAAGAAAAATAGTTTTTTCTTGTTGATGGTATGGAGAACAAAATTTTCGACTGATCCTTCAGTCTTCATCGGTGTTTGGGGTTTGCGTGTGTACGGTGGGAGGTTTTCCCAGGCAATGAGGGGGAAAGAGTAGAAAAATCATAAATTAAATATGTGTATAAATGAGCACACGCACATACGCGTCCACACACACGTAATGGGACGTGTACATGTACATTGATACACACACACACACATACACCGACACGTGCCTATGCGCGTAAGCATACATACATATATACATACACCCATTCACAAATACCTTTTTTATTTCTCCTTTTCTTTCTCTCTTACTGCTCGACAGACACACACACACACACACACACACACACACACACACACAATGCGTTGTAGTTGACTTAATTGTTTTAAAATTACTACTACTGCGTTCAATTTAACCGTTTAAAGAATAGTTGTTTTTCCCTTTCGCTCTTTCTCTCTTCGTCTGGGCTTGCGTGCCTTTTTTCTTTCTCTCTTTCTTTGTCTCTTACTGCTCGATACACACACACATACACATACACACACACACTCATACAAACACACACACACTCGTACGTGCCTGTGCAGGCCAGCATACACATGTTTTAGCGTTGTAGTCGACTTAATTGTTTGAAATATATATATATATATATGAACAACGTTCCTCTTTCTCTCTCTATTCCTCTCCTTCCCGAAACGACGGCGTATTATTTTTATTTTTTTTAAATTAATGATTGTTTTGATTTCGTAGGCAAAACGTTTCCCAATTGTGTTTAAAATGTTCGTTTACAGCCTCTCTAAGACTGCCGGTTTTTTTTTTGTGGAAATCGCTCCAGACAAGGCATGAAGCCAGATTGACAAAATACGGGTTGTTGTTAACGTAAACTCTCCTTACTATTATACTCTTGTATACGATGTTATTGCACACTTGCACCCGAACAACGCCGGGTAACCTTGCTGGTTATTATAATACTCCATAGCAGTTCTCATGCGAGTTATTACCAGCCATTGTTCACGGGATGAAATTCAAAAGTTGTCCTTTTTTCTATTTGAAATGTTTTACATTTTCGTTCGCTATGGACACTTTGCCAAATGACCATATCTTTGCTTGAATATCTATGATTTTCCTCGGAGAAAACGGAGGGGCTGGTTTATTGCCGGTCACCCGCGGCGCCATTTCGACGGGTCAGTCCAAGGTTATGTTTGCGTTTGTGACCCCCCCCCCCTATCGAGCGAACTGGTTTTAAAGTGATTTCTGTTTTTTACCTATATGTTCAGATTTTACGGACACCTTGTCTGAATTAAAACAATGTTACCATAACAAATTTAGTGCATTGTACAAACCCGAAAATAAATAAGATAACCAGGAGTTATAGTAAACAAGAGTATTATTTACAGAAAGTACAGAAGTAATGGGTTGCCGGAGACTGATTCTGGATTGGTGACATTCCATGATAAATGCCAGTATACTGAAATCATATGCCCTTAATAAGGTTAAGATGAAAATCCATATACACTAAATATACAAAAGCAAGATAATTCCCAAATTTTTACACTTTTATTGTCATTAAGGGTATGCGAGCACAACAGGGCTATGTATTTTACTGGTAGGAATTTTTCTTCAACGATACTCACACACTTCATCCACTCATGCATAGAGATTTATACTGTAGTGATGTGATAATGAAATGGTTTGGTTGATATGTAGTCATACCCTTAATGACAATAAAAGTGTACAAATTTGGGAATTTCCTTGCTTTTGTACATTTAGTGTATATGAATTTTCATCTTAACCCTATTAAGGGCTTATAATTTAAGTATACTGGCATTTTTCATGGAATGTCACTACTTTTGTAAAGGCTATGCCTCAATACAATGGTCATTGTTAAGGTTTTTTGGAATTTTCTGGAAAATTAAGGTATATGGTAAACTGAAATTAAAATGCCATCAACTAGACCCTAGAACCTCTATCTGCCAAAAATCAGCTGAATCCATTAAATAGTTGATGAGATACCGGGTGGCACATACGTACGTACGTAAACACAGATAACATGATTTCATGATTGAACTTTCTGAATCTCTGGGTTGCCTTGACTAATGATGCTTAAATTCTACACACTTATGGAACCTATCAAATAAAAATGTTGTGCAAAGTTTTAACTAATTTAGTTTATTGGTTTTTGAGTTATGATTGATCAAAGAAATGAGATTTCCAGCATAGGTCATTCGTGAAGTCTATTAAGGGATAGAGCGCTCTCGCGTCTCCCTTGATTTTTTAATCGCATTTATTTACATATAGATTAGCCTTGAGTGTGAGTGGGAGCCCCACGTTCTAATAAAATCGTAGTCGGTTCCGATACTATACGCTTCCCTGGTCGAGTATTGTAACTAGTTTTTTTATTTTTTTATATTAAAATACAATATATTCGCAAGCAATGTCTGCGAACATCGTATCCAAAGATTTCCCCTCCAGTCGCCGTTTTCGCATCACTTTCTGCATGATATTTTAATATATTCTCGAAGACTCTGCGGTGGGTAACAGGTGACGCACATCTGTTTTATGTCCTCGTGAAAATCGTGTCCTAGTTTTCGCAACATAAAAGGAAACCTACGAAGCCGTCGCCACGCAAGAATCCTCCCCCGCCTCTCGCTACACACCGCCATAACGCTCTCCGCTCTATAAACGTCAGATAAAACAAGACACGCGAATATAAACTATTTTATAGAGTACACAGCGTTATTATAAAACAGTTTTTCTACTTTCATTGTTCTTCCGGTTTTGTTTTTTTGTTTGTTTTTTTTTGGGGGGGGGGGTCTTTTTTACCAAATTAGTTTTTATACGGGATTTTTAAAGCTTTTTTTTTTTTTTTTTTTTTTTTTTTTTGGGAGTACCGTTTCGTCATAAATTATTACTTTAACCAAATTGTTATAAAACTTTAGCTAATTTCATAATTTTTCAGTTGACGGTTTATAACTTGGATTATTCGGTCGACTTTCTCATCTTGGATGCTATTCTCACGTTTCGGCCGATGTAACCTCCGACTTTCTTCAGGTCTATCTTGTCGAACTCGGGAATCTTTGTATTATTTATATTATTTCGACTACTGTTCTCATCTTGGATGTTATTTTCACAACGTGTCGGCCGATGTAACCTCCGACCTTCTTCAGGTCTATCTTGTCGAACTCGGGAATCTTTGTATTATTTAGATTATTCGGACTACTGTTCTCATCTTGGATGTTATTTTCACAACGTTTCGGCCGATGTAACCTCCGACCTTCTTCAGGTCTATCTTGTCGAACTCGGGAATCTTTGTATTATTTAGATTTTCGGACTACTGTTCTCATCTTGGATGTAATTCTCACAACGTTTCGGCCGATGTAACCTCCAACCTTCTTCAGGTGTATCTTGTCGAACACGGTGGTAGCTTGTCCTCGTTCCGTCAGCCATGACTGAGTAGAAGTCTTTATATAATCCATAGGGGTGGATTGTTCTCGTTCTGTCAACCATAACCAGGTTGAAGTGTGAAGTAATTCTTAATTATATACTTAGTATCGCCTGCACTGAGGATTGAACCTTCAACCTCCAGAAGACTGTCACTTAGAACTGAAAATTACATATCTCCACACAAGGGCAGAGTTAGACACAAAATCTGTTTTTTTTTTAATGTTGGGAAAGTCTAGCTCCCCAAAAAAGAGGCACGGATTTGAAAAAAAAAAATTAAATCGTCTCAGTCTAAAATGATTTCTTCATCACTGACCGAGGACAGATATTTCAGTATACTGGCAGTTTTCATGGAATATATATATATATATATATATATATATATATATATATATATATAATTCCTATATTACTTAATAATACAATAAATATATTTAATTTAATATGTATATATATATATATATAATACCTATATTACTTAATAATACAATAAATATATTTAATTTAATATGTATATATATATATATATAATACCTATATTACTTAATCAATAATACAATAAATATATTTAATTTAATATATATATATATATATATATATATATATATATATATAATACCTATATTACTTAATCAATAATACAATAAATATAAATATATATATATATATATAATTCCTATATTACTTAATCAATAATACAATAAATATATTTAATTTAATATATATATATATATATATAATTCCTATATTACTTAATCAATAATACAATAAATATATTTAATTTAATATATATATATATATATATAATTCCTATATTACTTAATCAATAATACAATTAATATATTTAATTTAATATATATATATATAATTCCTATATTACTTAATCAATAATAAATATATTTAATTTAATATATATATATATATAATTCCTATATTACTTAATCAATAATACAATAAATATATTTTATTTAATATATATATATATATATATATATATAATTCCTATATTACTTAATCAATAATACAATAAATATATTTAATTTAATATATATATATATATAATTCCTATATTACTTAATCAATAATACAATTAATATATTTAATATATATATATATAATTCCTATATTACTAAATCAATAATACAATAAATATATTTAATTTAATATATATATATATATATATATATATATATATATATATATATATATATATATATATATATATGGGATGAGAAGGATGAAGGTAATCCGACGTGATGGGAAAATGAAAAAGGAAAACCAAAAAATGGATGTTTTTTATGTGTACATCAACGTTTCGTCTTTATTTATAAGACTTCATCAGGATGATAATATAGATGCTCACCCCATCCTTCCATTCTTTCCCCACTCATTTTCTTCAACATTCATTTTTATTTCTCCAACAAGTACGGACGTCCACCCAGTAGTGGCCATTATTTCATTTTATTTTTCCTCCCAATATGTCTACCCTACATGTATCTGTACTTGCATGTCATTTTTTCTCTATATTATCATCCATAAAAAACATCTATTTTTTTGGTTTTCCTTTTTCATTTTCCCATATATATATATATATATCAATAATACAACGTAGAATGTGTAAATACTTTCTATATATTAAGAAAGTCGGCAATTCTGCTGTATATATGAAGCAGCTGCCGATTAAGAAATCGAAATTGAAGAGTTCCGTTTTTTTTTCTCCAAGTACCATTCATTCAGAATTCACCGGAAGTTGAATTTAGTATTTAGAAAATGGAGTAAAATGAGATTAATCTTCGAGACATTGGTAATTTAATGAACCAGCCGCAAAAAAACAATATATTTTTTACAGGCACACCGCCTGATTTCTTAGGGTTAGGGTTTTTTTTATTTAAAAATATTTTACTTCATATAATAAAAAAAAAATTGTTAATGGTTGAATTACCTCCCTTTATTTTCAGTAGAAGGACAGAAAATCTGCTGCTTCATATATACGGCAGAAGTGCCAGAATGTCTAAGTAGCATAACTATTTTTAAACAGTTCATAATAAATGTATGTTTTGTGTTATTCATTTCCGATTTTATTGTCCTATTTAGTCTCTATATATGCAATAGTTTCGTCGATATTAACGGTAATTAAAGTGAGAGAAAAAAGTATTAAAAAAATAACTTACTAAATACTTTTCTTAAATTAAACAAACATCGCTCGTTAGAATTCTAATCGATAGGCATAAGCGAGAAGGGAAAGGAGAGGGTGGGTGGGTGTTATCTAGCTGGCTGCCTTGCTCTCTCTCTCTCTATATATATATATATCTATATATATCTCTCTCTCTATATATATATATATATATATATCTCTCTCTATATATATATATATATATCTCTCTATATATATCTCTCTCTCTCTCTATATATATATATCTCTCTCTATATATATATATATATCTCTCTCTCTCTCTATATATATATCTCTCTCTCTCTATATATATATATCTCTCTCTCTCTCTATATATATATCTCTCTCTCTCTCTCTATATATATATATATATATATATCTATATATATATAGAGATCTATATAGAGAGAGATCTAATATATATATAGAGAGAGAGAGATCTATATATAGAGAGAGATCTATATATAGAGAGATCTAATATATATATATAGAGATCTAATATATATATATATATAGAGATCTAATATATATATATAGAGATCTAATATATATATATAGAGATCTCATATATATATAGAGAGATCTAATATATATATATAGAGATCTAATATATATAGAGAGAGATCTAATATATATAGAGAGAGATCTAATAGAGAGAGAGAGATCTAATAGAGAGAGAGATCTAATAGAGAGAGAGAGAGAGAGAGAGAGATATTTGATAAAAAAAATTTATTTGATAAACAGGTTTTACCTCGAAATATATACTGGAACACGGTTACACGCATTAGATCAATGTGTAGAAATTCTTAACACCGGCATATTTACACGTTTTCCATCATGATAGTCTTCGATGACTCCTTTTTATGGAAATAGCTACTAACAAGGCATGAAGCCACTTGATTCAACGTGATAAGAACGAAAGATGATTATCGCCAAGACAAGCGATGCCTATTGCCCCTTGTCTTGAAAACACCAAGGTAGGAGGAAAACAGGCAACAGGAAGAGTTCTACAAGTCTGCAATTATTGAAATAAAGCTACTGGAATAGGAAACTGTATTACAATGAGGTATCAAAACAGTGAATTGATGGAGACCACTAGACCAACAAGTCAAACGAGCTGAAACAAAGGAAACAGGAAATTGATAAGACAACTGAAAAACACATGCCATAATAGTATTTATAGAAAAGACTGAGACTAGCAACATCACGTCTGTAAGAGATAGTTTAGAGAAGAAAGGGTGTGGCCAATCAAATTACAGATACGTTTTTGCACCTTATCAAGAACCCTTAAATGGGACAGAGATTCACCAGCCCAAATATGACAACAGTACTCCATACATGGTATGATTGTGGATTTGTAGAGATAGAGAATAGCCTCAGGTATGAGAAAGTGTTTGGAGCGGTAGGGAGAACCGACTTACGAGAAGTAGAAAGAGAAATGGATCTAATTCTAATGTATGAACTCCAAGAAAGATGTAATAAGAAAGACATAAGTTTCTGAGTCGATTTCTCCTCAAGAGCAGAGCCATTCATGAGAATCTCAGGAAGAAAGAGGACACGCCTACGATTGAAAGACACGAGCCGAGTATAAACAGGATTAAACTGTTCTTGTTCAGGTATAAGGTCTGTCTGCAGACATCGATGATCATGGCTCTCGATTCTTATTTGAATTTTTTTTCTCACCATGATGTTCTTTGCAAAGGGGTTACCTATAGTGGGTTGCAATTACCTTCTATTGGGGCAGTGCTCTTACGGAGCAGGAAGTCTTAATCATTGTACAAAAATCAGTATCATCTGCCTAACACAAAACGAAGGGTTGACCAGTTTCTAAAATCAATTAGGTTGCTCGACTCTCCATCCATCACCTGCCTGCCATGATTACACGTACCCTGGTCAGGGGGCTTAGTAGGAACTCGACCTTGCCCAAGGCTAGCGGAGGGAAGAAGGCGCCTTAATACTCCTGTTGTTGGAAATGTTTCCACCCCACCACCCATTAAACTGATATACATAATATATATATATATATATATATATATATATATATATTATTATTATTATTATATATATATATGTCATCATTATTATAATTATTATTGCCATTTCAGCAACGTTTTCAATGTGTGACTTTTAAAACATATATATATGTTTTAAAAGTCACACATTGAAAACGTTGCTGGAATGGCAATAATAAGGAGAATATTTTTTTTTTAAATATTTTGAAAACCTGGACAACGCAAATTATTTATTTTTTTAAATAAATTATTTATTTACTTTAAAAACTTCTTTTTTTTTAACTTGAGTACTTTCGATGATAAACACCCTTGTCAGAAGTATAAGCATATTTTTCCTCTTCTTTTTTCGTATAATCCTACCTGACTGAGACATATTTACAGCAGTCAAGTTGAAATTCGTCTTGATGTTATTGACGATAAATGTTGATATGCCGTTGTGTGTAGCACGCGGTTACGTGAATAAGGTAGTTTGAAAAGTCACACATTGAAAACGTTGCTGAAATGGCAGTAATAACGATAACATATGATATAATAATAATAATAATAATAATGATGAAATATATATATATATATATGTATGTTATAAATAAATATTAATTATTTATTACGTACAGACATCAATGTTTCATGCTTACGCAATCTTCAGTGCAGGAAGTTAATTTCTAACGGTCGGCGGACGCGAACTCCGATCACAAATCGCCACTAATTCGCAGTAAAGAGCGTTTCCCGTCGGCCACCACAAATTAGCTTAAAATTAAGGAGGAATTTAACTTTGTAAATACCAAGTCGGCGGGTATTTTACAACGAGCAGCGAATAGTGATCTACAACAACAAACTGTGTTGGATCTCGCAATGAAGCTAGTAGTAATACTTATTATTAAACTCACTATATATATATATATATATATATATATATATATATATATATACATATATATATAGATGAAAGGATAAAATAATCCGACGGTATGAAATTAAAATGGAATAAGCGAAGACCTAAAAAGCTCAACGTTTCGCCCAAATCTTATATGGGCTTTGTCAAGAACGAGCGAAAAAAATGCAAAAAAATGACAAAAGACGAGAAAGTCTATAAATTATGAGAAATATATATAGTGGAAGGGTTCATGTAGAGAGGGAAGATAGGTATAGAGTCAAAGATAAATACAAAACAAAACAAAATTAAACAGAGAATGGGTTTCTACTTTATCTCCCCTAACCTATCAAAAGCAATTATTCATGAAAACAAAATATATCTAGACACCGGTTGATTCCCTGAGTTTTGAATTATTCCTCCTTTGGACTCCCTTTCTACTCTTTATTCTTTTCTTTTCTTTCCCGTTACAATTTTTTTTTGTATTTATCTTTGACTATATACATATTTATATATCTTCCCTCTCTACATGAACCCTACCACTATATATATTTCTCATAATTTATAGACTTTCTCGTCTTTTGTGATTTTTTGCATTTTTTCGTTCGTTCGCTCTTGACAAAGCCCATATAACATTTGGGCGAAACGTTGAGCTTTTTAGGTCTTCCGCTTATTCCATTTTAATTTCATATAATATATATAAATATATATATATATATATATAATATACACACAAAATATATAATACACACAATGCTTTAAGCAAACTACATCACTGTATTATCTATTGTTATTTATTTGTATTGTATGTAACAATGTCTATCGTGCGTAATACTACTTTTGTCTGTCGATATTTGCTTCTAAACAATTGTTAATATTGGAGCAGTCAATTATTCCATTTTCTATAGTCTTATCTATTTCGTTCATCTCCCCATAATATCTTGCCTGCGGCTTGTGTCTTTTGAATAGTTGATAATATCGGTATTACCATTTATTGACGTTTTCTATAACAATCGACAAAGAAAGTTCCTCCATAACTAATTCCGAAGCTCCATAAGGAAAGCGCGGTTCAAATTTTGCAACAGACATGTATATATTAACAAGAGATTGCGGAGGTGTTAACCGAGTCGGAGGTTTTAGAACGAGTCGGAGCAATAATTATTTTTATTTGTATTTTTTAAAGATTTAAAATAGTTAAATAAAAACGAAATTATCCAGTATTCGTTAAATATATTTGCCGTTTTACAGGTGCAGGGTGTTTTTTTTTCAGATACATACTTCGAATACGTTCATTTCTTGTTTAATGTTTTAAGTAATACTTAACTCTCACTGATGACAATAACTTTAGGTGCAATAAGTTTCCAGTAAGCAATTGACTTACTGTTATCATGCATTAGACTCGCTTCCCCACCAAACATCCGGGCAACGCCGGAAGTCGCGCTAATACTCAGTAAAGACGACTTTTGAAAGGGACGTATATATCTTACTATCTTCAGGGATTGGAAGGTAACCCTATATTTTTAAGGTCTTCACATTTATTACCGAAATATAAGTCGGTATTTTCTATTATAAAAGCCCAGATTTTCAATTTTACAACATATATTTCGAGGTACGACCTCTTCGTCAAATGATTTTAAATACCCCTTCGTTGATAAAGAGGTCATATTATATATATATATATATATATATATATATATAACATTCAATGAATTAAAACCTTACAATTGTTCGAAGAATTAGAACATCAAGTCCAGTATGGCGTACGATCGTTTCCGAAACAGTTTGGAAATATTTTATTTTATTTTATAAATTAATAAAGCGAATCCAAAACGGTCTTCATCAGCGCCTTTAGCAACACGTCTTACAGAAAATCAGAGAAAAAAAAATCAAAAAGTTCGTTGTAGAGAAACATCCACGGACAGAAAAAGTCCCCGATTGGTATGTTAGTGGTATTGGGGGTGGGAGAACACAATGGTACCTATAAACCAAAACACTGGTACATACAGAAGAAATAATCCAATATTTCGCATAGATTTGCGTTTTCAAATTATGCAATAAATTAAAGTTTATAATTATTTTGTCAGAGGGGTAGTGAAAATAGAATAGAAATAATAATAGAAATAAAATAGAAAACGGAATAAGTTAAAAAATTAAAAACTAAAAAAATTAAAAACTAAATTAAAAACTAAAAATAAAAAAAAAATTCAAAAATTCAAAAACTAAAAAAAATTTTTTAATTAAAAACTAAAAAAAATTAAAAACTAAAAAAAAATTAAAAACTAAAAAAAAATTAACTAAAAAAAAATTAAAAACTAAAAAAAAATTAAAAACTAAAAAAGATTAAAAACTAAAAAAGATAAAAACTAAAAAAAATAAAAAAATAAAAAAATAAAAACCAAAAAATTAAATTTAAAAAAAATTAAAATTAAAAATACAAAATAAAAATAAAGAAAAGTTATTGAAATGAAAATAAAAATAGCCAGAGATTGGAGGTTTCGGAAGGAGTCGGAGTGGAGGGGGGTGGAGATGTCCGACTCTGAGTCAGACTCCTAAGAATGATAGGAAGCGAACTCGTTTTAATTAATCCCCGATAGAATCAACAGACATTTCAAGACTTTAAAAAAGAATATCGGAGTAGGAGTTGAATATTGTGGAATTCTAAGAGTCGGAGTAGGAGTCCGAATTTTTGGAAATCCTAGGAGTCATAGTCTTGGTCAGGCCTTATACTTTTTGAGTCCGCAGCCTTCATATAAACTAGAAGAATGTTGAAGGGTGTTCGGGATGAATGTTATATTTTGGAGTATTTAATAGCGATAGAGTGCAACGGATAGCTGATTCTGTGGGTGGGTTGAACAGATGGATACCATGGACGACTGGAATATTGGAAGAGAGTTATCTGTATTAAATGGTAGTTCTCAACTCGAAGACCATATATATATATATATATTTGAATAGATTTTTTTGTGGTACAAAATTTTATTATACATTTAAATAAAATAAGTGGAGCCATCTTGAATAAAGGGCCATATCACAAGTAAAAAGTAAGAAGAGGAGAAAAAAATTTTTGTTCAAGTATAATTATCGAATAAAACAATTAAGATGTTTCGTTACGAATACAAGTGGTAAAAAAAACAACAACCCAAGGTACCTTTCGTCCGACACATTTTCAAGGGGGGAACGTCGGTGGAATACCGTTTTAAAATAATTAAAAAAAAGAAAAGATGGTTTTTACAGGGGGAAAGAGAGAAAAAAAAATTATTTTTTTAAAAGAACCATGGAGAGCAAAAAAATAAAAACACAATAAAAAAAGAAAAAAAGAAAAAAAGAAAAAGAAAGGCACAAATCACAGGAAAGGAATGAACTATCACCAAAACCTTAGAAATAATCGCGCAAAATGTATATATATATATATATATATATATATATATGAGAGAGAGATTATATAAGAAAGGGTATTTAGACATATTTTTTAAACCATTGTTTCGTAATAGTAAAAAAAATATAATACTATTACGAAACAATGGTTTTAAAAAATATGTCTAAATACCCTTTCTTATTCAAACCAGCGCGACCTCGCCTTCAGACATAACGTGATTTTCTGACTCTAAGTCCGTCTCCATCGGACGATGAAGAAAAAAAAAGAAAAGAAAAACACTCTTTGACAAGGAGAAGTATATTCTCATAAGCTAAGATTAAAATAAATTTTATTTATTTTACACCACCATTGTTATGGTTTTTACAAAAAAATATATATATTATATATATTATATATATTCTAAAACTATGATACCACCTACATACTAAAGACAGAGTTCCCCCCTTCTTTCCCCTGACCCTCAAAATCCATGCCACACCTCACCACGACAAAAACCTCAGCACCCCGTCCCCTCTCTAAGACAAATTTACTAACACTCCCACGCCTCCCCTTTTTTAAATGCTGCCTTAATGTACCCACTCACAGCTTTCCATATTCATTTCACTCTCTGCTACTGACTGAATTCTAGCAGCTCGGACCCTCGTCCAGCGCGCTTAGTAGCCACGGCTACTACTTTTCCTCATCAACCCATCATGTCAACCCAATATTTCGATGTACTTGCATGACATTTTTCTTAAAATTATCGTCCTAAGGAAGTCTTACAATAAAGACGAAACGTTGATGAATATATAAAAAATATCTCTTGGTTTTTCTTTTGTCATTTCCCATATATATATATATATATATAAGTAATGTTTGTATACACAGGGTAAACATCCGTTAACCTTGTTTATATAAAAACAAATTTTTAACGTAGTTCACCCCAAACAAGGTAGGCCGCCACTGTAGACGTAAGGGGCTACTGAGAAGAAAGAAAAGGGGAGAAGCTTGGGGGGTCAACCTAAACTGGGATCTGCGCAGCGAGATTTCTGTTTACAGTAATTTTAAATTTCTGCATGTCAGTACTGTCGGGGCAACAGGGGGCAGGGAGGGAGTGCCAGAGGTCAGCAGCACGAGGAAAGAAGCTATTTGAGTAGAAAGCTCTCCGGCATCTGGGGATCGCCACAGTTAATGGATGGGATTTAGTTGATTGTCGAGTTGGTCTAGTGAATTTACGTCGAGGGGGCACCAGAGTAGCCAGTTCATCGGAGCATAATTCATTGAAGTATTTGTAAAACAAGCACAAGGATGCAACATTGCGGCGATGGGACAGAGGCTGAAGCTTGGTTGACAGTGAGGGTCCTATTAGGTTGGCGATTCTTTTTTGGACCTTGTCAAGGAGGGAGAGAGTAGTAGATGATGCACCAGCCCAGATGTGGCAACAATACTCCATGCATGGGCAGATGGTGGCTTTGTAGAGATACAGGATAATGTCAGGTGTGAGGAGTTTACTAGCACGGTAGAGGGAGCCAACTTTCTTTGCGGCAGCCTTGGCAATGTCTTCAATTGTGCTGTATACTAACCTAGCATGACTACACATTTTCGGAACATGTTCCAGTCGTAGCTATATTTGCTCGACTTATTCGTGCCAAAAAAGACTCGTTTTTTACATTTACCTACTGTAGAGTATTGATTTACTCCTCTCCAGGAGTTAGGCACAAGGCCAGTTTTTTCTTACTCCCACAAGTAAGATGTGACCCAAGGTCGGGAAAGTGCCTGGGCAGCCCCGTCGGCATTCCCCTGTAGGGGGCGCCTCAGGCAGTAAGCAATAAACTTACTCCTCCCCAAAGAGGGGAGGCGAAGCCTGGGAGGGTGGACCTCCTAGAACTGCACAGGACAGATCCATAGACCGGCGTAAATGAAGCTCCGAAAGCCAAGACAATACCCGTCTGTGGGGTGCAGTATCTATTGGAACAGATACTACACTTTGATCTTAGCCAAAAGACCAGGAAAGTAAGGCAACATTTAAATACCTAAGGGGCACATGACTAGATAAAAACATTTTTATTAAATATTTAAAAAAAGAAAATACCGTTTTGCGTTTATATATTTTAATTTATCAATTTTAATCAAGGATTATAGTGTTCTTGGCCTTTTGGCTAAGATCAAAGTGTAGTATCTGTTCCGATGGATACTGCACTTCATAGATCGGTATTGTCTTGCCCTTCGGGGCTTGATTTACGCCGGTCTATGGGTCTGTCCTGTGCAGTTCTAGGAGGTCCACCCTCCCAGGCTTCGCCTCCCCTCTTTGGGGAGGAGTAAGTTTATTGCTTACTGTCTGAGGCGCCCCTACCGGGGAATGCCGACGGGGCTGCCCAGGCAATTTTTAATGGCCAGAGCGCTCACCTTCTCGGGCGCTGGCTTTTCAAATCCCACTTTCCGACCTTGTGTCACATACTCCCATTGTGGGTGGGTGTTAAATAACGCCTTTTGACTAAGATCAAAGTGTAGTATCTGTTCCAATGGATACTGCACCCCATAGACAGGTGTGGTCTTGGCTTTCGGGGCTTGATTTACGCCGGTCTATGGGTCTGTCCTGTGCAGTTCTAGAAGGTCCACCCTCCCAGGCTCCGCCTCCCCTCTTTGGAGAGGAGTAAGTTTATTGCTTACTGCCTGAGGCGCCCCTACCGGGAATGCCGACGAGGCTGCCCAGGCAAATGTTGAACCCCATTTTCCCGACCCGACCTTTGGTCACATCTTACTTGTGGGAGTAAGATAAAAACTGGCCTTGTGCCTAACTCCTGGAGAGGAGTAAATCAATACTCTATGGACTGCAAAAATTAGTCACATAACCTTTACGGATTGACATTTCGCTTCACTTCACAA
>OY744554.1:39793371-39798371 GCA_963556195.1 Sepiola atlantica
TCCTGGAACAATGCGAAAAACGTTCTCTGCGCGTTTCTCCGCTGTCTTTTAAAAAATTCTCTTCATTCTCCAGCTTTTTTGTTCATTTGCTTTTGACACCTGAGGATGGATCGACGAAGAATCGAAAAACGCTTGTAATGCATATGGGACATTTATTAATGTTTTTGATTTTAATACAAAAAGACCATTAGAAATATCGGAAAAATAAAAAAAAGTATAATTAAACAAACGAATTCTGTTATTTTTAACAATCTTTGCTCTGTCTCATTAATATATATATATATATATATAGGCATCTTCTGTTGCAAGCAAGTATTGTTGAATATAAGAGACAACTTATGTCTACATATCCTTTGGTAGATCCTTTCAATAGTCCGAATCAGGATCTTAGTTTCGGAAGGGAATTGGCTGATGAATTTGCCATAGTTTAGATTTGTGTCCCAAGTACTTTCGGGCCCATCTTCGGGGGAATTAGGTTAATCAGGTACATACCATTCCCCTCCGAAACTAAGATCCTGATTCGGACTATTGAACGGATCTACTAAAAGATATCCAGACATAAGTTGTATTTTATATTCAATAAATATATATATATATATATATATATATATATATATATATATATATATATATATGATAATTTTATTTACACAGACATGTACAAAATCTGCGACACTGGCATGTCGATGTTATCGATCAACAGTTACTATAAACTGAGATATCATCAGGCAGAGTTAGAATCCGATCTTAACCTCAGATCATATTTGGAGAGACCTATCATATATAAAGCTCTATTTTGATATTGAGCACGTTTTATAAACCCGGTTAAAATTCTCTGGATTACCACCCTGTGGATATTTTTCACCTGGATTATTACCATTATTATACAGGGTGTTTCAAAAGTCTTGGGAACATTTTAATTTAATTTAACTTGTAATGTTCCCAAGACTTTTGAAACACCCTGTATATATATATATATATATATATATATATATATATATATATATATATATTTATTTGTGTGTGTGTGAGTCCCTTTATTTTCGGAGCCGAACAGATTTTGTTTTGATCATTTTTTTTTCTTTTGCTTCTATGTGTTTTATTTGGGTCGAGAGGTGGACATATTTTTCTTTCTTTCAATTATTAGTTTAATAGATTTTTTTGGCGATATAGTTTAGATATTTTATTTCATTCTTCTATTCGTTCATCTGAACTGATTCGAATCATCGGACGAGCGTACCTCGGCAGGTGCAAAAATCAGCAAAGTAACTATGGTGTAATATATATATATACATATATATATATATATATATATATATATATATATACACAGAGTGAGAGAGAATAAGTGAGATAGATAAGCAAAGTTAAATACTTAGACTTAGATAGTATCTGAACTAGACCAATAAAATATATATATATTTATATATGAGAGAGAGAATGCTTCTGTATTGTTAGCAGTGGGTCTGGTTTTTTCCTTAGATTATATCAGTAATGTTGAGTACATATATATATATAAATATATATATATATATATAATCTTTTGTTTTATATATATAATATATATAATCTTTTGTTTTATATATATAATATATATAATCTTTTGTTTTATATATATAATATATATAATCTTTTGTTTTATATATATGAGAAAGGAAGGATGAGAGTAATCCGACGTAATGGGAAATTAAAAAAGAAAAAAACAAGAGATATTTTTTTATCTATTCATCAACGTGTTGTCTTTATTGTAAGACTTCCTCAGGATGACATTTTTCTTAAAATTATCATTATGAGGAAGTCTTACAATAACGACGAAACGTTGATGAATGTATAAAAAATACCTTTTTGTTTGTCCTTTTTCATTTCCCATATATATATATATATATATATATATATATATATATATAATTATTAATGACAATATTATATGTATTAGCATATACTATCAGTGCCTTTTTACTGTGCAGTCTCTTTAAAAGATTCAGCTCGATGATTGTCAATTAGTGACAACAGAGCAAATATAAGTGCGAGTTAGCTCTTTTCTTTGTTTTTTTTGGGGGGGGGGGGTCACCCAAAACTGAACCACTGTATAGTGTAGGTATTTTCATGACACTTTAATCCTAGAACTTTTTACACTTTGTGAATTTTTCTGAGTATTTTCTAATGTTGCAGGGACGATATTGACATAAAAATGTTTGGCACAAGACAAATGAAACGGACCGTAAAAATATATCTCGCAGAAATGTTATGTCTTTTGGAAGTGTGAAAAAATAAAAATAAAATAAAAACATGGTTATTGGAATATAATATGAACCTGACATATCTATATATATATCTATATATATATATATATGATTATTTTTATTTACACAAACATGTACAAAATCTGCGACACTGGCATGTCGATGTTATCGATCAACAGTTATTATGAACTGAGATCTCAACAGGCAGAGTTAGAATCCGATCTTAACCTCAGATCATTCTCTCCAAATATGAAGAAGCCTTTCAGATTTGTTTCCGGCAGTGGATGGATCGGTTGGCTAAGTGTGCGGAAGAACAAGGGGCCTACTTTGAAGGGGTGTAGTATCCCAACCCCGTCACGTATTTCAAATATTTTTTCTGGCCTTAGGTCGTATACGTTTTAGACGTGACTTGTATTCATCATTAACTATATAAGTTCCAAAAATTCAACATTATTCAAAGTTATAGTGTACGTATGTTTCTGAGACAATTTTTGTATTATTATTATACAAAGCAGAATCACTAATATACCACATATACCTTAAAACAACTGTTAAAATCAGAAAACTAATCAATATTTTTCATTATTTCTGAAAATACGTGCCAATTTATACATTATGTATTTATACAATATATATACATACATACTATATATATATATATATACATACATACTATATATATATATACATACATACTATATATATATATACATACTATATATATATATATATACATACATACTATATATATATATACATACTATATATATATATATATACATACTATATATATATATACATACTATATATATATATATATACATACTATATATATATATATATACATACATACTATATATATATATACATACTATATATATATATATACATACATACTATATATATATATACATACTATATATATATATATATACATACTATATATATATATATATACATACTATATATATATATACATACATACTATATATATATATACATACATACTATATATATATATACATACTATATATATATATACATACATACTATATATATATATACATACATACTATATATATATATACATACATACTATATATATATATACATACATACTATATATATATATACATACATACTATATATATATATACATACTATATATATATATACATACATACTATATATATACATACTATATATATATATACATACATATATATATATATATATATATACATACTATATATATTATGAAGAAGAAGAAGGTTCTACCAACATTCCCTTATAATATAATAGACACATTCTCTGGGTGTGTGTGTGTGTGTGTGTGTGTGTGTCCGTCAGTCAGAATTTTGTAAACGAATATCCTTATTTTATTTTGAAACGGAAAATAACACCGCATAAATACTAAATAATTTATTCGCAATAAATAAATAAATAAATAAATCTTAAGCCATCACGGGGAATCGAAATCGAAACCTTGAGATCTTCAGCTAGACGTTCTACCAACTGAGCCATTGGCACCTTTTTATAAACATTCCTTAAAACATTCTCTTAACAAAATAATTATATATTCGGCGTGACGTCATAGATTTATGATTTACGTCATGTTTCAAAACATGAATTAATTGGTTATTATTTTAATAGCCTAAAACAATTCATGTAGATTTAACTATGTAGTGTAGTACTGTGTGTAGTTGTTGTTTTTTTCAGTTAAATAATTCAAGACAAGGAAGTGAAACGATCGTACACAAACAGTTATGTAGAATCTTTAGAGCAAGTAATTGATCATGTTAAATGTTTACACAAGATATACAAACATAGATACTGTACTTCAGTATCATCTCGGCTAGGTTTTGGTAAACAATGTCGTTCTTTCAACCTTTCTTTCTGTTTTCATTTTTCTTTCTGTTTTTCTTTTTTTTTTTGCTTACTTAATTTTTTTGATTTTTTTTTTTTTCACTTTCTTTGTTTATCTTTATTCCTTCCTTTTATTTGCCGTTTCATTTTTTTCCTCAACCCAATCTCAATTTTATGTAGTGCTCAGTCATCATTTATTATTCCCCGGAAATCTCCATACAAATCGATTGATTATTTCCAATTCTATTGATTTGTCCAGGTTAAGACAACCTTCCATATCAGCAAGACTTCGCTTGTGTTTATTTGAGATTAACCCCCCCCCCCACACACACACACACACATTACATATATATATTAGTTTTACAAGCACTACCCTATCCCGCCGCCTCACCATGATATAAGACATTTTTTTAGTCTATTATAGTTTCTTGGTTTTTCTAAATTCTGTAATATATATATATATATATGTATATATATATATATATATATATATATATATTATTTTTACAAGCACTACCCTATCCCGCCGCCTCACCATGATATAAGACATTTTTTTAGTGTATTATAGTTTCTTGGTTTTTCTAAATTCTGTAATATATATATATATATATATATATATATATATATGTATATAGCTCTTATGTGTGAATGTTTAATTGAATATTTAAAGAATGTTGGATAGATAGAAACGTAGATAGATGAGTAGATATATATATATATATATATATATATATATTATATATATATATATTATAATATAAAATGAAGTAATAAAATAAGGTGTCAATCAAATTTTATTAGAATTCAAAGTTCAAGCAAAGTATCCTTAAGTCCTTAGCTCATGAGTTTTCAAAGATAATTCTTCTCTCCAGAGGACCATTACCGCAGTTA
>OY744554.1:39803371-39813371 GCA_963556195.1 Sepiola atlantica
ATTAATTCATAAGCGACCCGCAGAAGGTTTTGGGGACAAATCAATAAACTATGCTAAATATTTAATAAGTCGTCTCGTACTTATTCTGTCAGCTGTCAGACGTTCGCGATAATTTGAAATAAGTTTCTTAAACATACATTAACTCCGAGAATGTGAAGCGACTTGATTCTTGACACGATAATAAACACATGGAGTATTGTTGCTCTTTTTCGTTAACAACTATAAGAAATCTTACAAACAACAGATTGTCATGGCTGAAAGCACCCTTGATAAGAGTCCAACATTCAAACTCCTCAACCTAACATTCACAAGTAAAATGAATAGGAATAAATACATAGAAGACACTGCCAAGCCTGCCGCAAAGAAGGTAGGCTCCCTTTACCGGGCTAGAAAACTACTCACACCTGCCAGTATCTTATATCAAAGCCACCATTCGTCCATGCTCGGCTGGTGCACCAACCACTAGTCTCTCCCTCTTAGGCAGGGTCCAAAATTGAGTCTTTAACATAATAGATCCCGTACTGTCTACCAAGCTCCAGTACCTGTCTCATCGCCGCAGTGTTTCATCCCCATGCTTGTGGGGGAAATGTGTTATTTCTTGGTGATATACAACCGAGTCCTCGCTGATAACGGTCTCTGGTACTTTAATGACAATAACCTATTCCTAGGATTCCAGTACTCTCGCTGTCGCCCGCGGTATTTCTATGCAAACAATAATGCAATCAGATATATATTGATGAAACTCAACGTGAAATTAAAAAAAGACTTGATAAACATAAAAGATAGTTTTAAAAAGTTCTCTAAATTAACTATTCTCTCATACATTAAAGCATGATCGATTCTTTAACTTTAAATAAACTAATATCGCTAAATTAATTGTAAATAAATGTCACCGAAGACTTTAAATAAGCACTCATAATCTGACACAATGAAAACACGTAATGACTTCAATCAGATAACTAATACTAATGAATAAAAATTAAATTTAGATCTAAGTTCTATAAATTAACTATTCTCGCATACATTAGAGTATGATCGATCCTTTAACTTTAAACACGCTAAAATCGCTAAATTAATTTTAAATAAATCTCGCTGAACACTTTTTTGAATAAGCACTCATTATTAACTGACACGAACCTATGTATACATCTACTGGACCAGCCTTACGAGCTGAACAAAATTTGTATTTGACCCAAACTGGAAAGAGTCAAATTCCATTATTTCGGAATAAAAGAAAGCACACATGAAAGATTATCAGTGGAGCGCTTCAGACCGGATCCAGGGAGATTTTCAGCTTCGAGGGTAGGTGTTGATAGGATACCGGACTACCCTCAGTCGCTAATAATGTTGCATACCTTAGATTTCTCCCTCGCCTGTAAAGGGTGGTGTGTCGTCTAGTGGATGAATTCTTTGTTCTTTCCTTCCTGCCGTGAACCACGCCGTCCGTGTCTGCAACAAAAGCCTCATGACGCACTCCGAAGAAACTCTTTTAAATGTAATTCATTTTATTACAAGCGTTGTTATTTCAACTGGGAGTCATTCACTACGTCGAGAGAGAGAGAGAGAGAGAGAGAGGGAGAGAGCAAATCACTACTTTATCGTAGTTAGTTAACAATGTTTTCTTAACCATTCATAGAGAGGAGGGGAAGGATTTCTCTCGCTTGTATTCCCTTAAGGGAAATATTTTCCTTATTTTTACATCGTGAATCGCACGTCCTGCTCGGTTCGCCTTCTGAATCAGACTGACTAAAACTCGCTTCTCACGAGGACGTCACAGAGCCTCTCGCAGGTGCAGACTGACCCTTGATCTGTGTATTCGACGGTATTAGGTTAATCTATAGTATTACCGGTTGTTTTGTACACACACACACATATATATATATATATTTAGGCAAACATTATTAAATAACACGGAGTGGTTTTGTTTGATGCGACTTTTTTTTATTTTTTCAATTTTCCGAATTGTCCATCTAATGTGTCGGTCAAATTGATATAAATATGATCCATGGCTTTCTTGTTCCATTCTTTTTTCTTTTTTTGCAAGTACTTTCGATTTGAATCGTCAAATCATCTTCAGGCGGTATTAGTTTTAGTGTCTTTACAAATTATGACTTTACTGTTGTGCTCATTTTTGAATTATAACGGCAAGTAGTTTATATTTGAAAACGCGTCTGTAAAGTTGAAATGTACATGAGAGCGTGATGGCGTTCTACACATATGAGAGATTTAAAGTTTGACTGTTTAAACCGTTAAGAAATTGATGACGTTAAATAAAGTGCATACAATTCAAACGCATAACTACCTAATGGCTAAGACACTTTAAAATGTTGCGACTAGTTTCATAATTGACATTATTAATTGTGGGATGTTTAGTTTTGATGTAGAGGGGTTCGAGTATTTTTAATTATTTTTTATATTGGTATCATGGTGTATTATTTTGGTATTGTTAACAAGGATGTTTCTATATATATATATCAAGGGAGGCGCGATAGCACTCTATCCCTTAATAGACTTCAAAAACGACCTATGCTGGAAATCCCATTTCTTTGATCAGTCATAACTCAAAATTCAATTAACCAAATTAGTTCAAACTTGGCACAAAATTTTCATTTGATAGGTTCTATAAGTGTGTAGAATTTCAGCATCATTAGTCAAGGTAACCCAGAGATCCAGAAAGGTCAGGAGTGATTTTGTGTTATCCGTATGTACGTACGTACGTACGTCTGTGCCACCCTGTATTTCATCAACTATTTGATGGATTCAGCTGAGTTTTGGCAGAGATAGAGGTTCTAGGGTCTAGTTGATAGCATTTTAATTTCAGTTTACCATATACTTTAGTTTTCCAGAAAATTAAAAAAAAACTTAATTACCATTGTGTTGAGGCATAGCCTTTACAAAAGTAGTGACATTCCATGATAAATCCCAGTATACTGAAATCATATGCCCTTAATAGGGTTAAGATGAAAATTCATATACACTAAATGTACAAAAGCAAGGAAATTTCCTAAATTTTTACACGTTTATTGTCATTAAGGGTATGACTACATATCAACCAAACCATTTCATTATCACATCACTACAGTATAAATCTCTATGCATGAGTGGATGAAGTGTGTGAGGTGCACTGAAGAAAAATTCCTACCAGTAAAATACATAGCCCTGTTGTGCTCGCATACCCTTAATGACAATAAAAGTGTAAAAATTTGGGAATTTCCTTGCTTTTGTACATTTAGTGTATATGAATTTTCATCTTAACCCTATTAAGGGCATAATGCCTTCTCATAAGGTTTTTTAAAATTTTCTGGAAAACTAAGGTATATATATATATATATATATATATATATACATACGTTTTGTAATAAACCATCCTCTTTTAAAGACCTTACACTATGGTTATTTGTATTATTATAACAAAGTTATATCAATTACTAACTTCACGGTTGAGAGTTAAAGGAGTACTTTATTGGAACAGGCGAATACCTATGTATCTCATACAAAGATCAAGTGTTGGTCTCTTTATTCCTGAGAACTTCGACTGAAGTAAAATTAAAGAAAAGAAAAGAGAAAGGAGAGAAAACATCGAGCGAGCGGTGAACCGTTTTTTTTTTTTTTTTTTTTTTTTTTTTTTACTTCGGCCACAATTGGAATTAATTTTTCTTTAATTCCGTGACATTTACTTTTAACGGTCCATTTGGAGTCCGATTGAAACCTCTTCCCGGATAGACTTCCAAATCCCGTCTTTCAAACATTTTCCCTAGAAACCGTGGATTGCACAAAGAAATGTGCGTACATTTTATGACCATCCCGTGTTTCACCATTGAATAAGTTTAAAATGGTTGATATGCCGTACACATACACACTAAAACATGACCTGTGTTTCGTTATCGTACACCGAGAGAGATCTGTTATATGTCTCAGAATCTTGGATAATAGCCCTGTGGGGCCGGACGCATCTTAAAGTGGGCGCATATTAAAGTGGACGTATGTGGGAGATCGTTAGGTTTGGCTTGCGCGATTTAGTGCGGGTGGACCCGTACAGTCGAGTGCAAAATAAACTGGTTCTCACAGTCGGAGCTCACAGACGTTGACGGGGCCACAACGCTGACGAGACCTCAGATCAAGGGTCAAGGTGCACCTGCGCATAGGGGTTTCTGTGACGTCACGGGCTTTTGTGTGGGAAACGGAGTTTTGTCAGTCTGGGTTTTGGAAGCAAGCCGAACAGACGATTTCTCTATGTAGTCTTCAAATGATTAGGGGAATTAAATTCCCTAAGAGAATACAAGCATGTGATTTCTTCTTCCCTCTCCTCGAATGGCTAAGGACTTAAATATGAATTAACTACGATAAAGTAGTAATTTTGTCTCTCCCTTAGCATTGGTGAAACATCTCCATGGCCGACGGAAATCTAACGCCTGAAATAAACAGAATCAAAGTAAAAGATTGTTGCCTCGTGAATTTGTGTTATAAAGGTGGTGGCGAGGTTCACGGCAGAAAGCAAGAAGAAATAATTCAACCACTAGACAACCACTAGACGACACCCCTCCACGCGACGAAGAAAAAGAGCAGGTACGAGAAATTAAAAGGTATGCAACATATGCCTTTTTGGTGTTAAAAATGACCAGTTGTTTAAGCGAGAACTGCCACTCCCGATTCCGGGACGGCTATGCAACAAGATATCCGAACGCCGCGAAGTTAACAATATCACCTCTACGCGAGGCATGTTTGTTTACAATGGGTACCTGGAGGCTGTGACCGGTTTATCCTACCCCAACCCCTAAATAGCAGATCCGGATACGTGTGCCTGTCTTTGCATAAAAGAAGATGTTGCATTGATAAACGAGATTTGCCATTCTGCTAAATCCGAATGGAAAAACTTCCGCTAACTCTTTTCCAAAACAACGCTGGATGAAAAATCGATTCTCCCTGCATGGGTGAAGTCTGACGAATGTCTCCGGTTTGCCGATATTCATATCGGTATAAATTCAACATTATTCTCCGAGGTGAATCAGAGATCGGATAATATAGAATTTTAAATGTTTAAAAGTAATTCGTATGTCCGTACACACACGTGTTTACACATAAAATATCATATTATATAATATATAGAGGGAGGTCAAATAGAATTCATATATATATATATATATATATATATATATATAGTGTGTATTTAGGCAGCATATTTTCATTTAGGCAAACATTACTAAATAACACGGAGTGGTTTTGTTTGATGCGATTTTTTTTTGATTTTTTCAATTTTTCGAATTGTCCATCTAATGTTTCGGTCAAATTGATGTAAATATGATCCATGGGTTTCTTGTTCCATTCTTTTTTCTTTTTTGCAGGTACTTTCGATTTGAATCGTCAAATCATCTTCAGGCGGTATTAGTTTTAGTGTCTTTACAAACTTTATAGGACGTATTTTTCGTTATATATATATATATAATATATTATCATTAATTATTAATTATTAATTTTTATACGTAAATAAAAGTAATCCACGGGCAAGTGTTTCTGGCTCACAGCATGGCTAACTTAGACAAGGATCGAACCTTCGATATTGATGTCTATAGTCTAGCGTCTTTACCATTGGACCAAGACGCCCTGTCTATAAATATGTAGAAATATGTACGATTTTTATCACCTGAATATGTAATGTATTTTTGGTCCCCCGATTTCTAAAATCGGGAGACCTACGTTTTGAGGCATTTCCGTCCGTCCGTCCGGGTTTTTCTCCGCAACCATCCATTGAATTTCTCTGAAATTTTGCATGAAGTTGTAACTTTGGTAAGGTTAGAAAGTGACATTCTTCGATTATTGAGAAAAAAATCTGGTTAGGCCCCCAGGGGATTAAAAGGCCCCAAAATGGCAAAAAATGACATTTTTTCCCCATAACTTTTCATCCATCCATTCAATTTCTCTGAAACTTGGTCAAAATGTGGAGGCAATTGTTCCTAATAGAAAATAAGTATTGCTGACCTTGGAAAAAATCTGGTTAGGCCCCCAGGGGGTCAAAAGCCTCCAAAATGGCAAAAAATTAACCTTTTCTCCCATAATGTTTGATCCATCCATTCAATTTTTCTGAAACTTGGCCAAAATGTAGAGGCAATTGTTCTGGATATAAAATGAGCATCCTTGACCTCAGAAAAATTTTGGTTCTCGCCCCCACGCGGTCAAAGGGGGGGGGGAGAGGGGGATCAAAAATGCCCCAAATTGCCCAAATTTATTGCATATTACACTCGCCACATCGAATCACATACAGAGGGGGACCACGCATGCGCGGTTTGTTATGTAAATGTTTTTATTGGTGATTACAGCGTTCGCTGTTTTTTTGTGAAAAACGAAAAGTGTGGCAAGTTAATTTATGTGTGAATGTATTTATTTATTCCTATTTATTTAATTATTTGTGTATCATAAATTAACAACTAATTATTAAAGTATTCATGTGCATATAAGTATATATATTATATATATATATAATATATATATATATATAATATATATATATATATATATATATATATATATAATTACTATATTATTTATATGCACATATATTATAAAGTAATATAATATATTATGTGACAAAGGATAAAAAGAATCCGACAATATGATATTAAATGGAAAATGGAAGATTTAAAACTCAGAAATCTATACCAACGCTTCGCCAAACTGATACAAAGGCTTTATCAAGAGAAGAGTTCAAAAATTGGAAAATCTTCTCGTATTTTGCCAGATTTGCAATTTTACTCTTGATAAATCCCTCGCAACAGTTGGGTGAAACGTTTAGATAGATTCTTGAGTTTTAAATCTTCCCTTATCTCAATATATTATAAATATATATGTTCAGTATTTACTTCAACGATGCTTAATACGTGTATTATTTATCCCCACGGGATTTCCTCCTCGAAAGACGCATGAACGTTTATGTGTAGCTTACTTGCCATAAACATTTTTTTATATAAACGATACTTATTTATTTTTTTCTTTAAGCTCAATCTGAAAATTTATCAAGTCCGTTTATCTGGCCAATATATATATATATATATATATATATAGTCATCCACATGCAGGCTGCTTCGCTGTATCACAGCTCTTCGATGTGGCTAGACCAGTTAGAGCCTCAAGCCGGAATTGAAACTCAACCGTTGAGCTGACAGTCGGCGCCTCTACCCCTGTGACACTGACTAATTGTTAGTGATATCTCAATGTAAACATTGTCAAGTGCCGGGAGCTCAAATTAGTTTTTCCTAATGAGCTATTCCTTAAAGCTAATAGCAGTTGGCGGGATCCTTACAAATAAGCTCTACCTAAGAAAGGGAGCTTCATATTGTCATCCACATACAGACTGTTTCGCTGTATCATAGCTCTTCAGTGTATATTCGAAATCAAGCCGAAACATAAAAAAGGTAAATTTCTTATGTAAACGTGACACTGTAATGGCATCAATAAATGTATAATTCTCTGTACCACGTGGTAATTTGAAATGGCCGTGAGGGTAGAATGAAGATGTGCAGATCCAAAAGTAGCCTTGCGCCTCATAACCATCTTAAATTATCACTTCCCTACACTAAAGAGACCAGACGTCGTCTGAAGGTAAATATAATTTAATATTTATCTATAAATATTACTAAGCCCTTTAGGCAAAATTAAATCCGAGCACCGTAAGGAGATATTTAAAATAGACATTCACTTAGCAACAAAGCAAGACTCCGAGTAAGGTCGTCGAGTTCTCTAATCTGTTTTAATGTTGACGCTAGCATACATGTGAATTAAATTATCCGTATCACATCGTAATTTGTAAATGGCCGCGAGGGTAGGGTGAAAATGTGCAGATCCGAAGATGGTTTTGTGAACTGGGTTCGCGCCTCATGACCGTCTGAAATTATCACTTCCCTACACTGAAGAGAGCAATATGCTCGAAACGATGTCGTCTGTAGGTAAATATAATTTAGTATATGTTTTTATATATGTTATTATTATTTATTATTATTATTATTATTAAAAACTGTGTTCTGCGGCTACGGTTGTAAAATGAACTCCCGTAGCTGCAATCAGCCCTCCATGCTAGTCCCAGACCATCTGGCCTTGTCATGCGCAAGTTATCGTAGGCAATGAAGTTGTTTCGCTGTATGTAGTGGTCCTAGTCCCGCCTGCTTGAGGTCAGCACGTAGTGTGCCCAGTAGATTTGTGCAGTGCCGTCCTAGTCGTGGTTGGTAGGCTTGCGAGCCAGTAACGGCAAAGTCTAGTGTCCGCTGTGCAGGAGTGGCAGGGTCCATTCGTAGGACATGGCCTAACATAGACCATCTTTGTTCAGCGACCTTTGTGGAGAGGGGTTTTTCGTTGCACAGCTCGTATAGTGCCCTGTTGCTGATAAGTTTTTTCGGCCAGCAGTGATCTGTGATGGAACGGAGGTGTCTGCGGTGTCACGCATCCAGCTTGTCAAGCATGGCTTTTGTTATTGCCCAGCTGTTGCTATTGTAGAGCATGATGGGCACGCAGTACGCGTTATAGAGACGGAGTCTAGTCTTTAACGGGATCTTGGTTCGTCGGCTGCAGAGTTTATGTAATGAATCAAACGCTACATATATATATATATATATATATATATATATATATATTACATTTTAAAAACAGGGAAAATTTCCCAGCCACTGCTTACATGGCGATATGTAATTGAATGAGCGTTTATTCGCTCAATAGCGCTTAGGATGAGAATAAAATGTATATAAAAACTTAGATTCAATGCGCTTAAAATCACATTATTTGACAGGGGCCCGTTGACGAGAGGTAAAGACTATAGTTGTGGTTTCGAGCCCGTGTCAAAGCAGAGCCGTGCTGACAATTAGTAAAACTATGATACTCTTACACAAATTACTTTTATGTGTGTATGAAAATAAAAAAATAAGTAATAAAAATAAGAACCAAATAACATACGTCTAATCAGGGGTGCGGCGACAGAATGCAGCAAATGCATTAAAAAAAAAAAAAAAAAAAAAAAAAAAAAAAACGGAAAATATGTATTTGAATTAGCTCAATATCGCTTAAGAAAAAAACAATAACAAAAAACTAATATATATATTTTTTTTTTCCTCCCAATATGTCAACCCTACATGTATTTGTACTTGCATGACATTTTTCTCTATATTATCATCCTGATGAAGTCTTATAAATAAAGACGAAACGTTGATGTACACATAAAAAACATCCATTTTTTGGTTTTCCTTTTTCATTTTCCCATATATATATATATATATATATATATATATATACACACACACACAAGAAAACAAACCTTATTATAGTTGAATGTAGACATTCAAAGAATCATTTACTTTGCTGTTGAGCCCCGATTAAATAAAAACATGTATGTTCTTAATCTAACACTTGCGTTATACTCTTCATGTAGCCGGGTAACGGCAGGTAGCCCTGCTGTCTCGCTCTCTATATGAAATTATATATATATATATGCATATATATATAAAGGAAGTTTATAGAAGCATACCAACCCACAAACACATACGATAGTCAATCTTATTAGCTTTTCATTACATAAAAAAATATGCGTGTGTGTATGTGTGTGTGTGTGTGTGTGTGTGTGTGTGTGTGTGTGTGTGTGTGTGTGTGTGTGTGTGTGTGTGTGTGTGTGTGCGTGTGTGTGTGTGTGTGTGTGTGTGATAGAGAGAGAAAAAAAAAGACAGAAAGACAGAAAGAAAGAGAGGGGGAGATGGGTGGTGGAGACAGAGACTATTAATATAATTAAAATCTATATTATTTAATTATACGAATATTATATTTTCCGTTTAAGGAAATGTCTGTTCAAATATTTGTATCAAGTCTAAATAACGTTTGATTGAAGTTAGTATGTCGGATTAGAAAATCCATTCTCACATTACAATACAATTCTGAAGCAATTAATTAATGGCATACATCGAACATTCATGCCATTCACAGAGAGTGAATAGCTAAGCAAGGACATATATATATATATATATATATATAT
>OY744554.1:39818371-39855871 GCA_963556195.1 Sepiola atlantica
AGCACGGCTTTTCAAAGATCAAAATCTTATCATCAGAGGTTGTAGTGATTGATAAGTTGACAGATAAGAACAGTCAAAATTCAAAATTTGGAGAAAAAAAATTTTTTTAAGTTCTTTTTAAAAAAAGTTCTTTTAAAAAAGTTTTTAAAAGTTCAAACGGGTGTGTAAATGAAATTCACCAAACACGGAGATCCAAGTTGTAAAGGGTTCAAATGTAATTGGTAAATCCAGAAGAATCTGCAAGAAAATCCAACGGCGAAGATTCCACCCAAGTCCTTAGAGGGGAGATCAGACAAAATTAGCCATATTAAGAAAACGCATTTCTTCCTGTTTTCAAGTAAACAGATCCAGAGGCAAAAAGCAGCGAACCAAACCTCAATGAAAATAGGAAATCCGAATTGTATTATAATAAACACTTAATATCATGTGGCAACACACATCGCCTTATTTTTGCTCTATCCAGTATATTGAGCTTTCCTCATCTCACAATAGGTCTATTTCTCTAAAAGTTATCTTTTAGTTATAAACCTTCATATATATACATACATATATATATTCATACATACATATATATTCATTCATACATACATATATATTCATAGGCATGTATGTTTGTATGTATCTATCTATTTATCTATCCAGGATAAGCGCACTCTGGTCTAAAAATTGTCTGAGCAACCCTATCGGCATATCTTAGTAGGGCGCCTCAGGCGATTACTAATAAATTAATCTACCTGAGAGTTCATCATTCAAACTCCTCGGCCTAACCTTCACAGGTAACATAAATTGGAACAAATACATTGAAAACATTGCCAAGGCTGCCGCAAATAAGGTTAGCTCCCTCTGCCGTGCTAGTAAACTCCTCACACCTGACATTATCCTGTATCTCTACAAAGCCACCATCCGCCCATGCATGGCGTATTGTTGTCACATCTGGGCTGGTGCATCATCTACTAGTCTCTCCCTCCTTAACAAGGTCCAAAAAAGAGTCGCCAACCTAATAGGTCCCTAACTGTTAACCAAGCTCCAGCCCCTGTCCCATCGTCGCATCCCTGTGCTTGTTTTACAAATACTTCAATGGATTATGCTCCGATGAACTGGCTACTCTGGTGCCCCCTCGACGTAAATTCACTAGACCAACTCGACAATCAACTAAATCCCATCCATTCACTGTGGAGGTCCCCAGATGCCGGAGAGCCTACTACTCAAATAGCTTCTTTCCTCGTGCTGCTGGTCTCTGGAACTCCCTCCCTGTCCCCTGTTTCCCCGACAGTACTGACATGCAGAAATTTAAAACTATCGTAAACAGACATCTCGCTGCGCAGATCCCAATTTAGGTTGAACCCCCCCCCCCCAAACTTCTCTCCTTTTCTTTTTTCTCAGTAGTCCCTTACGTCTACAGTGGCGGCCTGCCTTGTTTGGGGTGAACTATGTTAAAAAAAGAAAAATCTCTTCTCAGGGAGAAAGTTAAAGCTTGGGAGAGTTGACCTCCAAGGATAGAACCGCACCATACCTCAGCCCGAAAGCAGTAATGTCGCTTATTTTCATTCACTAGTAGTTAATCACTGACCAAGGCCAAAAGCCACTCGAGGACAAGAGCTGATGTTATTGTCAGTTGGGCGCTAGAAGATACAGCCCGTTAGATTGCAACCAGTAGATACTCCTGTATACCGGGTAATCAGGACTGAATGCGCTCAGAGAAGTAGGAGATACACGTCTGAGACTGTATCTTATCTAGTTTCTGACTTTAAAACAGAAACACATACCAAAGTTATTTAATTTCATAAACGCATCACGCATTTTTACATTCTAACGGCTATGGTTCTTTCGAAAAAAAAAAAAACTTTTTTCAGTCATAATGGCACCACTTTTTTTTTTTATCTTTCTCCCACAAGGTAAGATGTGACACAAGGTCGGGAAAGTGGGATTTGAAAAACCAGCGCCCGAGAAAATGAGCAATCCGGCCATTCAAAAAGTGCCTGGGCAGCCCCGTCGACATTCCCCAGTAGGACGCCTCAGGCAGTAAGCAATAAACTTACTCCTCCCCAAAGCCTGGGAGGGTGGACCTCCTAGAACTGCACAGGACAGGCCCATAGACCGGCGTAAATCAAGCCCCGAAGGCCAAGACAATACCGGTCTATAGGGTGCAGTATCCATCGGAACAGATACTACACTTTGATCCCGGGCACTTCTTTTTTTAACATGATTTTTATGCCGAGTACACTAACGCAAACATAGTTGGGTTCATCAGGAGAGAGTAATTTACTCCTCTCCAGGAGTTAGGCACAAGGCCAGTTTTTATCCTACTCCCACAAGTAAGATGTGACCCAAGCTCGGGTCGGAAAGTGGGGGTTGAAAAGCCAACGCCCGAGAGGTGAGCACTCTGACCATCAAAAATTGCCTGGGCAGCCCCGTCGGCATTCCCCGGTAGGGGAGCCTCAAGCAGTAAGCAATTAATTTACTCCTCCCCAAAGAGGGGAGGCAAAGCCTGGGAGGGTGGACCTCCTAGAACTGCACAGGACAATCCCATAGACCGGCGTAAATCAAGCCCCGAAGGCCAAGACAATACCAGTCTATAGGGTGCAGTATCCATCGGAACAGATACTACACTTCATCAGGAGAGAATGCGCTCGGTGTCGGGGCTTACGCTTCTACCACATCGGCCCCTATCACTCTTAGTTGATAGTCTTTCCTTGAGTCAACCTGTCTTTCCAAGTTGCCAATGGTTTCAACCATCAATGTACACGATAGAAGACACAGCTCGTTAGAATGCAACTCGTAGATACGCTCGTATACCGGGTAACAAGCAGCATCGTTGCGGGCATCAGAAATGGGTACTGATATCGATCCTGAACCAGTTTTCGTGAGGTTCGACTCGGAAGCGTTCGGCTGTCCTACGCAAATGCTCGAGAGTTGACGAGCCGATTTGTACCAGACGACAATTTTGATACGGTGCTGCGTCCTATGATAATAATGTTTTGCTTGTTTTTTTTTTGTTTTTTTTGTTGTTAGGGTTAAAAATATTTATTTGATAACAGTAATTTCGCTCTGTTTTACTTGTTTTATTGTTTAAAAAATGTTGTTGTTTAAATATATATATATATATGGGAAATGAAAAAGGAAAAAACCAAAAGATGTTTTTTTGTTTTTTTTATGTTTTCGTCAACGTTTCGTCTTTATTTGTAAGACTTCCTCAGGATGATAGTTTTAAGAAAAATGTCGTACAAGTACATAGAAATATTGGGTTCACATGATGGGTTAATGAGAAGTAATAGCCACTACTGGGAAAGCAAGACCGAGGTCCGCGCTGAGAGAAGTCGGTGGCAGGGAGTGCTCCCTGCCACCGACATTTTTCTTAAAATTATCATCCTGAGGAAGTCTTACAAATAAAGACGAAACGTTGATGAATACATAAAAAAAAACATCTTTTGGTTTTTCTTTTTCCCATTACGTCAATATATATATATATATATATATATATATTAAATCTGAATAATAGAGTAATAATAATAACGATAGAGAAAAGGCGTCGCTGCGATTTTCTCTTAACAGCTGGTATTGTCCACAGCGTGCACATTAATAGATTTACAAGTAACATCACTTCAGGTGACCATCTTCTTTCGATCCATATAGAAAAAAAAACGCAATCCGTCCTGGGATTTCGGGAATGGGTGCGACCAGTATTTTCGCCCCCCACTCTCGGCCATTCGCGGTTCACGTATGTCAATTCGTTTACCACGTTTTTCCAATGCGATGCCAAAATCTGGGAAAGAAAGGACCTTCCAAATAACGAGACTAAGTCAAAATGGTTTTGTCCGCATCTTCTGTATATTAACATCGGTACGCCATTTTGATTGGATTTCGCTTTCATATGAAGAACAGGGAGTGGGGTAGGTTGACTGGGTGGGGAGTGGGGTAGGTTGACTGGGTGGGGAGACTGGGAGGCAACGAAGAAGAGAAGGAAGAGGAGAGAAAGAAATACGATAAAACTGTAGCCCTTGAGTTAGGATCATCGCGTTTCCATGGAAACCCTTTCACTGTGGATGTTGATAACCATTCATATGGTCCCTCCTGTGAGTACCTTATCCGAATAAGTATTGAGGAAACCGATTCAACAAAATCGAGCTGGTCAAAAAATTCTTACATGCTGGGTCATACCAAATAACTTTTTACATTTAGTTTCAGACAGACAGATATTAAATGTTCATTACTAATAGAAGTAATAGTATAGTTTTGGCTTCAGACAGACAGATATTAAATGTTCATTACTAATAGAAGTAATAGTAAAGTTTTGACTTCAGACAGACTAATATTAAATGTTCATTACTAATAGAAGTAATAGTAAAGTTTTGACTTCAGACAGACAGATACCAAATCTCCATTAGTAATAGAAGTAATAGTATAATTTTGGCTTTAGACAGACAGATACCAAAACTTCATTAGTAATAGAAGTAATAGTATAATTTTGGCTTTAGACAGACAGATACCAACACTTCATTAGTAATAGAAGTAATAGTATAATTTTGGCTTCAGACAGACAGATACTAAATCTCTATTAGTAATAGGAGTAATAGTATAGTTTCGGCTTCAGACAGATACCAAACATGGGCTGCGATTTGTTAATGAAAATATTAATCCATGGAAGGAATAACAACGAATCTCATTGGTTAGCTAGCTATACCTACCACCACGTGGATATATAAAAACATTCAGTAACACGAATTCCATGCACTTTAGCCTTACGATTCCCAACAGGGATTAAACACGGAAGCCTTTCTGTAGCTTAATTGCCATAAATATATTTTCATAACTTACTACTTAGCTCTACCCACGTATTGAGCACTGTTGAAGTAAATACTGAAACTCGATACATAATATATCGTAATAATTTTAATAATGATAATTTATATATATATATATATATATATATGTATGTATTATTTCATGCGTCCACCTATAATATTATAAGGAGATATATGATGTATCGATTTTCAGTATTTACTTCAACAGTGCTCAATACGTGAGTAGAGCTATGTAGTAAGTAATGAAAATATATTTGTGGTAATTAATCTACAAAGAGGCTTCCACGTTTCATCCCTGTAGGGAATGGTCAGGCTAAAGGGCATGGAATTCGTGTTACTGAGTGTTTTTAATATATCGACGTCGTGTTTAGTTTTGATAGCTAACTCTAACCCTAACCAATCAGATACATTGTAATTCCCTTAATCGTTCCGCATTTTTTTCTTTTTCGCGCCCTCTCAAGAACAGCTGCACTCCGAGCAGTTTGGAGCCTGCCAGAACGCTGGTCACTCTCCGCTGATCTGCGGCCATTTTTGAATCGGTTGAACCACTCCCTAACTTGTGTTACACCCATCGCATCTTCTTCAAACACCTGCTGAATCTAACGCGGCGGCGGAGATGAACACCATTCCCAAAGAAGACTACCAGAGGTGTTTCCGGCAGTGGATGGATCGGTGGTCTAAGTGTGTGCAAGTGCAAGGAGTTTACTTTGAAGGAGATTAGGGTCCCTATTCCGTCAGGTATTTAAAGTATTTTTTCTGGCCTAAGGTCGGATACTTTTTAGACAGGCCTCGTATGTATAATATATATATATATATATATATATATATATATATATATATATATATGCATGTTTGTTATTTATCTTCATCTACAGAAAGAGAAACCCCGCACATTGGATGAGTTTCCCTTGCTGAAGGCCATCTTAGGCAATTTATCATCAGGACATACTCATTTGTATTTGCGACCAAAACTTGCTTCGGGCACTTATCCGTAGGGCATCGATTAAAAGCTTACAAATTATCATCGAATCGATCATCCCATGAAGATGTTTACAAAATACCTGAACAAACCTAGGGTTCTTACAAGCGCGACTGTTATCAGATAATGTTTCGAAAAGATCCTTTTATTTAGATGCGTCTATGCCAATCTATAAAAAAGCTCTGTCCGTCCATCTCTCATGCTTTAATTTAAAATAGCATTTTCATAGACAAACATGCAACGTCAATAGATAAGCCGTGTCATTTCTAACCAAACCGCATGTTGATCCTTCGAAAGCTACGGTGCGTGTGGCAAAGATAGACACGATTTAGTTCCCGATGCTGAATGAAAGAGATGAAATAGGGACTAGTTGTAGACATTTCATAGATTAACATAGTAACAACTAATAGATTTTACAATAGCATTCTATAAAGAATGCTTAATAAACATACTATCTGATTTAACATAATAATGAGAACCTCACCTAACTAATATCCTTTTAAGTCCATTAAAAGGTAAAAAGGTAAAGGTCGCATAGCCTGGACGAACACTGCCCAGTAGCGGCGGTGATTTGTTAAGCATCACCGTGTCTAGGGCACAGCATATGGAAGGCGGAGCCCATCCCTCTCCTTCCGCTGCCTTGAACCTTCCCTGAGTTTTAGTCCGGTACCCAAAGGGAGTTTTCAGACTCGAAAATTCGCATGCCGTGAGTGGGATCGAACCCGGGTCGTCCAGCCCAAAGACAAGTGCTATAACCACTCGTCCACAGGCTAACTTTAAATATATTAACTATGTAAAACCATGTCGTGTGTCCGTGGCCTTATTGTCTTCATCGTCTAGCCGAGTCGTCTATCCACTGACGAATCGTCGAGGGCACAGCACTGGTCCACAAGTTAAATAAAAGCAACACAACTCTCGAGAAAGAACACAAACACATATACATTGCGTATAATTTAGTTGGAACTATGAGTGTGTGTAACACCGTCACGGACTGTCGAGACCCCCCATTGTCGTTACTCAAGTCGTCAGCTCATCTCATCGTTTTCCTGTCCGATCTGCTCTCTGCGGAGGTTCGATCCCTAACTGTTTGTCTTTCTTAGTCCAAAACTTTTCTAGTCTTTTGCCGTAAAACGTCACCTGTCGTAAAACTAATCCACCGTCGTCAAATGTCGTAAAACACTGTCACTCCTAAATATATTATCTCCTTTGTCTTAGTCACTGACAAGACCTCGGCCTTGAACAATAGAAATTGACCACTCCCGTATTTCCTTTTGTGTGCGTTAATGAGCCACTTCCTATTCCTGACCGAATAATGGATTGAATGAAAGAATAAAATGAGAATTAATCAAACTTTATTACATATCAAAGTTCAATCAAAAAGTTACTGTAAAGTCTTTAATCCATGAATTTTCAAAGAAAATCTTCTCCTCAGAGGACTATTACCGCAATGACATCACTGCGAGTAAAAAAATTGATCAGGTAACTATGTTATAGTATATCTTTCTTGTAGTCTCTTGGTCTTACCAGATTCCATGAACAGAGTGTTTTCCAAGAAGCTCCCATCTGTGGAACACATTACCAAAAGGGTTGCTTTTTTTGCATTACCGTCTTCAAATTAAATGTCAAATATTCTTCATAAACCATCCCCAGAAGTAATCTAACTTGGTACATCATTTTCAATCCTCTCATAATATTCTTCATCATTCAACTGACAATCCGTTTACACTGTTAACCTCCCCCCCCCCCCGGTTTTGGTCTTAGTAAGAAAACTAATTAGTAATCAAAAGAAAGTAAGAAAATGTATTCATGGCAAGTAAGCTACACGGAAATGTTTGCGTTTCCCGCCAAGAAGGAGTTTGTAAGCCTGACGAACTCATTCTTGGAATAAAATAACGGTAATTCGCTTGAGACATTGAAGAATGATAGAACTAAACAAACTAATTCTTCTGGCGTCATTCGGTGCAAAACAGAATTTACCATTACACAAGAACAGAATGTATTTGCTATTACTTATATAACAATGTAATAAAAGGCCTCTATACAATAAGGGTCTTCATATGTAATAATGCCCTCTATATCTGATAATCTATCCAAACACGCTCCTTCATCATCTTCTCTTTCATCTTTTTATTTTTCTTTCTCTTCTCCTTATTTTTCTTCTTTTTCATCTTTTTCTGCTTCTCTTTCATCTTTCTTTTTTCCTTTTCATCTCTTTCTCTTTCATCTTTTTCTTTTTTCTTCTTTCATCTTTCTTTTTTCTTCTTTCATCTTTTCCTTTTTTCTTCTTCTCTTTCATCTTTTCCTTTTTTCTTCTTTCACCTTTTACTTTTTCTCTTTCATCTTTTTCTTTTTTCTTCTTCTCTTTCATCTTTTTCTTTTTTTTCTTTTCCTTTTTCTCTTTCACCTTTTCCTTTTTCTCTTTCATATTTTTCTTTTCTCTTTCATCTTTTTCTTTTTTTCTTCATTCATCTTTTTCTTTTTTCTTCTCTTTCATCTTTTTCTTTTTTCTTTCATCTTTTCCTTTTTCTCTTTCATCTTTTTCTTTCTTCTTCTCTTTCATCTTTTTCTTTTTTTCTTCTTCTTTTTTTCTTCTCTTTCATCTTTTTCTTCTTCTCTTTCATCTTTTTCTTTTTTTCTTCTCTTTCATCTTTTTCTTTTTCTCTTTCATCTTTTTCTTTTTCTTTCATCTTTTTCTTCTCTTTCATCTTTTTCTTCTTCTCTTTCATCTTTTTCTTTTTTCTTCTTCTTTCATCTTTTCTTTTTTCTTCTTCTTTTTCCTTATCCATTCAAATACAATGTTATAGTTTCATACATTCTTTGATGGACGTTTGCTATCATTCTTGCCTGAGCTCTATTTTACATACATTAATTACGATATTATTATATGAACATTCGGTTTGAGAAGGCCCATGTCTTCTGTCCTTTTCTTCCTGAGATTCTTCATGGGTGGCTCAGCTCTTGAGGAGAAATCGACTCTGAAACTTCTTGGTCTTTCTCTCTCATCAAATCTTCATAAGAGTTCAAACATTAGATCCATTGCTCTTTCTGCTTCTCATAAATTCGGTTCTCTCTATCGCTCTAAACACTATCACACATGAGGCTATTCTCGTTCTCAACAAATCTACTATCAGACCATGTATGGAGTACTGTTGACTCAACTTATTTCTATTCGTACCAAACGGAGATACGTCCTCGATAATCAGTGACTTTATTTGTGTCAGGCTGTACTTTCTATCTAATAACGGGCCAGTTCCTCACTGAGGCGCCTCTACCGGGGGATGCCAATGTGGTTGCTCAGGTATTTTCTTTGTAGGCCAGAGTGCGCTTTTTCTGGTGCGCTAGCCCCTCAAAAACCTCACATGACCTTGTGTCTAACCTGCCCTGGGGACGAGGTAAATAATATGCAAAACAGATGCTCATTGATGGCCTTGCTCTTGAGAAGAAATCGACTCTGAAACTTCTTGGTCTTTCTCTCTCATCAAATCTTTCTTGGAGTTCATACATTAGATCCATTGCTCTTTCAGCTCGTAAAGTCGCTCCTCTCTATCGCTCCAAACACTTTCTCACACCTCAGGCTACTCTCTATCTCTACAAATCCACAATCAGACACTGTATGGAGTACTGTTGCCATATTTGGGCTAGTGAATCTCCGTCTCATTTGAGGGTTCTTGATAAGGTGCAGAAACGTATCTGTAATTTGATTAGCCCCACTCTTTCTTCTGTCTCCTCTCTCCCAGACATGATGTTGCTAGTCTCAGTCTTTTCTATAAATACTATTATGCCATGTAATCTTCAGAATTGTGTGATCTATTCCCTGCTTCCTTTGTTCCAGCTCGTTTGACTAGTTAGTCTTAAGGTCTCAATCATTTCACTGTTTTGACACCTCATTGTAATACAGCTTCCTATTTCAGTAACTTGTTTCCAAGAAGTGCAGGCTTGTGGAACTCTCTTCCTGCTAACTTTTCTTCCTACCTATAGCATTGGTCTTAAAAGACTAAGGCCAATAGGCATCTCCTGTTTTTGCGATGATTATATTTCATCAAGTGGCTTCATGCCGTGTCTGGAGCGATTTCCTTAAAGTAACATTGAAAAAATACAGCAATCGTGCATTATTATATAATAGCAAAAATATGTGTAGCTTACTTGCCATAAATATATTTTCTTACTTTCTTTTGATTACTAATTAGTCGCTTTTACTGAGACCAAAACACTCGGGAGGGGATATGATGAAAAATAGTTGCATATTTTGGCTAGGATATATGACGAATCAACGTATACTACACTCCCTCCCTCCACAACACAAGAAGGTAATGCGCGGAAGGATGATAACTAACAAACATATACGACCCTTCCCCTCCCCAAAGCAGGATATAATGTCTAGGAGAACAGTATCATGATAAACGAACATATTCTACAGTACCCCCGTTCCCAAAGCAGAAGATAATGCCTGGGAGAATAGCATTCTGACGAAAGAACATATAATACATTACCCCCCAAAAGAAGGAAGTAATGCCTGGCAGTATGGTCTAATTACAACAGAACAGATACTACACTACTTCCCCACAAAGAAAAAGAGGACGTAATACCTGGGAGAATTGCATCATCACAAAAGAATAGATACTATCCTACCCTTCCTTCCAAAATGAGTAAGTAATCCATGGGAGGATTTTATCATGGCCACAAGAACATACTCTATATAACTCCTTCCCCCCCCCCCCCCCCAAAAAAAAGAAAAGGAAAGGATGGTATTATGACAACAAAACAAATGCAACCCTTTCCCCTCCCAAATGAGTAATTAATCCATGGGAGGATTGTATCATGATCACAAAACAGATGGTATACTACCACTAACTAACCCTCAAAAAGGAGGAGGTAATGCCTGAGAGGGGAGTAGAATGATAACGGGATAGATACTATACTAACCACCCTGAATTGAGCACTGAAAGATAGTACATTAGTCTGAAATAGTATAGTTAATTGAATTGAACATTAAAAGATAGTTTCGGTTTCAGATACTACATAATCCTCTCCCCAAATCATCAGTAATCCCTGGGAGGATGGTACCATGAACACAGAACAGATGGTATGCTACCCTCCACCCGTCACTCAAAAAAGGAGATAATTCTTGGGAATAGGGTATCATGATAACGAAACAGATACTACTCTACCCCCCTTGAATTTGATATTAGACTGAAAAAGATAGTAAAAGTATGGTTTCGGCTTCAGACAGAAGCACTAGCATAGTTTCGGCTTCAGACAGATACCAAATCTCCATAAGTAACAGTCTTGTACAACACGAATGCCGAGATCAACGAGCGTGCGTATACATATATAGTCTAAAGAAGGTTTGAGTCATTATAAATAAAAAAGAAAATGCAGTTTAAATTCACAGAGAAACTAGTTAAATCCAAGATATCGCAGACTTAGTACTTGCATAAGCCGACCCACCGTTGAAGTATTCATAAATAAAAAAGGGGATTAAAATGTCTAACAGTGAAACAAAAACGGTCTTAACTTGGGCGTGAAATATTAAAACAGGGATCATCAGCTGATTACCATGTAACTGTTTCGGAGATTTAAAAACAGGACAGTTATAATATTCATGACTCTCCAGTGGTACTGATCAAACGACCATTTCCCCAATAATCAAACATAGAAATAATTCAGCTCGAATTTCACTAATATATACATAAATAAATAAATAATAATAATATATTACATTTAAGATAACCGTGTGATATGGTAATTTGCATATCAAATAACATTAATTATAACAATAATAATAATAATATCCAAACACTACACCCAAGAACCATTCTGCGATATCGTAGCTAGCAATAAAATTATATACGAATAAAAGTTGCATTGAAAAAAAAAGCTTAAGTACCTTAGGTACCAGATAGGCAAGTAGATAAGAGGAATGAAACCTCGCCATACAGATCTAAATACCCAATATATAGTCTAAAGAAGCTTTGAGTCATTTTAAACAAATTAAAAAAAGAAAATGCAGTTTAAATTCTCAGAAACTAACTAAATCATATGTGACCAGAAAAACAAAAACCCACGAGATATACTGTTCTGGCCTGGAAGAACTTGCTGCTCTAGTGCCCCCTTCGACGTAAATTCACTAGACCAACCCAACAATCGTCCAAATCCCATCCATTCACTGGAGGTCCCCAGATGCCGAAGAGCTTTCTACTCCAATAGCTATTTTCCTCGTGAGGCCGGCCGATGGAACTCCCTCCCTACTCCATGTTTCCCCCACTGTACTGGCATTCAGAAATATAAAAAACTACTGTTAACAGACATCTCGCTGCACAGCTCCCAACTTAGGATGACCCCCATAACTAACACCCTATCTCTCAGTAGCCCCGTAAGTCTACGGTGGCGGCCTGTCGTATTTGGGGTGAACTATGTTTATAAATAAATAAAAGTCAAGGTACTTATATCGATCTTGACCCAGTTTCCGTGAGTTTCTTGTCCGAAGCGTTCGGCTATCCTACGCAAACGCCCGAGAGATGACGAGTCGATTTGTACCAGACGACAATTTTGATACGGTGCTGCGTCCTATGATTTTAATGTTTTGCTTGTTTTGTTTTTTGTTGTTAGGGTTTAGAGTTTAAAATATTTATTTGATAACAGTAATTTCGCTCTGTTTTGCTTGTTTTATTTGTTTTGTTGTTTAAAAAATTTCTTGCAACTATAACTAAAAATTATAGGACGCAGCAACGTATCAAAATAACAAAAAATATTTTTTTGATAACAGTAACTTCGCTATGTTTTGCTTGTTTTTTTTGTTTGTTTTAGAAAATTTCTTGAAAATATAACTTACAATCACAGGACGCAGCACCGTATAAAAATTGTCGTCTGGTACAAATCGGCTCGTCATCTCTCGGGCGTTTGCGTAAGATAGCCGAACGCTTCCGACAAGAAACTCGCGAAAACTGGGTCAAGATCGATATAAATACCAAAGTCAATATTTAAATCAAGTTGTCTGGTCAGGTTTGTTCTAATGAAGACACAGTGTGGGAAGCGGTACAGAATCTCTGGGAAAATAGTTTCATTTAACAAATAAAAACGCTGGCCGGCAGTGCTCAAAGAATGCATCTGCATTTGCTAGATAAAGGCGTCTCACATTTAAAAGTACAAAGTTTTGAGTCGTGTGGTGGCTTCGTTGCTGTCAGGGCCGAGGCATGTTTCTGTTCGGTCCACTCTCCCAAGCTTCGCCTTCTCTCTGAGAAAGAGGTTAATTCAGTGCTCATCGCCGGATGTAAGCCAAAGTTCGCAGGCTTCTGAAAACAACACATAAACTTGTGTCTAACCTCCGACCAAGGAGGTAAATAATATGTTTACATATTAAATGTCTTCTAATATATAAAATAAAGTCAGTCGGATTCTCGTCTGTTATCATCGACAGCTTCCGTCTTACAAAATCAATATCTCATTCTGAATAGCCATTTTATTTTCTTGAGCGTTGGTCCATGTTATTAAAATATAATACGAGTAAATTCCTTTCAGAAAATAATCTATCCGCACGGGTTAACTTTCGTATCGTCGCCATGTTTTAGAGAGGGGATAATCATTTTTTTTCATTAAATACAGAGTTTCTTCTCTTTGTTTCGAAGAGAAAGTATATTTTTAAAAGTTTACGTAATTCTGTCCTCGTCCATTGTAGACCTACTATTCTTTCGTTGGAACAAAAATAAAAATTTTAATTAGAAAACAAAACAAAACAAAACGGGATAGTTTCAAAATAAGAAACGCAAAACAACGCTGGATAGAGACAATTGAGTCTTGAGAAGGGTGCAGTTTGTAAGGTCTGAATTCTGGGTAAAAGTGTTCCTGTTTATGTCGAAATAGTTAGGGTTAGGGTTAGTTGTGTTTAGGATCCTGGTTAAGTACTAGTTTTTTTATTACTATTTATCCATGTTTGCATTTTTCCTTTTCTTTTTTCCTTCTCTTTCCTTTTACAATTAACGTCTTTTTCGCACGCGCTGCATATTTTTCCACTAATTTTGACGTGCCAAAAACATTTCGTTTAGCGTCTTCTTTCCTATGTTTTGCCGTTTTTTCTAAATAAATTTATAAATCTTCAGTTTTGCTGAAGACGTTCGCTGTTCTGAACAAAACTGGTCAAATCTCTCGTTTGCTTCCTATGTTTAATTGTTCATCATTTCTGTCTTCCATACATTCTGTCTCGGTGACTTTTCATTTATGATATATCGCTTATTTTATCCTCTCTCTCATATATATATATATATATATATATATATATATATATATAGAATTATAAAAAGAAAAACTATACACACACATTAAGGTTGTACACATCTTCAATTTAACTGTCAATCGATGACATGAATTGCAGTTCGATTGCATTGCAATCGCTTCGATCTATCGAGTAGTATATTCGTCTATCTTTCACCGGGGGAGTGGTTTAGACTCGACGCTCTCTCCCTTCTCCGCTTCTACCCCTACCAAATCTGTTTTTTTGACGTGGTTGTTTATACATCTGAGGAGACCTAATTAAGGGGTCGAAATAAGTTATAATGTGTACAACCTTAATGTGTGTATAGTTTTTCTTTTTATAATTCTGTTTTGCTCTGTTTAAATTACATTGAGCTCTGTTATTCAGATTCTCTACACAAAATTGAAATCTACACACTATATATATATATTTTTCATTTTATTTTATTTTTCTTCAACATGTCTACCCTACATGTATCTGTGCTTGCATGATATCTTTTCCCTATATCATCATCCTGATGAAGTCTTATAAATAAAGACGAAACGTTGATGTACACATAAAAAACATCCAGTTTTTGGTTTTCCTTTTTCATTTTACCATCACGTCGGATTACCTTCATCCTTCTCTTCCCATATATATATATATATATATATTATAGTAGAGCACTGTAAGTGTAGTATTAACACGGCATGACGTCACTAGCTTTAAATGCATCGTTCCTTCCATTAAGAAAGTAAAACGCTCTGACGTTAAGCCGCCGATAATGTGTTAAAATTATCACCGTTTATTCGCTATTTAAAATTGGCCGTGTGGTTAAGGCGTCGGATTTGAGTAGAAAAATACTTATAATCCGGGGTTTCGAATTGCATGACCGGTAGTGAATAGTCATATCTCTATGCTGATGAGTCCCGATTATTTAAAAGGACGAAACGTATACGTACATAGATAATAAACAATAACAAATTATTATATATACATATGTATGTATGTATGTGTGTGTGTATGTATGTATGTGTGTGATTGGACGATTACAATATTTTCCCGATTCCGTTACAATTACCAGTTCTGTTCTTAATTCCCGATTCCGATAAAATTACTGATTCCGATTCTTTTTAAATCTCTAAATATTCAGAGTTGTTTTAATTTTCAGATTACCATAGAAGCATGTATGTGCATATATTTTTGCAAACGTAAACATACACTTGCTGAGGGTGATCTATAGTTTTACAGATAGTTAAAAATCAATAAATATTTATCATTTTGTCATTCATAACAGCAATCGAAAAATTAAGTTTTAAACAAAGAAAAACAACAACAACAAAAATCTATGAAAAGAATCGTTTTTGAAATCGGAAATTGGCTCAAATCTTCCGATTCCGATACCCTCCAAAATTCCGACACACACAATTACGTTTTTTTTACAATAAAGGTCATCGCTTATCAAGGCCCAAAGGCCACTCGAGGATAAGGGTTAAAGAGTTTGACCGGTGGACGGTGAGACAAAATCGATATCACCAGCACGATAGTTATAGCAGGGCAGAAATTAATTATTGACGGGCACGATTCAACAAGAACTTGTTTACATTTGGCTTGAAGATGAACATATTGTAGTCGGTAGGGAAGCAGGATCGCAGCAGTGTGTTCCAGGAAAGAAACTCTGGTCATGGATGTTTCGTTTCGTCTTGGGATCGCAGAGATAATAAATACAGAATTGTCTTAATTAAAGAGGGTTAGGGTTAGGATTAGTATTAGCGTTAGGGTTAGCGTAATTAATTAAAGAGTGTTTGATAAAGGCAGAAAGATAGAAAGCAAGAGAGGCGAAGACGTATATAGGAACAGACTGAGATAGATATAAACAAGGTTAGATAGATAATAAGTATGGGAACCTAGCGAATCAATAATCTACCTATTCTGTCCATCTTCCCGTTTTAAACCGATTCGTTTTTGTTATTGAATTTGGTTTAAATCACTTTAATGCGGTCTAATCTATAATGGTGATGCGATTTTCTCGGATATTACCGTATGGGGATTTCGGACTAGATTCAATGTTTGAGCGGTGCCTAACATTGAATATCAAAAACGGAATAATGTTTATCTAAAGAAAATTTGCTGAGCAAGAATACCAATAAAACATATTTGTTTACGGCATGGGGGAATAAGATACAAAGTGGGTAACGTTCGATTTTAAGTGGAATAAGTAAAAAGCATGCCGAGAATGTGTTTAAAAATGAGGGCAACAGAATTGAAGAGTTTGAATGCAAAACGCGATAAACGCGATTTTAAAAATTACGAACTGTCCCTACAAAAAGTGTTGCATTTCAACAGTCGACGACACCCCAAAACTATGCGTTACATAATATGATACCGAAATAATCTCTTTTTTGATTAAAATTAAAATCAGTTTTCATTCGAAGTCTAGATTTTATATATTCGTGTTTTTATTGTTTAAAGGTCTCAATTTAAACGAATTGGATTTATCGCGTTTTGCGGGCGAACTCTTCAATTACTTCTTTCTTCGGAAAAGGGGCTTGCCTTATAGCCTTAGTCCGAGACGCCACAACCAAAGAGTGCCTACGGGTATGTGTATTGAGAAAGTTTTAACAGGATACTGATCATGTTTTGATTTCTGGAGTTTCACATAATTGTTGGATAATGACCCTTGAGGTCGGACGCATGTTGAGTGGACGTATGTGTGGAGGATCGTTTGGTTTGACTAGCGCGATTTAATGGGGGTGGACCTGTACAGTCGAGTGCAAAATAAAACCGGTTCTCACAGTTGGAGGTCACAAACGTTGACAGGCCACCATTTTGATGAGACCTTTTACGTCGGGGGTTCAAGGGAATCAGGCTGTGACGAATGCACCTGCGCATAAGGGTTCTGTGACGTCACGGGTTCTTGTGTGAGAAACTGAGCTTTTGAGGCTGTTTTTGGAAGCAAGCTGAACAGACGTATTTTCTCCATGTAGTCCGCAAATGAAAAGGGGAATGTATTCCTCTAAAAGAATACACACGTGAGGAGATTCCTTCCTCCCCTCTCCTCGAATGGCTAAGGACTTAATGGACCATAGATACTTAGGAATTAACTACGATAAAAGTAGTGAATTGATCTCTCTCTTCGTTAGTAAAACATCTCTAAAAACGACAGAAACTTGACGCCTAAATAAAAGTAATCAAATGTAAAAGAGAGAGTATGCCTTGTTTTTCGCTGTGTATGAGAATCATTGTTGCAGCCCAATAGAACGATGATGATACTGGACGCGCGACGTGCGGCGATGATGGGTGTAACATAATGGTACCCAAGTTAAATATGGTTGTCGAACGCCCAAAAGCTGCACATCTATCAGCTGCAACACGCGGAATAAAAAACATCTACTATACCTAAATTTCTCTCAACCGAATGAGTTGGATGCTAGAGACGTTCTGAGTTGTTTCTCACTCGAACAAGCGGATCAGTAACATATTTGACAAATCATTTGTTATATCGATCTTTTGGGACATGGCCTTGAAAAAAAATTGAGTCTGGGGGAAGATAACACTTTTTCGGTATTTCTCGTCACCTCTGCCGTCAGTCATCCGGGTGGTTCGGTATCGAAGGGTCGAAATTCAACTAAGCTGTCGGCAGTGTAGTGTGTTGGTCGGTGAATAAACTATAAGTGACTTTCGTTCTTTTCTCTCTCGTTGATTTTTTTTATTTTTTCTGTTCGTTGAAACGTTTCTCTCTTTTTGTCGTCACGCAAAAGAAGGTAGTTGTTGTTTAGTCCCGTCATGCAGACAAGACGCGCTTTTTCCCCATCTTTTTCACTGACGATTCGAGTTTTGTGATTTCCGAAATGCAGTGATGATAATAAATACTATTTTTATATAAAATGTCTTGACCACTTTTTTTTTATCAAATATTCAATGTCCAACTACTATGGCCGACTTTTCCGAGGTCTAAATAATTCTCTGCAAAGAACTACCCTTAACGCTTAATGTGACGGTGTATAACTTGTTCGGACAGAAAGTAGATCACACGGTTTTGAGGATCTAAACAAAACGTGGGCTCAATACAATGGTGAACCGCTGCTCTAAACGGGGTGGGGGTATCGTACTCACAGACAAGATGATAAGATTCGACTCAGAAATATATTTGTCGGCGCAGCCACATCAATATACACCCCTCGGGATACGACAGTTTGACAGTAACCCTTAGGTAAGCAGTTCAGATCACGCTGACGATATCTCACTTTTTTGTTCGAGGCTTTTTATTTACTGCACAGGCAATTCGTTATCGTCTACTTTGGGGTAGATCTGCTTTGTCCATTATAACTGATGATTAGCCAAACCTTTTAAAAATTAAACCAGAAAAATAGGAGAGATTTTATTTGGTTCAATCCTCCATTTAGACTTAACATTTGGAGAAATATCTCTAAAGAATTTTTATAATTAAAATAGTACTATCTTTAGGTAAATAAAATTGTACGACCGCTTTTCGTGTGTTTGTGGATGGTATGTGTGTGTGTTTCTCGCCTATACTGAACTTCCACATCTGCTTCGTCCATTATAACTGACAAATGGCCAAGCATTTTGACTAAACAGACCATACACTTCATAATCCTAACCTGACCATACACTCCATAACATCAAATATATGTTAATAGAATTAAATCCCCGTACACAGATATGCACGAGCACAAAAAAGTGGATTTTCAAAATATAAATGGTGACTTCAATTTCCTAATCAAATTATTTTTTTGAAATGTAAATTTCTAAATAGTTCGTTTTAATAATTGATGTTAATCGATTATTAGTAAAGAACAAATAATAATTTAACGTCTATCTAATGTTTAGAAATATGTTTTATTTCTGCAGAATTCAAGGGAAATAACTCATTTGATGATTACTTCCCTTTAATGTTTAAAAATATTAATTGAGTAAAGGAAAATGTCTTCACTCTAACAGTCTTAGCTGGAATAATTATTTTCAGAAAAACAAACTTTTTATTAATTGAGAAGAATTCTTGGGTTTATATATGTGGGCTGGTGCATGATCCACTAGTCTCTCCCTCTTAGACAAAGTCTAAAAATGAGTCGCCAACTTACTGGGTCCCTCACTATCGACCCAGCTCCAGCCCCTGTCCTATCGCCGCAATGTTGCATCCTTGTGCTTGTTTTACAAATACTTCAATGGATTGTGCTCCGATGAACTAGCTGATCTAGTGTACCCTCGACGTAAATACACTAGACAAACCTGACAATCAGCTAAATCCCATCCATTCACTGTGGAGGTCCCCAGATGCCGGAGAGCCTTCTACTTCAATAGCTTCTTCTCTCGTGCTGCCGGCCTCTAGGAACTCCCTCCTTGCTCCCTGTTTCTCCCGACATGCGGAAGTTTAAAACTAATGTAAATAGACACCTCGCTGCACAGCTCCCAACTTAGGATGACACCCAAAACTTACACCCTATCTCTCAGTAGTCCATTACGTCTACAGTGGCGGCCTGCCTTGTTTGGGGTGAACTATGTTTTTTTAAAGTGCGCTTAACGGTCATTCGCGACGAGATGAATGCGCATTCATTCACTTCGAAATTGGCAACGGTTTTCTTTGCCATTTGATAGACTTCGTGTGGATTGACTAGCACGTTGAGACAATATACTCGCCTATTTTTGGACCTATTCAGAGGGGGTCCTGGGGTAGCTAGATGTATCCAATATCAAGCTGACTTTGTGTATAACCTTGCTACAAGTAGAAAACCGGTACTCCCCACACACACTCACATATGTATAAAGTTGAGGGGTTAGGGCTAGGGTATAAGAACCCAAGTCTGATCTTATATAGAAGAATCCCAACATAAAAATAAACCCCCAACCTCCACCCACCCCTAAAATTGTCTTTTTTATTTTTTTATTTTATCCCCCCCCCCCCAATCAAAGCATGTTGACACCGGTAGGTAAAAGGCTACTTTTAATTAGAGGCATCCTGAGTGTTAAGTGTTGCGGCGCTATATTTGTTCACATTACATTTAGATGGCTACATGTTGGTAAAGTTCTTGGCCTTTTGGTTAAGATCAAAGTGTAGTATCTGTTCCGATGGACTGGTATTGTCTTGGCCTTCGGGGCTTGATTTACGCCGGTCTATGGGTCTGTCCTGGGCAGTTCTAGGAGGTCCACCCTCCCAGGCTTCGCCTCCCCTCTTTGGGGAGGAGTAAGTTTATTGCTTACTGCTTGAGGCGCCCCTACCGGGAATGCCGACGGGGCTTCCCAGGCAATTTTTAAACCCCACTTTCCCGACCCGACCTTGGGTCACATCTTACTTGTGGGAGTAAGATAAAAACTGCCCTTGTGCCTAACTCCTGGAGAGGAGTAAATCAATACATGTTGGTAAAGTCGAGGAAACAGGGAGAAAATTCCAAAACAATCGGTTGATGCAAGAAGCTATTATAGTAGAAACCCTTCCAGCATCTTGGGACCTCTTCAGTAAAAGGTGGGAGTTTTCTGCTTGTCGGGTTCGTATTTACCTTAAGGGGACACACGTGCAGAAAGTTCGTAGGAGCACCCTCATTGAAGTGTTTATATAACAAGCAGAGGGATGCAACATTGCTGCGATGGTAGAGGAGCTGGAGCTTGGTAGACATTGTGGGGCATTAGGTGAGACGTTATGGACTCTACACCAGCCCAGATGTGATAACAATACTTCATGCGTAGGGTAATGGTGGCTTTGTAGTGGTATAGGATACTGGTAGCTGTGAAAAGTTATCTAGCTTCGTAGAGAAAGCCCACCTTCACGCAGAAAACCTGGCAGTATCTTCTACTCCCACTTTCTCTTCCTTCCTTCCCTCCTACTCCAACTTTCTCTTCCTTACTTCCCTCCTACTCCCACTTCCTTACTTCCCTCCTACTCCAACTTTCTCTTCCTTACTTCCCTCCTACTCCAACTTTCTCTTCCTTACTTCCTTCTTTCTCTCCTACTCCCACTTTTTCTTTCTTGCTTTCCCTCCTACACCCTTCCTTATTTTCCTCCTACTACCACCTATTCTTCCTTACTTATTTCCCTCCTACTACCACCTTTTTCTTCCTTACTCGCTTCTATGTATTATTCAAATTCATATTACCTGTGAATGTTAGGACGAGGAGTTGTAATATTGAACTCACATGAACAGGTGCTAGCAGCCATGACAATCAATGGTTGGTAAGGTTTCTTCTAATGGTCAAAGAATAAGAGTTTTGTCTTAGTAGCCTTAAATGTGTCCATCCATTGTTGAGCCTTATCCGACTACAAACTGCAGATAATGTTCCAAGGATCCAGCCATTTCCTTGGATATGTGTGCGTTCGATTTGACCACATGTCGGAAATAGAGCGTGTCTCATTAGCAAATATACCCATCTCGGACGCAATTTCATACTTCATACATGGGCGAATGATGGCTTTTAGAGAAGGTCGAATCCATTCACATCATTGTGTGTGTTACATAACACTGTTTTAATAGAAAACGTTTGAGTGACACCTTAAGGGTCAGAGGTGAACCCAGACGGAAGTCGACGAAACCACGTTACTTCTGGTTGGAGATTTTCGATCTTTCTTGGCTGGCGAGACTTCAAGCAGAAAAGTCGTTTCGGGCTGCTGTCCCCATAAAGGAGGTGGAGAAGCGAGACCAGCTGGATGTAGCGAGACCAGCTATCAGTCTGTCTGTGTCTCTCAAGTGACCCGTCAAAGTTTTCTGTGAGAGTCTATTTTTTTAAATAAATCTCTTTATATATCAACATCGGCGTCAGAGTGTGTTTTTTTATCCAAGAAAATGGATCCACGACGACGACAACACGGGCGTATAATGTTTTATACACGCATCGCTAAGGGAATATATAACATTTAGGTTATCTTTTACAATAATCCGCAGAGTGAAAACGCTCAAAAAACAAATATACAACAAATAAAAGTAACTGTAGCCGATAAAAGTTATTTTCCAACTTATCTGTGACATTTGTTTGTAATTTTAAGCTGTTTCAACTGCTATTTATTAGAAATCAATATTTTTGTCACACGAATATTCGACAAGAAAAAAAATGGCGTTTGGGGGGGGGGAGGTATCGTAACGATTATGAGGCTGCGACGTCATTTTGTTTAGTAAAAATCCGTGACCCCAAAAAACAAGAAATCTTTTTTTACATCTAATAAAAACCCATTTATACTATGTAAAAATACAAACAAATGTCATAGGTAAGTAGGAAAATATCTATTCTCGACGTAGCTCACCTTCACTTGTTGCATATTTATTTATTTTTTATCCCGTTCTCGTTCGCTTTTTGGACCCTGTTGGCGACTCTGCGGATTATTGTAAAAGATACCCAACATTTAAATAAATAATCGTTTCCCTTATATTTCTGCCTTCACATAAACCCACAGATGTCTGTCCACTATTCCACGATGCGTTCCACAGTGGCGTTTATTCTGCATTTTGTACAGTGAGGATTTCATCAATCTAAACGTGGAAACCTTGACCCTAAACCTAACCTAACCCTGACCAAAAGCACCAACATTGGAGTATCTGTTCCATTCATTTATCTCCTCGATCAGTGCACGAGAAATCCTTCTTGAGTAAGGCTAGTTTTTATTTTTCTCTCAATCAAGGATGCCCCCTTTTTGCGAGTTGGATTTTCTCCACATTTAAAACTGATTTTGTATCCAATTGTCCTCGTGAATAGGCAAGTAAATGGTGGCTAAGGAAAATAGGTCATGAGCGTGTGTGCGTACTGCGCCTGACTGTAGTTGTATTTGTTTTAAACTTGAGTATCGATCAGTGCGGACCTTTTTCACAAAAGCTCATTTAAGTTGACACAAAACGGCCATAAAAATATCATGTAATTGAAGGGGGTCCACGAACTAAAAAGGTTGGGAAACACTGCGTTGAGAAAATCGCACTCTTGCTCTACGTTCGTTTTTCGCTCTTTTTTTTTGGGGGGGGGGGAGAAGGCTACGAGCAAAGTGTAGTATTACTTACCTCCCCTTCAGGAGGTTAGGCACGAGGCCATTTTTATCTTACTCCCACAAGGTAAGATGTGACCCAAGGTCGGGTCGGGAAAGTGGGGCTTGAAAAGCCAGCGCCCGAGAAGTGAGCACTCTGGCCATTTAAAATTGCATGGGCAGCCTCGTCGGCATTCCCCGGTAAGAGCGCCTCAGGCAGTAAGCAGTAAACTTACTCCTCCCCAAAGGAGGGAGGCAAAGCCTGGGTGGGTGGACCTCCTAGAACTGCACAGGACAGCCCCATACACCGGCATAAATCAAGCCCCGAATGTCAAGACAATACCAATCTATGGGGTGCAGTATCCATCGGAACAGATACTACACTTTGATCTTAGCCAGTGTAGTATCTGCTAGTGTTTTGATGCTACACTTACTTTTTTTTCTGTCCTCGCTTAGTGAAAGAGAAATCCTTCTAGACTCGGGAATTTTTTTTTTTTTTTTTTTTTTTTTTTTTTAATTTTTGCCCCAATCCAGGGTGACCCTTCTTTTAAGGAGCTGGATTTTTACCCACAATAAAATATCGATATTGTGTCTATCCCTGTACTCGTAGGGGATGGTAAGCAAATAGGAACACTGGAAACGGTGCTTTAAAAAAAAAAAAAAATGCCACTCGCTCAACAACTCGTACGCTGTCGATTGCTCTGAAAAGAAAGGGGAGTTTGTTTAGAAAAGGGGGTTGGGACGGCGCGAGAGACGCGGTAACAACGCAGCGAAATCGAGAGCACAACAGCGACGCGCGCTCAAGAGAAATTATTGATGGCGCATCGCCCACATCCCCTTTCCTCCTCGACGCACCTCCCCTCCGTCACCGACGCATTTCTCCCCACCCGCATCCCACCCGCGCGTTTGTCATCAGTCTTCACTACCATCCATGCTAAGCTATTCGAACACTGACGATCATAATCAAAGACTCGGAGAGGGTGGGGGCACCTGCTGTATAGAAGCAGTCGTTCGCTGTCGAGTGGTAGCAATCATCGCGAAAACAATTCGGCCTCGTTCCGTAGCGTTCAGCGTTTTACTAGTACGCGAGTGAAATAGATAAATATATAAAATATCTATTCGTTGATAATTATACACGTGTACAGATACGCACTCTAGAGTATAAAAAATAGAGTCCTCTTAGGTTTCAAGTAGCGCGGGGCTTATATCTAAACAAAGAAAATATATAAAGCGCTGTAATTTTCTCGATTTTCAGTAGCGAGTTTGTTGGCGCAGGGGGTAAGGTGCTCGACACTGCTGATTAGACTTGAAAGTAATCTGGTATTCGAGTTTAGAATCTCGGCGTGGATACACGTGCTACGTCTCACCACACTGATACGTCGTGATACAACGAATCAGCTGTCAACGGATCATTATATATAATATATATATCATATATATATGTGTGTGTGTGTGTGTGTGTGTGTGTGTGTGTGTGTGTGTGTGTGTGTGTGTATAATTATTTATAAATAAATATTATTTTCAAAATAAATCCACATACTAATGTGTTTCATGCCAAACATGCAATCGTCAGTATAGGAGGAAACAATCCCTGCCGGTCACACTGTTCGAACCCATATACGAAAATCATGTTTGACTCAGTAGCCAAGGTGCGTACCACTGCTCCAACACACATTTAGAAATGGGAAGTAAATTAACATTTAAATAGCAAACAATGCGGCTATCCAGCAAGCAGTCGAGAGAAAACTCAATAGGCGTGGCCCAGAGTTATGCAATGCACAGAATGACGGCTTTTAAAGTGATCTATCCTGCGAGAACTTTGAATAATTATTTATAAATAAATATTATTTTCAAAATAAACCCATATACATATGATTTCATGCGAAACATGCAATCGTCAAAATATAATTTTATATATATATATATATATATATATATATATATATATATATATATATATATAATTATATTTGGGCAAACGTTGTTGAATAGCACGGAGTGTTTCTGCTTTGTGATCTTTTTTTAAATTTTTTCCATCTTCCGAATGGTCAACTTCGTACCTCGATCAAACTGGTGTATGAAGTTTCCGTAGTTTTGTTGTTCCATATTGAGGCCCTTTACATAAAAACGAAACGCCCTACAATCAATAACATTGTTTATGAGACTAGTCACAACATTTTGAAGTGTCTAGCTTAGTAATCAACGTTATTAAATTCCTAACCATTAAACAACTACACGTTTGAATTTTAAACGCTCTTAAAACATGGTCGAATTATTTTTTTTTTGCGCTTAAGAAATCAAACTAACTTCACACCCCTTCGAACATAATCACGCCCTTGTAACTTTTCAATACTTTAGACGCTCCTTCTTTTTTAAGTTGTATGAATTAAAAATAAAAATGAAATAAAAAAAATAAATATAAATAAATAAATTAATAAAAAAAAAAAATAAATGAATAAATAGAATAAATAAATAAAATAAAAAGTAAAGACATACTCTTTTCCTCTCTTTACACTCTATAAATACATATTCTTTTTTTCACACTGAAGATGATTTGAGGATATCAAATCGAAAGTACTCGCAAGGAAGATGGAACAACAAAACTACGGAAACTTCATACACCAGTTTGATCGAGGTACGAAGTTGACCATTCGGAAGATGGAAAAAATTTTTAAAAAGATCACAAAGCAGAAACACTCCGTGCTATTCAACAACGTTTGCCTAAATGAAAACTTGCTGCCTAAATACACACAATATAATTATATATATAATATATTTGTAAATAGATATTAAATTATGTATACCTACAGACGCTAGCGTTTCAAGCTTATTGCTCTCATCAGTGCAGGAAAATAACAATTTCAGACGGTCGGGAGGCGCGAACCCGATTCACAAAGTAGCCTAGAATCTGCAAGCATTCGCCATATACACTCGGGCAACGGAAATTCATGTGATTAAGCAACATTAAGATCTATATGTGGACACAGATAGAAGACTAGCCGAGAGTGTTCGACGAACGTATTCGGAACTTTGAATTAGAGCTTTTTGATAGTCTATTTTTAACATTCCGAGAGTGTTCGACTTTAATTTCTTAAAAGGGGCTTAGTATAATATTTATAAATAAATATTGAATTATTTATACATGCAGACGGTAGTGCTTCATCAGTGCAGGAAAGCAACAATTTCAGACGGTCAGGGGCGCGAACCCGGTTCACAGAGCCTAGAATCTGCAAAACGAGTCATTGCTAATCAAGGCTCAAGGGCCACTCGAGGCCGTAAGTAAATAGGTTGAGTCAGGTGGATGGTAAGATAAGCACCTTCAGGATTGCAGACTATTGTAAGATCTGCGCAAAATGTGATTATTTAAGGGGGCGCCTCAACAATAATTTGTAGACATAGGACTTTTATGCCCCCTTACAAATATTAAAATCAAGATGTAATTATACTAAACCTTGTGTCTAGAATCTTTATTCTTATTTTGATCAAAATCAATTACATGATTTTGATTCTATGAAAATGTTAAAAAGTGAAGTGATCTTGAGAAATAATTGTTAAAGGAAATGGATTTTGTCTTGCTAGCATAAAATTTAACCATCCAGTGTTTGCCCCTGGGGTCATTTTCCAAGGATCCAGCTATAGCCTTGGAAATGGGTGTAAGTTGGAAATATTAATTTAAAATGTTTGACTTATGATAATAGCAGACGATACATTTTCTTTTAAGATATTTCGATAAAAATGGTAGGAAAAAAAAGACATTCCGATTTCTACTCTCAGTAATGATGTCAGACAATTTTCATGACCCGGATGCTGTTCTTTTCCACTTCCGGTCATTTTCTTAATCGTGATGAAACGGAAGATGAGTAATTTGAATTTGAGACCTTTTAGCTTTATTAAAATTCTCCGATATGCTATTATTAGTGATGATGTTTCTGCCAACCTCGGAACCACCCTTGCTAACGCCTTGGTAATCATTTGTTAAACCACGTTAAGAATGGCTTCCTAAATAATAATTATTTCAGCACGGTCCGTAAACTACAGAAGTCCCATTTCTTTTCACACATACACAAATTAATCGAAAATGTAGTTTTGTTTTCCTTTACAAATACTCATTGTTTTTGTTTTTTTACAAAAACAGTTTATAATGAATTATATTAAAAATAATTCCCGAGTTTCGTCATGACTTCACGTTATCTTCGAAGATAATCAGACGAGAACATTTTCTGCGTTGTCACCATCTTCCCGTCTGCGGAACAGAAACCGGAACTGAATTTCAGTACCTAATCTTTACCATAACCAAAAGTGAATTTGAATATGGTCGCTAACGATTAAAATATTGAATTAAACTCATATTTCCTAAACAATAAATTAGCACTCGCCTTGCTACAACCACTATAAAAAATATTTTCTTCCTCTGTGTACCTAGAATTAAACTCTGTTCATGGAAGTTCCGTCTCTTTCCAAGTACTTTTTCCATATTGAACACAATACCGCAGGGCTACTTCCCGGTTGACTACAACAAGGTCGTTTTAATGTCCAATGCTGTTCTCTTAAATAGTCAAGTTCTGCCAAGTCTCACCTATCTTCTCCAATCCTCTTGCGGAGTTGTTTATTGTTCATCTGACAAACTCATTGACCCTTATCCTCGAGTGGCCTTATCCCTAGATAAGCGATGAGTCACTAATATAAAAAATAGTTGTCCAAGAAATACCGGACTTGACTTATTGAACTTTCTACAACTATGGTCGTTAATGGACTCAGATATACAACATTATTATAACGGCTTAAATAAGCCCCGTAGATCCGTAAGTCCACAGCGGTATCCATTAATCCGATAACGCACCCCTTGAGTAGATAGTTTTAATAAATTTGCCATTTTTAAATTTCTGTACGACGTCTGTTCCATTCCTATAACTACAATTTGTTTTTATGTAAACAAGAATTCGCCATCTTGTGTGGTCGCCATATCAATAATTCAAAATAGCCTTAGAAGTAAACACGGCCCATTTATCATAGACGAATCTTCTGTCTGCAAGAAAACCTCAACCTTCACGTAGGCCAAACACACCGGAGCTATAATTAAGACTACACAAACAAATATTGCGAAGAGACGTCCATTCGATATGCAAGTTTAGTGGCAGAAATAATATTTCGACTGCAATCGAGAAAGAGTAATGGAACCGACAAGGAATGATCATTCAAACTTAAGAAATCCTATTAAAATTTAAGCGTGACAGACCAACACATTGATATTTAGACTTAAGCGTGACAGACCAATAAAATCCTATTAAAGCTTAAACGTTACTAACCAACAAAATGCTATTAAAATTTAAGCGTGACAGACCAACAAAATGCTATTAAAATTTAAGCGTGACACACCAACACAATTGTTTTTCAATTTAAGCGTGACAGACCAACAAATTGCTATTAAGACTCAAGCGTGACAGACCAACAGAACGCTATTATCATTTAAGCCGTACTAACCAATAAAATGCTATTAAAATGTAAGCGTGACAGACCAACAGAACGCTATTATCATTTAAGCCGTACTAACCAATAAAATGCTATTAAAATGTAAGCGTGACAGACCAACAGAATGCTTTTTTGATTTAAGCGTGACAGACCAACAGAATGCTATTAAAATTTAAGAGTGACAGACCAACAAAATGCTATTATCATTTAAGCATGACAGACCAACAAAATGCTATTAAAATTTAAGCGTGACAGACCAACAGAATGCTTTTTTGATTTAAGCGTGACAGACCAACAAAATGCTATTATCATTTAAGCGTGACAGACCAACAAAATGCTATTAAAATTTAAGCGTGACAGACCAACAGAATGTTTTGATTTAAGCGTGACAGACCAAAATGCTATTATCATTTAAGCATGACAGACCAACAAAATGCTATTAAAATTTAAGCGTGACAGACCAACAAAATGCTATTTAAATTTAAGCGTGACAGACCAACAAAATGCTATTAAAATTTAAGCGTGACAGACTAACAAATTGCTATTAAGACTTAAGCGTGACAGACCAACAAAATGCTATTTAAATTTAAGCGTGACAGACCAACAAAATGCTATTTAAATTTAAGCGTGACAGAACAACAAAATGCTATTTAAATTAAAGCGTGACAGAACAACAAAATGCTATTTAAATTTAAGCGTGACAGACCAACAAAATGCTATTAAAATTTAAGCGTGACAGACCAACAAAATGCTATTAAAATTTAAGCGTGACAGACCAACAAAATGCTATTTAAATTTAATCGTGACAAAAACATAATTATTTTTCAATTCAAGCGTGACAGACCAACAAATTGATATTAAGACTTAAGCGTGACAGAATGAAATACAATAAATACTTAGGCGTAACCACCAGCCAAGGTAAATAGTATTTCCTACTTTAGCGTAAGTAGGAAACAAAAAAAAACAAAATACCATTTTAACTTAAACGTGTTGCTTTTTACACTAACTTAGTAGGTCTGATTCAAAAGCTGTACCAGTTTAAAAAAAAAAAACAATTTATCAGACACAAAAATAATTAAACCTCGACTTTCTCGTGAAAAAAAGATTATAACAGCAGAGAGCCGCAAGCGGTCAAAATATGCCGATCTTCGACAGATTTGTATTTCAACCGATCGCTGTGGAGACGAGTGGAGTGATTGGCCCTGACACGCGCGACTTCCTCAACAGCCTTGGTCTATTAATGACGCGCAACACCGGAGACAATCGCGAATTGTCTTGGCTTTACGAGCGCCTCTCTATCGCCATTATTCGTGGAAACACTTTGAGTCTGCTCTCGGCCTGCCAACCCAGCCGGATATTCGAAGAAAACTATTGACTGTTATACGATTATATATAAGGAATCAGGATTTCTTGATGTTGAACTAAACAATGTCCGAGTTACGAATAAGGGATTTATTAATTATTTATTGAATTATTAATCTTAGAGTTTATTTTTTTATTTTTTATTAATTTATTTCAAATAGTTGTTTAATTATATTTTCTTCGTGAAAATATATACGGTGACTGTTTATTTTTCTTGATTTAAATGTTTGATTTTTTTCCTGTTTGATAGCGTCGCCTCATTTTGATTTGGACGCCGGGTCGTTTTCATTCGGCATCTTCTGGCTGTTTACGTAAACAGCCGACGAAATACCGGTTTTCGCATACGTTACAAACTGTACCAGTACCTATATTTGTATGTAACTTCGGTGCTTTTATCGATCCCGAACCTGCTTTCGTGACGTTCGACTCAAAAGCGTTCGGCTGTTCTACGCAAGCGCCCGAGAGTTGACGAGCCGATTTGTACCAGACGACATTTTTGATACGGTGCTGCGTCCTATAAATGTTTTGCTTTTCTTTTTTTCTTTTTTTTTTTTTAAGGTTAGGGTTAGTGTTAGGAATTTTTTTAAAGAAACAAAGAAAATTAAACATTTACATGAATTTTTTTGAAAGAAACAGGAAAAAAAACAGCGAGGTTACTGTTATAAAATGAATACTGTATTTTTATTTACAAGAAATTTTTTGGAAAAAAAAAAAAAAAAAAAAAAACGTACCAAAATTACTTTTATCACTACATATTTTTTTAATTTTATTATTTATTCTTGCTCGCGATGAAACTGCTGTGCAAAGCTGTTCGTAATTCATTTTGGGTTTATTTTCTTCAAATAAACTTCCTGACAAAAAATCCGTCTTCGAAAGCACTTATTTTCACTTTGTAACAAAGTTATCGGCTGCTCGCTGCTTCGGCTCGTCAACACTCGGCCGTTTGCGTAGGACAGCCGAACGATTCCGAGTCGAACGTCACGAAAGCTGGTTCGCGATTGATATCAGTACCGTAACTTCTACACTAATTCACCGATCATTATGAATTTTGCAACACAGCTGATAGGCGTAATGGTGGGTAATACGGGCTATATTTATAGCTTAATTTTGTTTTATACAAAGAGGGTAAATAGGGGCTTCGTGAAAATTCATATATCTTAAATGTTTGCACGGAAATGTATATTGCGTGAAAGACCAACTAAAATGATATTAACGCTCTATCCCTTAATAGACTACACGAATGGCCTATGCTGGAAATCTCATTTCTTTGATCAATCATCACTCAAAAACCAATAAACCAAATTAGTTAAAACTTTTCACAAAATTTTTATTTGATAGGTTCTGTAAGTGTGTAGAATTTCAGCATCATTAGTCAAGGCAACCCAGAGATCCAGAAAGTTCAATCATGAAATGTTATCTGTGTGTACGTACGTATGTGCCACCCTGTATCTCATCAACTATTTGATGGATTCAGCTGATTTTTGGCGGAGATAGAGGTTCTAGTTGATGGCATTTTAATTTCAGTTTACCATATACCTTAGTTTCAGAAAATTGCAAAAAACCTTATGAGAAGGCATTGAATTGAGGCATAACCTTTACAATAGTGACATTTCATTGACAAATGCCAGTATACCGAAATCATATGCCCTTAAAAACTTTAAAAGTGACCATTGTATTGAGGCATAGCCTTTACAAAAGTAGTGACTTTCCATGATGAATGCCAGTATACTGAAATCATATGCCCTTAATAGGGTTAAGATGAAAATTCATCTACACTAAATGTACAAAAGCAAAGAAATTCCCAAATTTTTACACTTTTATTGTCATTAAGGGTATGACTACATATCAACCAAACCATTTCATTATCACATCACTACAGTATAAATCTCTATACATGAGTGGATGAAGTGTGTGAGGTGCGCTGAAGGAAAATTCCTACCAGTAAAATACATAGCCCTGTTGTGCTCGCATACCCTTAATGACAATAAAAGTGTAAACATTTGGGAATTTCCTTGCTTTTGTACATTTAGTGTATATGAATTTTCATCTTAACCCTATTAAGGGCATATGATTTCAGTATACTGGCATTTTTCATGGAATGAAATTTAAACTTTACCATGATAGAACCGCGAAAATAATATTTTTAATTAAAGCGTGACAGACGGACCAACAAAATATTTCAAAATATACGTTTGACAGAGCAGCGAAGTGTAATTTCAAATCCAGGCGTGACAAACCGACTGACGAGCAGATTCTCTTCTCGAGTTGCGTCCATTGCGTGACGGCATTAAATTAATATACGTCCATTCTACTCGAGTGTTTAGATTTCTTGGCCTTTTGGCTTAGATCAAAGCGTAGTATCTGTTCCGATAGATGCTGCACCCCATAGACTGGTATTGTCTTGGCCTTCGGGCTTGATTTACGCTGGTCTATGGGTCTGTCCTCCCAGGCTTCGCCTCCCCCTCTTTGTGGAGGAGTAAGTTTATTGCTTACTGCCTGAGGCGCCCCTACCGGGGAATGCCGACGGGGCTGCCCAGGCAATTTTTAATGGCCAGAGTGCTCAAACCCCACTTTCCTGACCCGCCCTGTGGTCACATCTTACTTGTGGGAGTAGGATAAAAAACTGGCCTTGTGCCTAACTCCTGGAGAGGAGTAAATCAATACTCGAGTGTTTAGTGATTGAAATTCTATTTAAAATTTTAAACTGAATTTTTACCTGCAGAAACACGAAACCTCCCACTGAGACGTCGGGGCCGCTTCTTAAAATGCGCGGAATGTACGGTGGTGGGGGGGGGGTGGAGGTATGAACCCATTAGACTTCTGGCTTCTGAAAAACGCCTGGATGTCAATAGTTGCTTATTACGTGTCCAGAATTTGCAAGTCAAAAATTACCGTTTTTCGCAAAGTTCAGGTCACAAACAAATTGCCGGTTACACTTGAAATGTGTCTGATGACTTCATTCATTGGCAAATGTTTTACAAATATTCAATTACACGAAACAGGAAAATCACTCACGTCTGTATGTGATTTTGTAAAGGGCGCTGATGAACACGGCTTAAAGTCATCTAAAGTATATGAAATTTTTAAAATTCGAAATTGTCTTGAAAACGATCGTACGCCATATAATCGTAGTGTTTAAATTATTGTAACTTGTATAAATAATGTTTTAATTTTGCTGATCTAAACTCATTTAATATATATATAAAATATTTGTTATTGTTTATATCTATGGACGTATACGTTTCGTCTTTTTTCAATCAAGACTCATCAGCATAGAAGTACGACTATTCATCACCGGTCACACGATTCGAAACCCTGGACTACATATATATATATTTGTGTAATTAGGCAGTATTCCTTCTCTTATGCATGTTTGGTTGAACAATAGCGCCAGCTACTGCATATATATATATATGCATATATATATATATATATATGATAAAGTATGGAAAGTGTTCCGACGTAATGAAAATTGAACAAAAAAAAAATTATTATTTATGTATTCATAAACTCATTTAATATATTATATATATATATATATATATATTTGTGTAATTAGGCAGTATTCCTTCTCTTATGCATGTTTGGTTGAACAATAGCGCCAGCTTCTGTTTATTTATTTTTTTGATTCGTTTTCTCGATTCGTCGCACGACCGATTTGGTATTGTCGTCCATGTATAAGAAATCGCCATATTTTGGAAGCGTTGTTTATTCAAGTAAATAAACCTAGTATCAACCATGCTCGTTATGAGGGGGGGGGGGGCGGGGACTAAGGTATGTTGAAGTGTTGTTGAAATGTTTTTTTTTTAAACACGTCTTCTTTTTAATAAATTCACCAATCTTTTATTTTTCATACTCATTCATCCGCCTGAAGATGACCGACGTCGGTCGAAAATGTTCGCGGAAATATGGCGATTTTTTTTACACAACATGGACGACAATACCAAAAACATGCATATATATATAAATCTCCGAAACAGTTTCATGGTAAACAGCTGAAGATCCCCGTGTTAATATTAGATGCTTAGGTTAAGGTCTCCTGCTTTTGTTTCACTGTTAGATACTTAATCCCCCTTTTTATTTTTATTTACTTACTATTATATATTATTTATTTATGAATTTTCCAACAAATGTTAAGTCTACACTATTTTGGATTTAGTTAGTTTCTCTGGGAATTTAAACTGCATTTTCCTTTCTTTTTTTTTTTTTTTTTTTTGTCTTTTTGTTTAAAATAACTCAAAGCTTCTTTAGACTATATATATATGATAAAGTATGGAAAGTGTTCCGACGTAATGAAAATTGAACAAAAAAAAATTATTATTTATGTATTCATCAACGTTTCGTCTTTATCATAAGACTTCCTCAGAATGATTGTGTAAAGAAAAAACAAATTACAAGTACCGAATGTTTGAAACAGAGGTGGTGGCGGGTGTAAAATTAATATTTTAATCTTACACACGCTACCACCTCGTGTTTCAAACATTTGGTGCTTGTATTTGTTTTTTCTTTACACAATCATTCTGAGGAAGTCTTATGATAAAGACGAAACGTTGATGAATACATAAATAATAATTTTTTTTTGTTCAATTTTCAAACATTTGGTGCTTGTATTTGTTTTTTCTTTACACAATCATCCCGAAAAAGTCTTATAATAAAAACGAAACATTGATGCATACATAAATATTTTTTGGTTCTCATTTTTTTATTTCCATATATATATATATATACAGGGTGGGCCAAAATAAGGGTCCTATCTTTAAATTTGAATAACTTGAATTTGAATAACTTCCACAAAATAAAAGTTAAACACACCAAACTTTATGTGTGTGTAGACTGACCCTTCCGAGATTTTTTGAAATAAACAAAACAAATTTTAGCCGAAAAACACTTCTTAAAACTTACAAAAACTAAAGTATTGTTTTTTTACACTGTTTTGAGTTTTTTAAGCAAAAATAATGTTTTCTAAATGAGGGTACGTTCCTTAGGGCTAATACGGCTCATGCTTGCTTCGGAAGGGGTCCTTTACTTATTCTAAAAAAAAAAAAAAATTAAAAAAAATTAAAAAAAAAAATAAAATAAAAAAAATAAATAAAAAAGTTATGAATTTTTAAAAATAGGACCTTTATTTTTGCCCATCCTGTATATATATATATATATATATATATATATATATATATATATATATATATATATATATTATATATATATAATAGAACAGCTCTACTTGTTATTGAACACTTTTTATTAACATTGGAGTTTAATTAGATTAACATCTATAGAAACAAATATAATACATGTTCTAATATATATTTATTATATTCAATAGTAGAGCACTTTGCGACAGCTGCCTTTAAATAGGATAAACCTCTCGCTGATTTACCGAGTTGGTGAGAACGACCTTGTGAGCTAGGACGTTGGAATTTGAGTTTGAAATATAACTCGAGCCCTGGGGTTCGAGTCCGGCAAGTGGTGTGAATAATTTTTCTCTACACTGACGATTCCCAAAAGGATGAAACGGAGACGTATGCAGATAACAAATATGATATATATATATATATATATCTGTACCATTGGAGAGCCATGCATATAACTGTCCTGTTTTTAAATCTCCGAAACAGTTACATGGTAAACAGCTGATGATCCCCGTGTTAATATTAGATGCTTACGTTAAGGTCTTCTGTTTTTGGTTCACTGTTAGATACTCAATCCCCCTTTTTATTTTATTTACTTACTATTATATTTTTTTATTTATTTATGAATTTTCCAACGAATCTTAAGTCTGCACTATTTTGGATTTAGTTAGTTTCTGTGGGAATTTAAACTGCATTTTCCTTCTTTTTTTTTGTTTAAAATAACTCAAAGCTTCTTTAGACTATAATATATATATGTGTGTATATATATATATATATATATATATATATATATATTAATGGAGATATAATAAAGGTAAAGATTGAGCAGTAATATAATGGAGATATAATAAAGGTAAAGCTCAATATATAAGATTGAGCAGTAATATAAGGAAATGAGTGATGAGAATAAAAATTCTCAAAAGTACTATGTATTACATTATCAAATAGCTCAACAAAAAAAAAAAAAATATATATATAAATAAAAACTGGTTTTCATTCCTTAACCCATGGATTTTCAAATATATATACTTTTATAATCAGAGGAGATCGGAGTAAAACAGTAAAATTATATTACTGGTTAGTAAAAATATAAAATATAAAAAATATTTAATATATATATATATAAACTATATTTTTGTAGCAAAGAGAATCATATTCGATTTAAAAATTGTAACATGTATAAAAAAGCATATCTAGGAGATGATAAAAGTTAAGCAAACGTAGGGTGAATAACCGAATGTCTTGAAAAGTCCGAATAGTAAAAAGTTTCGGTTCGAGAAAATAGAGAGATTCAAGTACGAGGAAAAAATGACACAGAAGGAATACAAGTGCAGAAATCGAGAAAATTTGTGAAAAAAAATCGAGAAAATTTGAAAAAAAATCGAGAAAATTTGTGAAAAAAATCGAGAAAATTTGTGAAAAAAAACGAGAAAATTTATTTAAAAAATGACACAGAAGGAATACAAGTGCAGAAATCGAGAAAATTTGTAAAAAAATGACACAGAAGGAATACAAGTGCAGAAATCGAGAAAATTAGTAAAAACTAAAAACAAGGAGAAAGCCCATTGTCGGAATTTTTTTTTTCTTGGCAAAGTAAAAAGTGTGACGGACAAGATCTCTTTGCTCACAAAATGTATTTAGAATTTTTTTTTTTTTTTTTTTTTTTACAATGTTGTGTAACTATTTTGGGGGATTATTATGTTATTTTAGTGTAAATTGTGGACCTCTCCTATATATGAATATTGTCGGTACTTATATCGATCTTGACCCAGTTTCCGTGAGTTTCTTGTCGGAAGCGTTCGGCTATCCTACGCAAACGCCCGAGAGATGACGAGCCGATTTGTACCAGACGACAATTTTGATACAGTGCTGTGTCCTAGGATTTTAATGTTTTGCTTGTTTTGTTGTTGTTGTTGTTGTTGTTAAGGATAGGGTTTATAAATATATATTTGATGACAGTAACTTCGCTCTGTTTTGCTTGTTTTGTTTTTTTTTGTTGTTTCTTTTCGAAAATTTCTTGAAAATATAACTCATAATCCTAGGACGCAGCACCGTATCAAAATTGTCGTCTGGTACAAATCGGCTCGTCATCTCTCGGGCGTTTGCGTAGGATAGCCGAACGCTTCCGACAAGAAACTCGCGAAAACTGGGTCAAGATCGATATAAGTACCATATAATCGTGGAAGATCTTCAACCATTAATACTATATGAAAAAAAAACAACACTTTTAGTCCAAAGTCCTTCATTGGAAAACTACATTGTTTCTAAGTCAATTAATCTCTTGCAATCACTACATAAGTTTGTTTCCAAGAATTTACGGTAATCTGAACATTATTTCGGGAACATCCGTTGTTTACCATGAAAAACTGTTTCGAGAATTTAAAAAGAACACAGTATTTCATCTCATGGCTTCCAAACCATTTTGATAACACATTACTTCCATTAAAAACAAAAGTAAAATCTAGTTTTTTGGTTCAGACTTTTTGCTAACCTAGTTTGTTATTAAAAAAATGTCCGCCTACCTGTGTTGTTCGTCTGTGTCCAAGAAAAATGTATTTATTATTTACCAAAAA
>OY744554.1:39863371-39883371 GCA_963556195.1 Sepiola atlantica
CGCCGCGGTTTGATTGATCCGTCTTAGTTAATAAGACATTCTTGTATGTGTCGTGGTTGCTCAGTGACAGAGTACTCGCCTCGCATGCAAGTAACTCGGGTTTCGAATCCTGAGTTCGGATTTGTTCTACTGATGAGCCCAAAGGAGGGCGAAACTCGAGTCTAAGACTTCCGGTTTGTGGCATTCATTGGTTGTTGGCTGCCATGTTGTCATGAAAATAATTATATATATATATATATATATATATATATAAAATAAATAAATAAATTAATCTTGTATTGCTAATTCGGCTTATATTTCAATTTTATTAACTTTCCATGCAATACTTTGAAACTTGAACGATACCACACACTTTACTTGACAGCGTGCCAGCGCATTTCTCGTTCGACACCGGTTTTGAATCCTAACCACCAATTTTTAACAGCATGGCGATGACGTCGTACCACCAAGGACGTTTATCAAATTAACAAAGAAATAAGTTTCTTTATTCTTGTTTTTTGATGAAAAATTTTTTTTTTAAAAATGACTCCATACTGGTCACCCCTGAAGAAGGAATTTTATTCCGTAATCGATAGGATTAATGTAAAAAAAAAAAAAAAAAATTAATCTTGTATTGCTAATTTGGCTTATATTTCAATTTTATTAACTTTCCATGCAATACTTTGAAACTTGAACGATAACCACACACTTTTTATATATATATATATATATATATATATATATATATATATATATATATATATTTAAAAAAAAGAGAAGATGAAGATAAAAAATTGCATAAAATTACATAAAGTTACATAAAATTAATACAAATCTTATTGCATCGAAAGTTCAAATGCAAGGAGTTACATTAATCCTTAAACCATGGTTTTTCAGAGATAAAACTCTTCTCGTCAGAGGATAAAATTTGGTAATGTGGTATTTATAAAAATAAAAAATCACCTTATCGTTAATTCTATTAAGTATATATATATATATATATATATATATATATATATATATATATATATATGTGTGTGTGTGTGTGTGTGTGTGTGTGTGTGTGTGTGTGTGTAATCTAAGTAAGTTTATTTACAGTTAATCTTTACTGTGTTTTTTTTCATAAAAGTGTTCAATAATAAATAGAGCTAATTTTGCATCCATATTGAATAGCGGTTTGAAGAAGTTCAGTTGGTTTTCAGTTATAACTGAAATATGTTTGCAAATGTGTAGCCAAAAAGGTCAGTACTTTATAAACATCATATGGATTTTTTTTATATTTGAAGGTTAGTACTTCATAAACAGCATTATGATGTTTTATCACTACCGCCAGCTTTCTGGACGTATTATGTATTATATAGATTTATATTAATAATGCTTAATAGACAGATAGAGAAACAGAGTGTGTGTGGGGTGTGTGTGTGTGTGAGAGAGAGAGAGAGGGGGAGAGATAAAGAGAGAGAGGGGGGAACTCCTTGGCTCAGCTTCTGGCCAGATGAGCTGTTTCTGCCCATCGTTCGATGTACGCATTGATATTTCAGCGATGAAAATCGTTTGATCCTCGTCTTTTGTTGACATGTTCGGCCTTTAATGTATTCTGTGTTCAACTTGGCAATATTTAAAACTCACTCAAAAAACAAAACAAAAAAAGAAGAAACGAGTGGATACTTCTGAAACATGTATTAAGGAACACATTTATATCGATCAGCGTCAAGGGTCATCGATCGCACTCGGACACTAACGCACAGAAATCTATACACATATATAAAATGCTCAACGTAAATTCAATCCAACCTGTGACGCTAATTCCCGGAATTAAAATTGTAGACGCCTTACTGGAAATGCACCTGTTCTTTCTAACCTAGAATAAGTCCCTTAGATTTATCTCCCTTTCCCGCCCCCCCCCCCATTTGTTAGGGACTTTTTTATCCTCGACACCGGTCGGCAAGCAGCAGCCGGTGCTCTGTTTTGGTATTCTCGCTGCCGCTGTGTAACGGACGAAACCGCACGGTGGAAATTCTATCTCCTACAGATTCTGACTTTTTGGCCATCTTCGGTAAGAGACATTATCCCTTCTCCTTCCTCAAACAGAATTGAATATCGTGCCCGTTATTTCCTTTGAACATTTCTCGGGTATCTTTCAGAATGATCAGTACGCTGAAAACGCTAAAAAAAACAAATATACAACAAATAAAAGTAACTGTCGTCGATAAAAGTTAATTTAAAACTGACCTGTGATATTTGTTTGTATTTTTAAACCGTTCCAGCTGCTATTTAGTAGAAATCAATAGTTTTATCACGCGAACTTGAAAAAAAAAAATGGCGCTTGCTCGTAAGACGCCATATTGTCTAAAAAAAACGAGTAAAAAATGAACAAGAAATTTTTTTTACATCTAATAAAACCCCATTTATAGTACGTAAAAATACAAACAAATATCATAGGTAAGTAGACAAATATCTCTTCTCGACGTAGGTTAAACTCACTTGTTGCATATTTATTTTTATAACCCCGTTCTCGTTAGTTTTTTGGACCCCGTCCGCGACTGTACTGATCATTCTGAAAGATACCCCATTTCTCTAATTTAAATGAACTTCATTCTCCCTTCTCATCCCATGTTCGTATCTCCTTGTCGATCGCTCATGACATGTGTACTTAGTATCCTTCACCCTAAAAATACTTCCTATTAACGGTTTTTTAGATTTTGTAGACTCCTCGTTCCTGTTTCGTCGTCATTTATTGTATTCACATTTCTGAACAATGTTTTTATTTCTTTTCAGCTTTTTACCTTTTCGAGGGACAATAAAACCTGACATTAAAATATTCTATGGCTCAGAGTCCTGTTTCTTCGAAAGGAGTTATTGCTAGCTGTCTTGAGGGTTAAACCCCGGCCCTAAGGCAGCATACCTCACCGGTTCATTGTTTTGACGTCTAACGACTTCACATACGGCGTTCTCGGCTGTTTTTTGAAATTCTCTTCATTTTCCCAGTTTTTTTTTGTTCATGTGCTTGTGTCACGAAGAATCGAAAGTTCTACTGACACATATGGAACATTCATCCATTTCTTTTTTATTCTGACACAAAAATTATTAGAAAAACTGATAGAAAATATATATAATCAAGCAGTAGAATGCTGCTATGTTAAACAATCTTTGGTGAAATTAAAGAATGCTGCCTAAATACACAATATATATATATATATATATATATATATATATATATATATATATATATTATTTGTCGCTCCTTGAAAGTAGAGCACTGTAATTGGTAGTATTAACACAGCATGACGTCACTTGCTTATAATGCATCATTCCTTCCCTTAATAGAAGTAGAAGGCCTCGACGTCAAAGCCGCCGTTAAAGTGTTAAAATTATCATAGTTTATTCGCTGTTTACAATTGGCCCAGCGATTAGCGACGTCGGACTGGAGTTGAAAAATACTTGAGGTCCGGGGTTTCGAATCGCATGACCGGTAGTGAATAGTCATATCTCTATGCTGATGAGTCCCGATTGAAAAAGGACGAAACGTATACGTACATAGATAATAAACAATAACAAATATTTATTATTTGACGCTCCTTGAAAGTAGTATTAACACAGCATGACGTCACTTGTGTATAATGCATCATTCCTTCCCTTAATAGAAGTAGAATGCCTCGACGTCAAAGCCGCGTTATCATAGTTTATTCGCTGTTTACAATTGGCCCAGCGATTAGCGATGAGTCCCGATTGAAAAAGGACGAAACGTATACGTACATAGATAATAAACAATAACAAATATTATATATATATATATATATATATATATATATATATATATATATATATATATATATGTAAAGTTATGAAAATATATTTATGGTAATTAAGCTACACAGAGGCTCCTGCGTTAAATCCCCAGGGGGGGATGGGAAGAGTCATCAGGCTAAAAAATACACATTAAATATATATTAACCTGACGATCCCCCCCCCCCGGGGATCAAACGTGGGAGCCTCTGTGTAGCTTAATTGCCATAAATATATTTTCATAACTTACTAGCTTGCTCTATTTACGCATCGAGCACTGTTGAAATAAATCATGAAAATTGATACATAAAAACTTACATCTTATAACATTTTATGTGGATACATGAAATAGTAATAATTATATATATATTATATATATATATATATATATATATATATATATACACAATAATATTTTTATAAATAAATATTAATTATTTAAATACCTACAGACATCGATGTTTCATGCTAACGCAATCTTCAGTGTAGGAACTAATTCTCAACGGTCGGTAGGCGCGAACCTCGACCACAAATCGCCACTGATTCGTAGTCGGGGATCTTATCCATCGGCCATAGCCAATTAGTTAGTAAATATAGAGGAACTTTAAATTTAAATAGCGAAATCGGCGGCTATGTACCAGGCAGTATAGAGTGATCTACGAAACGGCGTTCGGATCGTGCATATAGCTATTTGTACTGCTTGTTATGAAAGCTACTTGAGAGTGCCCAGCCTTTGTGGGAGGGGGCTGATAAACAATAATATTTTTATAAATAAATATTAATTATATATATATATATATATTAGATAATTATATATATATATATATATATATATATGTGTTATATATATATATATATATATATATATATATATATATATAGTTTTGTGTGTTTTTGTGTATTTAGGCAGCAAGCCTTTAAAAAATATTTTATGGAAATCGCTTCAGACAAGGCATGAAGCCACTTGATGTAAGGAGCTAAAAAATACTACTTCATACTCAAAAACTAGCCAACAATAATTGTTAGATGGATAGATTCTTTCTCCTTTGTCAGATATATAGCTCATGATATGTGAGGACTAAATGACAAAAGAAGAGAAGCGGGAGTTACGAGGCTGCTGAAAGTAAAGCCAAGTTAGTCACTTTCTACTCTCCACTTTCTACTTTCCGCTTTCTTCTCTTGACGGACTGCTTATATGACCGCTGAATTTGCCATTAAGACGTTTATTCACTCTCCCATTTCTAGACAATGCGTGGTGGGTGCATTGATACGCGCTCTGACTACTGAGTCAAACATGACTTTCGTATAGGAGTTGTGACCGGCAAGGCTTATGTCCTCCCATACTGATGATTGCAGGTTTCACAGGAAACACATGTGTATATGGGTTAATTTGAATATATTATTTATAAATAATTTATATATATATATATATATATATATATATATATATATATATATATATATATATATATATACTCGTGCTGGTCAAAAAAATAGAACATATGTATAAAACTGTAAAAATCATTCCGTTTGAGATAATTTTCGGCTTTTAAATTGTGTAGGCGAAATATTCTATATGTAAATAACAATTACAACTATTTTTAAACATTTGTCATGTGTGCATATATCAAACTTGATTGTCACAGAGTAGTTTATTGTCACATTAGGAAATTCAACGTTTCAATTTAATAGAACATTATTCGTTGAGTAATCTCAAACTAAAAAAATGTATGTGTTTAAAAAGATTTTGCAAGTAATTTAATCATAATCTCTCATTCTTATTGAGGACAATCTGTGAGATGTGCAAAGGTAGTAGGTTTTTCTTTGCGAAGCTTCCTCTTCATCTGATCCCACAAGGCTTCAATAACGTTCAAATCTGGCGAGTTCGCCGGCCATTCAAGAACAGGGATCGATTGTTCTCGGAGCCAGGAAGTTGTTGACTTGGCAGAGTGTGTCGGTGCCAAGTCATGTTGAAAAATGATGTATGTGGCGTCACTGTCAAACTGATTATCCAGCACTTACAGTAAATTAGCTTCCATGATATCTTGGTACACTGTTGCGTTTACATTTCCTTTGATGAAGCAGAAATTACCAACACCCTTAGCACTCATACAGCCCAAAACCATGCAAGACTGCGGGAACTTCACAGACTTCTTGACGCATTCTTGGTTATACCGTTCCGTGGATCTTCGCCAAACACGTGCCCCTTGGTCGCCGAAGGAAACACAAAATCGAGACACATCTGAAAAGATCACACGCCGCCATTCGTCTGTAGTCCAGGTTTGATGAGCAGTTGCCCATCGTAGCCTCTTCAACATCTGATTTTTGTTAAGGAGCGGTTTGGTGGCAGCTATACGATTTTGGTATCCCAGTTGCTGGAGCCTTCGGTAGGTAGTGCTTCGTGAAACGTCGGCACCAGAAGCCTGTTTCCACTTTTAGTAATGTGGCTTGTTGACTGTAATCGACTTTTCTTTGCCATCTTGTCCAGTGCCCGGTCTTGTCTTTCAGTGGTGCTTTTCTTTCGTCCGCATTTCTTGCAATTGCTGGTGGAAACAACCTTAACATCTTTCTGGAGCACTTTGGTCACTACCGATTTTGAACATCCGACCTTGGTTGCGATTTCCATGTGCGTCTTTCCTACTTCCCGCAAATCGAACATTCGCTGCTTCTCAAACAAAGATATGTCTTTAGAGCGACCCATAATGAGAGATTATGATTAAATTACTTGCAAAATCTTTTTAAACACAGAAATTTTTTGAGTTCAAGATTACTCAACGAATAATGTTCTATTAAATTGAAACGCTGAATTTCCCAATGTGGCAATAAACTACTCTGTGACAATCAAGTCTGACATATGCAAATATTACAAATGATTAACAATAGTTGTAATTGTTATTTACATATAGAATATTTCGCCTACACAATTTAAAAGCCGAAAATTATCTCAAACGGAATGATTTTTACAGTTTTATACATATGTTCTATTTTTTTGACCAGCACGTGTATATATATAGTGATTGTTTATACTCCAATGACTAAAAATTCAGTCTTTAATCAAATCATTTACTTTTATTTTTTCATGGCAAAATTGCTTGTCGTCTTACAATTTTTTCTCAACGTATAAAATGCAGCCATTAATCTCATTTCCTCGCTGTTCGTCAGAGACCTAAACGAAACGCATATATAAAATGTCGTATCCAGTACAGAATTCGTAGAAAACAAAACAAAACTACCCCACACTTTTAGTCATTGAAGTATAATGTATTTTTCCACTTCCTAAGCGGTTAAGAATATGCCGAATATTGCATTCAGTCGCCCTTTATCGGACGTGCCATTATATATATATATATATATATATATATATATATATATATATATATATATATGTATATATATATATATATATATATATATATATATATATGTATATATATATATATATATATTCATTAATTTTACGTACATACATGAAATCAATGGACGCGTGTTTCTGGCTAACAGCCGTCATCAGCATATATATATATATATATATATATATATATATATATATATATATATATATATATATATATATATATATATATATGTGTGTGGGTGTGTGTGTGCATAATTAGTTTCATCGAATAGTTGATAAGCGCGGGTACAGAATAGTAGAAATAAAGACACAAACACATCTCCCTAGCTATCATTCGATGCAATGCCATATCCATTATGACGTCATCCTGCAACGCCTAAGTCTTGATTAAAAAAAATACTTTGTCCTCGTGTGGACGTAAGCAAATCGGGAATTATTGATATACATGACTAAATATACAAAATTACTTTATGGAATAGTGGATAAGCAAGGTAACAGACTAGTAAAAATAAGGACACAGACACATTATTAAACTTGAACCAAGATATTTCGCTCGATTCGTTCGACCATATTCATTTGGTATAAATAAGCTTTATTAAGAAGAACTCAACATTTTATACAATGAAGCGTGGAAGCTGATCCAAGGAGGAAAATGAAGAAAGTAGAAGCTTTATAAATTGGGTTCAGTACGTGAGGGGATAAGTATGGTGGAGATGTAAGGCAAGAAATAAGTTTAAGTTTCTTGCTGTGCTCTTCTCGAGATTTCAGCTAAGATCAAAGTATAGTATCTGTTCTGATTTGACACCTAATCTTTTCTGTCATCGTTCAATGAAGAACAAATCCTCATAGACTGAAGCAATTTTGTAAAGATTCCCGAGTTCGGCACGAAGATTACCGAGTTCGACAAGATGCACCTGAAGAAGGTCGGAGGGTACATCGGCCGAAACGTTGTGAGTTTAACATCCAAGATGAAAACGATAGTCCGAATAATTCAAATAACATAATACAAAATATCGATCCTCATCTAAAAGAGTTCGAAACATAACAATAGTAAAAGTATTTAATCCGTAGCCAGGAGAGAAAGAGAGAGAGAGATAGAGATAAAAAGAGAGAGAAAGAGAGAGAGAGAGAAAGAGAGAGCTAGAGATAGAGAGAAAGAGAGAGAGAGAGAAAGAGAAAGAGAGGACGGAAAGAGAGAGAGAAAGAGAAAAAGAGAGAGAAAAAGAGAGAAAGAGAGAGAGAAATAGAGAGAGAAAGAGAGAAAAAGAGAGAAAGAGAGAGGGGAAGAGAGAGAGAAAAAGAGGACGGAAAGAGAAAGCGAGAGAAAAAGAGAGAAAACGAGAGAAAGAGAGAGAAAGAAGGAAAAAGAGAGAAAGAGTAGGAAAGATAATAAGAGAAAAAGAGAGAGAGAGAAAGAGAGAGAAAAAGAGAGATAGAAAGAGAGAGAAAGAGAGGGGAAAAGAGATGGTAAATGAGAGGGAGAAAGAGAGAGAGAAAGAGAAAGAGAGAAAGACAAAGAGAGAAAGACAAAGAGAGAAAGACAAAGAGAGAAAGAGAAAGAGAGAGAAAAAGAGAGAAAGGAAAAGAGAGAGAGAAAGAGATAGATAGAAAGAGAGAAAGAGAGAGAGAGAAAGAGAGAGAGAAAGAGTGAGAGAAAGAGAGAAAGAGAGAGAAAGAGAGAGAAAAAGAGAGAAAGAAAGAGAGAGAGAGAAAGAGAAAAAGAGAAAGAAAAAGAGAGAAAGAAAAAGAGAGAGAGAAAGACAGAAAGAGTGAGAGAAAAAGAGAGATAGAGAGAAAGAGAGAGAGAGAAAGAGAGAGAGAGAGATAAAGAGAAAGAGAAAGAGAGAAAGAGAAAGAAAAAGAGAGAGCACTTTACTAGCGGAAAGAGACTTATTCTAGATTTTGTCTTTTTTTTAATTTTTTGAATCTTCTTTTATCTATGAGTGGCTTTTCTGGGCTTTGACATATTTGTATATAAAGTTCGTTTGACTAATGGTGATAGGTTAATGTGAATCGGCTATTCTCGGCGATTTGACCGGTCAAAAAGACGCGGTTAACAAAATCCGTGAATTTCAGCGTGAGAAATACGGAAAGAATATTCTGTTATCTGCGTCCAATGACGGAAACACACGCCGGAAATATGATCGGTGTCTAAATAGGAATTTGGGTCTATAAAATCGATTGGAGGCGGCTTGCCTCGCTGAACACCGACAGTCAGCTAATATCCGACATTTTGCCGTTTTTTCTTTAGATTTCAAAAAAAATGTTTTCTTTTCTCATTTTTTTTCTTTTTTCTGGGGGGGGGGGGGGGTATTTTCCTTTCTCCCTTTCTTCATTTCCGTAAACTCGAGTCTATCGCATTCGTTTGCTAGCTTATTGAGTTTTACGGCATATCAACCATTGTTGGGATCAATTTACTCCGAAACTGCATAGTTTGTAGATATTAATACATAAATCCTTGAATTTAGCCCGAAGATTTCTTTCCGGGATAAAACGAGCGTTTCTGTGTAGCTTATTTGCCATATATTTTTTTATACTGCTACTACTAAGTTTTATTATTTGGATTCTTCGGACTACTATTCTCATCTTGGATGTTATTCTCACAACGTTTCGGCCGATGTAACTGCCGACCTTCTTCAAGTGCGTCTTGCCGTACTCGAAAATCTGTATGTAAAACTCGAAAATCTGTATGTAAAACTCGGGAATCTGTACTGAATTTCGAAGAGTGTCAATTAGAAGTGATTATTACTTTTGTTTACGGAAATCGCTCCAGACAACGCATGAAGCCACTTGATGTAATGAGCTAAAAAAAAATAGCACTTCAAGCTCAAAAACTAGCCAACAATAAGTGTTTGCCCGGGTCCTCAATACGGGCGATATTAAAATTATTAAATATTTAAGATTCGGTCCAGTCACACAGAGAGGGGAAAAGAGAGGGGAAAAGAGAGGGAGAAAGAGAGAGAAAGAGAGAAAAGAAAGAGAATGCGAAAAAAAGAGGAAGTACGTAAGAAAGAAATAAGAGAGAGAAACAGAGAGAGAAACAGATAGAGAAGGAAAGAGAGAGAAAGAAGGAGAGAAAGAGAGAGACGGAACGTGGATTAAATAAAGGATTTAGTTCGAAATTTCGAACAGATTCCCGAGTTCGACATAAATAATCTCGAGATTTACAAGACGCACCTGAAGAAGGTCGGATGTTACATCGGCCGAAACGTTTGAGAATAACATTTAAGGTGAGAGCAGTAGTCCGAATAATTAAAATACCCCAAATTATCAATCCTCATCTCAAAATATTTCCTAAATTCTATCCATGTATTTATTATTGTTTTTCTTTCCTATTTTTTCTTTTCTTTTCTTTCTGTACACTCGTCTCTTCTATGAGAAAGAGTCTGTAGAGAGGAGAAGAACACGCTACCCACTAGATTTCGAAGTCGATTGTGGACTCTGAGCGCCACTTCCTCAGATGCGGCAACAGTACTCCATCGAAAGAAGAATTATTATTTTTATTAAAAACTGTGTTCTGCGGCTACGGTAGTCAAATGACATCCCGTAGCTGCAATCAGTCCTCCATGCTAGTCCCAGGCCATCTGGCCTTGTCATGCGCAAGTTGTCGTAGGCAATGAAGTTGTTTCGCTGTACGTAGTGGTCCTAGTCCCGCCTGCTTGTGGTCAGCACGTAGTGTGCCCAGAAGATTTGTGCAGTGCCGTCCTTGTCGCGGTATATATATATATATATATATATATATATATATATATATATATATATATATATATATATATATTATTTATTAAAAGTGTGTTCTGCGGCTACGGTAGTCAAATGACATCCCGTAGCTGCAATCAGTCCTCCATGCTAGTCCCAGGCCATCTGGCCTTGTCATGCGCAAGTTGTCGTAGGCAATGAAGTTGTTTCGCTGTACGTAGTGGTCTTAGTCCCGCCTGCTTGAGGTCAGCACGTAGTGTGCCCAGCAGATTTATGCAGTGCCGTCTTAGTCGCGGTTTGTAGGCTTGCGAGCCAGTAACGGCAAAGTCTAGTGCCCTCTATGCGGGAGTGTCAGGGTCCATTTGTAGGACATGGCCTAACATAGACCATCTTTGTTCAGCGACCTTTGTGGAGAAGGGTTTTTCGTTGCACAGCTCGTATAGTGCCTTGTTGCTGATAAGTTTTTTCGGCCAGCAGTGACCTGTGATGGAACGGAGGTGTCTGCGGTGGCACTAATCCAGCTTGTCAAGCATGGCTTTTGTTATTGCCCAGCTGTTGCTATTGTAGAGCATGATGGACACGCAGTACGCGTTATAGAGACGGAGTCTAGTCTTCAACGGGATCTTGGTTCGTCGGCTCCAGAGTTTATGTAATGAATGAAACGCTACATTGCCATGTATACAGCGGGCTGTGACGTCTGTAGTGCTGCACAGCAGGGAGCCCAGGGTCTTGTTCTTGTGCCAGCTCTCATTACCGCGGAGGGTCTTGCCTTGTGGGTCCAACTCTGTGGCTTTTGCAAGGTATACATGACTAAACTAGTAAGTATATTTAGACTTATTAATAAATAAAAATGTGGCATTATCCGATCAGAGAGTGCTCCACACGAAAATAATTACTGTTAGAACCGATATATTTATAAGTTGTTTGGCTTTTATCGCCATGTTGAAAGCCGTTCAACTTGGACGTCACTCATGTGTAGACGACCACCTGTTCGCTGAAAACTCCATAAGAAAACCCCGTCTAACCCTAACCCCGTCCAGTCCTTATCCTTAATCTTACATCCTACAAAATTAATGCGATATATTTTTCATGCAAAGCCGAGTTGCTTAGTTTACAAAAAGATTGGCTCTGACGAGGTCGTGGAGATCGAAACCGACATGTCGACGTAAACAAAACAACTTGCATATATATATATATATGTTTTGGAAACGATCGTACGCCATCCTGAACTTGATATTCTAATTCTTGGAACAATTGTAATGTTTTAATTCATTGAATATATATATATATATATATATATATATATATATATATATATAGTAAGCTATGAAAACTCGACATCTTCTGCACATTTGGCCATTCTAAGAGTGAGTACATGGCAAAATGTGCAGAATATGTCGAGTTTGCACACAAAATTGTGTGGAGCGATGAAGCAAAGTTTTCTCGTCATTCTACGAGTGAGTACATTTTTTTAGACACCCTGTATATATATATGTGTGTGTGTGTGTGTTCTTTCCTAATATTAATATCCGAGTGAAAGATCAGACTTTTTATATCATAGGAGCCACTGGACTCATGAAGAAGAATTGAAAAAGTATTTAGCGAGTATACCTGGTGAACCAAGTGCAAGATAAATCCAAACAACTGCACTCAAGGAAACAGCCAGAATCCTGAAAAGAGCTCTAGGTGGAGGTCTGTAAATAGCGGGTGATCGTATGGCATTTTGAAGAATGCCCCGTCCCCAGCAAATGAAAGAAAATGAAAAGAAAAAAAAAGGGATGCTTTCAGTAAATACACAATGGAATCGAATACCCTTTTCCCAGCAATTCACTAACTAATACCTTAGTTGTGTTACCACTAAAGGTCAAGTGATTAATTAAAATATACCGCCATGTTACTCTAACAGTATTAGCAGCTATTGGTTTAGGAAGAGGTAACTATGTCTTTTCTAATCTTCTATAGATATATAAAATAGTAACTGTCTGTGTATATGTGTCCGCCTGATCTTTGTGTCTTATGTTCACCCAAACCGCTGGACAGAATTGCTTGATAATTAGCATGGGGACTACTGACCTTTAAGTGAAGGTCATAGGCTATATAAAAAAAATGTATCACTTCAACGCTGAGGGCCCTCGCAGGCACCCCACTGAAAACTGTTTTCCCTTTGACTCAAATGAAATGTAAACCATAGGTAAATGACCCAAAATTATGTTAATTCCCCAAATTTCAGCAAATTTTGATAATATTAAGAGGGTCCCCCCACACGGAAAATAGTTTTCCCTTTGATTCAAATGACATTATTTATATATATATATATATATATATATATATATATATATATATATATATATATATATATATACATGGATTCGTCCAAACACTTTAAAATGCAACAACATTTTTGTGAGTAACGGATAAATTTTATTAGACAGACGAACAGCGCAGGTAAAAAAAAAAAAAAATTATTTTTTATTTTATTTATTTATATATATATATTTTTTTTTTTTGAATTCTTAAATAACTAATATAAGTAAGCAAAACATTTATATGGAACAAAACGTAGATTTAGTATAAGGAACGTTTATGTTTTTGTCTTTTAAGGGAAGTGGGGTCTGATCAACTCTGCTGGGAAGCCATGAAATTAAATACTGTCTTGTTTTTAAATTCCCGAAACAGTTTTTCATGGTAAACAACTGATGATCCCTTAAAATAGTGTTAGAAACTAACTAATATAATAACTGTAAAAAATAAATTGACTTACATGAGTGATTTTCCACTGGAAGACTTGAGACTATAAGTTTTTTTTGTTTGTTTTTATATTTTTTTATTTTTTTATTTTTTTTATATAGTTTTAATGGTTGAGAAACTTCCGAGACTATATATATATATATATACAGGGTGGGCAAAAATAAGGGTCCTATTTTTAAAAATTCATAACTTTTTTATTTATTGATTTTTTTAATTTTTTTTTCAGAATAAGTAAAGGACCCCTTCCGAAGCAAGCATGAGCCGTATTAGCCCTAAGGAACGGACCCTCATTTAGAAAACATTATTTTTGCTTAAAAAACTCAAAACAGTGTAAAAAACAATACTTTAGTTTTTGTAAGTTTTAAGAAGTGTTTTTCGGCTAAAATTTGTTTTGTTTATTTCAAAAAATCTCGGAAGGGTCAGTCTACACACACATAAAGTTTGGTGAGTTTAACTTTTATTTTGTGGAAGTTATTCAAATTCAAGTTATTCAAATTTAAAGATAGGACCCTTATTTTGGCCCACCCTATATATATATATATATATATATATATATATATATATATTTTTTTTTTTTTTATTGGTCCCCCGATTTATAAAATCGGGGGACTTATGTTTTGAGGCATGTCCGTCCATCCATTGAATTTCTCTGAAATTTTGCATGAAGTTGTAACTTTGGTCAGGTTAGAAAGTGAAATTCTCCGATTTTTGAAAAAAAATCTGGTTAGCCCCCCCCCCCAGGGGGTCAAAAGGCCCCGAAATGGCAAAAAATGACATTTTTTGCCCCATAACTTTTCATCCATCTATTCAATTTCTCTGAAAAATGTGGAGGCAATTGTTCCTAATAGAAAATAAGTATCGCTGACCTTGGAAAAAATCTGGTTCGCGGCCCCAGGGGGTCAAAAATGCCCCAAATTGCCCAAATGTATTGCATTTTACACTCGCCAAATCGAGTCACATACAGAGGGGGACCACGCACGCGCGGCTTGTTTGTTATTGTATTCTAATTCAATGATTATTCTGATTTTAATACAACAACTAGTTTTGTTTCGTAATATTGTTTTATTTAGCCTTTCTGTTCTAATATCCTTAACTCTAACCCTAACTCCTTCCCCTTCCCCTAATTATCTGTGCTTAATGAACAAACATAAGCGCACACACACACAAATATACATGCGTATGCATTGGTTAACACATGCTTCAATAAAATTCACCCTTGCACGTATACGAGCACACGCATACAACTTTAGATCTTAAGCGACCTACCTACTAATAAATATAGACACGCTAATACTGTTAGAGTAATATGGCGGTATATTTTAATTAATCACTTGACCTTTAGTGGTAACACAACTAAGATATTAGTTAGTGAATTGCTGGGAAAAGGGTATTCGATTCCATTGTGTATTTACTGAAAGCATCCCTTTTTTTCTTTTCATTTTCTTTCATTTGCTGGGGACGGGGCATTCTTCAAAATGCCATACGATCACCCGCTATTTACAGACCTCCACCTAGAGCTCTTTTCAGGATTTAGGCTGTTTCCTTGAGTGCAGTTGTTTGGATTTATCTTGCACTTGGTTCACCAGGTATACTTGCTAAATACCTTTTCAAGTTCTTCTTCATGAGTCCAGTGGCTCCTATGATATAAAAAGTCTGATCTTTCACTCAGATATTCATATTAGGAAAGAACATCAAGTCCAGGATGGCGTACGATCGTTTCCAAAACATATATATATATATGCAAGTTGTTTTGTTTACGTCGACATGTCGGTTTCGATCTCCACGACCTCGTCAGAGCCAATCTTTTTGTAAACTAAGCAACTCGGCTTTGCATGAAAAATATACGTATTGACTTTCAAAAAGTCGCGATCTATTTCTACATTGTAAGTTAAAAGGCCAATGGATTTCTTCTTTCTTTTCCTTTTTTACGGTCACATTAAAAAAATGTATATTAATTCGTATCAAAAGTACTTAAATGTAAATGTTAATCTATCTATATGAATAACTGTGAAATAGTTTGTCTCGTGTTTACAACAAAGTTATGAATAGAATGTTTATTATGTTAAATTAATGTTTCAAGTATTTCAACCCAGCTAATATATATGGAGCTTATTTGTAAGGATATCACCAACTGTCATTAGCTTTAAGGCATAGCTCATTGAGTAAAACTTATCCGGCACTTGACAATGTTTACATTGAGATATTACTTACATTCAGTCAGTGTCGTATGATAGCACAGTGGAAGAGGCGCCAACTGTGAGTTCGACGGTTGAGTTTCAATCCCGGCTTGAGGAACTAACTGGTCTAGCCGCACTGAAGAGCTGTGATACAGCGAAACAGTCTGTAAGCGGATGACTATATATATATATATATATATATATATATATATATATATATATATATATATATATATAAGTATAATTTTTTATTTATACAAACATTATTGGTTACATATGTGCATACATGTTTCGGTTGCACTCTTCGCCGAGAGTCAACCTCATCAGTTCAAGGATTCAGAGTAATGAGATGGGTTTGCAGATTTTTTCAGAATAAATCCTTGTTTGGGATTGCTTATTCTCTATTTCTATTTCTTATGAATTGGTATCGGATTACCTATTTTACTTGTTGACCATTCTTAAGCCTTTTTTACGACCTAACCATCCCTGTTTTTTATTGCCCTCTTAGCCATGGCTACTTTTCAACCCTATTTGAATTCCCAAATCCTACAAACACATTTATCTCATCTATCAGTAAAATACACACATATAAACAGATTTAATAGGTACATAAGTACACATAAATAAACAGACATCAATATACACACACATCTAAACATGAACATACACACAGATCCACTTCCAAGCAAAAATATATTTAAAAGCACGTACTTGCCTATGGATATACTTTTAGTACATAAAACAGTTTCAATATATAAATTAATTTTAATACAAGAAAAACATCCGCCTGTACAAGTAAATACCTAAGCACCACACCTATATACATACACGAACACACATACACATAAATATAACATATATATACGTATACACATACACACATGTACATACACCCATGTACATACATACATGTATACATCCACAACGCGAATATAGATATACATACACACATACACACACATATATATACATATATATATATACATACAATACCCATGTATACACACGCCTAGACCCCACACATCCATATACATACATATATATATATATATATATATATATATATATATATATATATATATATATATATATATATATATTGTTGTGGACCTGGGTAAGGCCGAATGGATGACACAGGAACACATGGTTTAAATGAACAAAGGTATATATTATATAATAGAAAGAAAGAGATACAAGATGTTGCTCTCAACCGCCATTGCCGGTTTGCCTGGGAAGAAGAGAACAAGTGTCACGTGCTTCCCGTATTTATAAGGTGGACGAGTCCATTAGTTCTCCGTAGGTAGGTACGGCACCATAACATATATATATATATATATATATATATATATATATATATATATATATATATATATACATACATACATACATACACACACATACATAAGCATACATCAACATATACAAGCACGTACATAGAATATATCACCCCGATTATCCAAATATAAAGACTAAACACAAATATATACGCGTATATCCATAGCTGGATACACATACATACAGAGCCGATATCTCCAGACAGCCTGATCTGGTAGCACGGTCACAGAACTTCCGTATTGGCGGATGGAATTATTGGAATCACTACTTGAACGAGGCTATCCAAGAACTCAGAGAACACCTCTCACATGGGGCAGATCTCCAAAGGCCTGGACTGGGTGACCCTTAACGGAGCAAGAGAGAAGGTTGGAAGGACAGCCAGCAAGCTCCACATGTGGGGAACAGCAACAACAAGCAACTGCCCTTGTGGGAACCCAGAGCAGACAATAGAACACCTCCTTATGATTGCAGTGAGTGGCCAACGTTCTTCTGACCAATATTTGATAGACTATAAATTTGATGTCCAACAATGGAGCCGGTATTGGAATAATGATGATGATGATGATGATGATGATGATGATGATGATGATGATGATGATGATGATGATGATGATGATGATGATGATGATGATGATCTTACTCACCATCATCATCATCATCATCATCATCATCATCATCATCATCATCATCCAATCTAAAATCTTACTCACCCTTATCCTCGAGTGACTTTTCACCTTGCCAAGTTGTGATTTATTCGTATAAAACATATATATTGAGCTCTTCATATGTAAAAAAAAAAAGAACGTATACTATCTTGATTCGGTTCTGCTTCGGAATTGTTCCCTGAACGATCGTGTTAAATATGCGTTTTAATATTACTTAAAATAAAACCCTGAATGCCATACATTTAAAAGAATCTATAACAGATATGACGCTGTTCCTAAAGTTACAGCTCACTCCTCAGGTCACAACATTACACAGGGTTTCATACACCTAAGAGACAATGATCAGATGATGTTTTAGTTGGGTTTTTTTGGTGCCTCTTAGGGAATGAGACCCAGTGTAATGTTGAGGTCTGTGACTTGTAAATTTAAGAATTGTATTTTATTATCAACTCACTAGGAGTTCTCACACAGGTAACTACCCTACCTGTAACTGGTACGGCATTCACCCTGGACAGGTTGAACCGGCTTCCTCTGAAAGAGGAAGTTTCTAGGGAATATCAAATTCCACAAGCGGTCCCCAGTCGCATATATACCCTGGTTAGGTGAGATTACGACGTTAGATTTCTGCAGTTCTTTCGGGGAGGGGGTCTACGTTCTCCCACATACAGCACCTGGTATTCCAAAATGGTCACCCATCTGGTACTGACCAGGCTGAACGTTGCTTAACTTCCGTGATCTAACAAGAACTGGTGTGTCAACGTGATTATGCTCACTGACAATAACCGATGGTGTTCCCTGGAGTCCGAGTGACAGTAAGTTTCCCATATTTCCAGCATTCACCATCTCTCCCGATAATAATTGCAAATGATTTTCCGTTATCGAAACAAGTGTCTACCATTTATTTCTCGCTAGCAGCAACCATAGGTCTTCACTGAGTTTGGGTGGCAATAAACCACCCCAGTACCCTCGTAATCACAGCACCTTACCAGTCGAGGTCTGGTTAGTGCTTTTTCGTCTCGGTTACACAAACCATCCCTGACCTTTCATGACTGTTTTTGCGTGGTATCAGCCAAGGCTGTTGCTACCACATCGTGTTTTCTGCTAGGGGTGGGGGGCAGTTTATAAAATTTCCTGCAGTGGTGTCTCCTGGAATCTGAGTGATAACAAGTCCCCCAGCAAAAAAATGCTCTCTCTGGTCGCATATTTTTGCTGGTATATATGACAGACTAACGTATAAAGAAAAAGAGGAGGTAATGCTTGGGAGGGTGGTATTATTACGAACGAACATATAATAAGTCCCACGCAAGGAAAGTGGGAATGCTTGACAGGATGGTCTCATAACAACAGAACAGATACTACACTACACTCTATCGCCCTTAACAGGTCCCTCACTGTCAACCAAGCTCCAGTCCCTGTCCCATCGCCGCAATGTAGCATCCTTGTGCTTGTTTTACAAATACTTCAATGGATTATGCTCCGATGAATTGGCTACTCTGGTGCCACCTCGACGTACATTCACTAGACCAACTCGACAATCAACTAAATCCCATCCATTCACTGTGGAGGTCCCAAGATGCCGGAGAGCTTTCTACTGAAATAGCTTATTTCCTTGTGCTGCTTGCCTCTGGAACTCCCTGCCCCCTGTTTCCCCGACAGTACTGACATGCAGAAATTTAAAACTAATGTAAACAGACATCTCGCTGCGCAGATCCCAGTTTAGGTTGACCCCCCCCCAACCTTATCCCCTTTTCTTTTTCCACAATAACCCATTACGTCTACAGTGGCGGCCTGCCTTGTTTGGGGTGAACTATGTTAAAAAAAGTACAATTTGATAGAGGTACTAGTATAGGTTCGGCTTCAGATAGACTAATATCAAATCCTTATTTCCCACAAGTATCCCAAGATTTCCAGCACTTTCCGCTTTGTTTCGAAAACTGTTGCAAGTCATTTTGCGTTATGGCAATATCCGTTTACCATTTATTTCTCGCTGGCAACGACCACTTGTTTTTATTTGGAATTTTAACGCCGAGCCTATCATGAAGCAATGGGTTGCGAAATCACCAACTTCTTTTCTCCTTAAGTATATAGATAGGAGAAGTCCTGAACGATTGGACATAATGACGAGATAAGCAGAGACATTTTCCTTCTCCCAGACTAGTTGCACACCCAAGGCTTGATTTAAGCCATAGTAGGAAGGACGTTATATTGAAGCCGTAAGATTTAGATTAATCTTACGGCTTCCTTCATATGCACGCT
>OY744554.1:39893371-39908371 GCA_963556195.1 Sepiola atlantica
TTTCCACTGGCAACTTATCCATCGCTGTAATTCCTCTGTTGATAAGATTTTAATCTTTGAAAAGCCGTGGCTTAAGGAAAAAAAATAAACATGTTTTTTACCGAGTATACACCTTGCATTGAACAATCGAAGTTGAAATAGATTTGTCATTCGTACATATTTATCTTTCTTCTTTCATTTATATATATATATATATATATATATATATATATAATATATATATATATATATATATATATCAAATCCGCTGTTTCTTCTCTACTCTTTTTCGGATTTGGTTAAGATCAAAGTGTAGTATCTGTTCCGATGGATACTGCACCCCATAAACTGGTTTTGTCTTGGCCTTCGGTGCTTGATTTACGCCGGTCTATTGGTCTGTCCTGTACAGTTCTGGGAGGTCCACTCTCCCAGGCTTTGCCTCCCCTCTTTGGGGAGGAGTAAGTTTATTGCTTACTGCCTTAGGCGCCCCTACTGGGGAATGCCGACGGGGCTGCCCAGGCAATTTTTAAACCCCACTTTCCCGACCCGACCTTGGGTCACATCTTCCTTGTGGGAGTAAGATAAAAACTGGCCTTGTGCCTAACTCCTGGAGAGGAGTAAATCAATACTCTCTTTCGGAAAACATAAACACCCCGTTCATAGCAGGTCGACAGTCTTTCGACAGGAAGAAAAGTGTAGTATATGTTCGTATACAACACTTCATCTTTTCTGTCCTCGGCCCGCAGTGAATGGGGAGATCCCTCTAGACTGAAGCAATATTTATTTTTTTGTACACCTTTATGGAGAGCTGGATTCTCCCCACATTAAAAGGGAGGAAGGGACTAGGAAATAAATAGGAACAATAGTCACTAACGCTTACGCTCTCTCTCTCTCTCTCTCTCTCTCTCTCTCTCTCTCTCTCTCTCTCTCTCTCTCACACTATTGTATTCCCCCTCTCTCTCTATGTCTCATATTTCTCTCCTCTTCTCTCTCTCCCTCTCTCTCTGTCTCATCTTTCTCTCTTCTCTCTCCTTTCTCTCTCTCTCTATTGTATTCCCCCTCTCTCTCTATGTCTCATATTTCTCTCCTCTTCTCTCTCTCTTTCTCTGTCTCTCTATTGTATCCCCCCTCTCTCTCTCTCTCTCTCTCTCTCTCTCTCTCTCATCTTTCTCTCCTCTTCTTTCTCTCTCTCCCTCTCTCTCTCTTTCTCTCTTTCTCTTTCTCTCTCTTTCTCGCTATTGTATTCTCCCCACTCTCTCTCTCTCATCTTTCTCTACGCTTCTCTCACTTCTTTCTCTCTCTCTCTCTCTCTTGTATTCCCCCCCCCCCATGTCTCTCTCTCTCTCTTTGTCTCATCTTTCTCTCCTCTTCTCTCTCTCTTTCTCTCTTTTTTCTCTCTCTCTCTCTCTTTCTCTCTCTCTCTCTTGTATTTCCCCCTCTCTCTCTGTTCTATCTTTCTCTCCTCTTCTCTCTCTCTCCCCCTCTCTCTCTGTCTCATCTTTCTCTCCTCTTCTCTCTCTCTCTCCCCTCTCCCTCTCTGTCTTATCTTTCTCCCCTCTTCTCTCTCTCCCCCTCTCTCTCTCTCTGTCTCTCTATTCTTTTCTTTCTATGCCTGTTTATATTTCTTTCTACCCCTCTCACATCAAAATACACACGCGAACGCGTTCTAACCCTCTCCTAGTATATCCCTAACCCTAACCCTAACCCCCACACACACTCGTCTCTCTATTAAGCTGTATCCTCGGCTCCTTTGTAAAGGGGTTTGGAAAAAGAGGTAGGGGTTTATCTTTGAACTCACTCGAGCGCCCCCACCTACAAACGGAAGATCAACAATCCAGTCTTGATATCACTCTTTCACCAGTTTATATTTTTCTTTCTCTCCATTTCTCCCTCTCTCTCTCTCTTTATAAGTATATATATATATATATATATATATATATATATATATATATATGATAATTTTATTTACACAGACATGTACAAAATCTGCGACACTGGCATGTCGATGTTATCGATCAACAGTTACTATAAACTGAGATCTCATCAGGTAGAGTTAGAATCCGATCTTAACCTCAGATCATATTTGGAGAGAATCTAACGGATTCTAACTCTTCCTGATGAGATCTCAGTTTATAGTAACTGTTGATCGATAACATCGACATGCCAGTGCCGCAGATTTTGTACATGTCTGTGTAAATAAAAAAATTATCATATATAAAGCTCTATTTTGATATTGAGCACTTTTTATAAACCCGGTTAAAATTCTCTGGATTACCACCCTGTGGATATTTTTCACCTGGATTATTACCATTATATATATATATATATATATATATATATATATATATATATATATATATATATATATATATATATATATATATATTGATACAGAAAAATGAGTACAACATTCGCACCGTCGGTTTCAAGCACAGAAGAACTTAGCCATACGGCTCTCTTCAGCTTCTGTTGTCATCTGTTTCGGAAATGTGAAGTCACGTGTCACTCTCGTTTGGACGCGTTATTTGCTTAAGAGGGTTATGTATGTTTGTTTAAATTTAGTGTAAAGAAAGGTTTAATAAGGTTTGAAAAAAAAGGGGGGTGAAAAGTTGCTGTTGAGATTTAAACCGGAGAAGATTTAAAGAGATATAAAAAAAAAGAAGAAAACTGAAGAGAGCCGGATGGCTAAGCCATTCTGTGCTTGAAACCGAGGGTACGAATGTTGTACTAATTTTTCTGTACCAAAATAAATCAATATTACGCTCTTGATTTCTAATTCTTAACTTTCATTCTCAATTAATCGAGCACTCTGCTGGGATTTTTCCAGCTATATTACAAAGAAGTTTATATATATATATATATATATATATATATATTATATATATATATATATATATATATATATATATATATAAGAAAGGGAGGATGAGAGTAATCCGACGTAATGGGAAATGAAAAAAAAAAACAAGAGATATTTTTTTATATATTCATCAACGTTTCGTCTTTAGTGTAAGACTTCCTCAGGATGATAATTTTAAGAAAAATGTCATGCAAGTACATCGAAATATTGGGTTGACTTGAGGGGTTGATATATATATATATATATATATATATATATATATATATATATATATATATATATATAAAACAAACCTTAGAAACGTGACATTTTCCAAAAAAAACACACATCAAATGCACTTATATATACTATCCCATACAATAATTGTCATCAGATATACATTGGTGAAACTCAATGGGAACTAAAGAAAAGGCTTGATGAACATAAAAGAGATATAAAAAATAACAATTTCATATTTTTTCATAACAAAGCGGCATTAACCCTACGTAGGATGAACCAGTTTCCTTCGAAAGAGAAAGTTCCTAGGGAATATCAAATTCACAAGGGTTCCCAAGTCGTATGTAGATCCCAGTTAGAGGAGGTAACGACGTTAAATTTATGCAGTTCTTGCAGGAAAGTGTCGACGTCTTCTTACATACAGTGCCTAGTATTCTCAATTGGTCACTGGTCACCCATCTAGTACTGACCAGGCTTAATGTTGCTTAATTTCGGTGATCGAACCAGAACCGGTGTGTCAACGTGATTATACCGTAGATTCTCTCATGAATTACTACATTATAATTCTTTTTAACTTTAAACAAGCTAGACTCATTAAATTAATTTTAAATAAAACTCATTCATTCACTGTGGAGGTCCCCAGATGCCGTAGAGCATTCTACTCAAATAGCTTCTTTCCTCGTGCTTCTGGCCTCTGGAACTCCCTCCCTGCCCCCTGTTTCCCCGACAGTACTGACATGCAGAAATTTAAAACTAATGTAAACAGACATCTCGCTGCTCAGATCCCAATTTAAGCTGAACCACCAATCCTTCTCCCCTTTTCCTTTTTCTCAGTAGCCCCTTACGTTTACAGTGGCGTCCTGCCTTGTTTGGGGTGAATCATGTAAAAAAAAAAAATAAAATAAAATAAAAATAACTGTCGGTGAATGATTCTTTAATCAGTGCAGTATAAACCCTTAAAACAACATAACGGATTCTAGAATCCGGGGGGGGGGGGGGGGGATCTTCTTTGAACTCACTCGCGACCCTTTCCTTTAACACCAGACGGAAAATCAAAAATGTAGTCTCGATCTCACTTGCTTTCCAGTTTATACTTATCTCCCGCTCTTTCTGTATATATATATATATATATATATATATATATATATATATATATATATATATATATATATATATATATATATATATATATATATATATATATATATATATATATATATATATATATTGAAATGTTAAATTTCTTTCCTTCTTCTTCTCTTTCTCTATCCCTCCACTTCATTCTCTCCAAATATGATCTGAGGTTAAGATCGGATTCTAACTCTGCCTGATGAGATCTCAGTTTATAGTAACTGTTGATCGATAACATCGACATGCCAGTGTCGCAGATTTTGTACATGTCTGTGTAAATAAAATTATCATATATAAAGCTCTATTTTGATATTGAGCACTTTTTATAAACCCGGTTAAAATTCTCTGGATTACCACCCTGTGGATATTTTTCACCTGGATTATTACCATTATTATATATATATATATATATATATATATATATATATATATATATATATATATATATATATATATATATATAATATAGTGTTGTCCTTAGTTAGAAAGCATTGTTTATATGGAAATATTAATTATTAAAAATAATAATAAGCAATTAGAACGCCACACAATGCATTTTTGTTTTATTAACTTTTATTTTTCAATTTAATTTTCGAAGATATACTTCCTCATCAGAATTACTAAATTTCAAATAAAGATATATAAAAATACCTTTCATTTTTTTCCTTTGTGTGGCGTTCTAATTGCTTATTATTATTTAGAAGCGGACAGCCGAGCTGGTCGAAAGTGTGAGAGAGTCTCTCCAGGAGAGTCCGAAACGCTCTGTGCGTAAGCGAAGTCAGTCCCTCGGTATCTCCCGTGAGACTTGCAGGAGAGTGCTGGTGAACGATATCAGGGCTTACCCATAAAGAATACAGACGTTGCAGACCCTTACAGCCTCAGACAAGAAGCAGAGAGGCGCTATGGCAGTCAAGATGCTCGATAAGATCGAGGAGACACCAGGTTTCCATAACCTCCTTTGGACCTCAGATGAAGCCCACTTCCATCTTGACGGATAGGCGAACTCCAAGACAAATGTCTTCTGGGGGTCCTCCAGACCCAATGAAGTAGCCACCAAGCCCCTGCACTCTCCTAATTGCACGGTGTGGGCTGCAATCTCAGTCAGAGGCATCATCGGACCAATCTTCATCGAAGAATCTGGCGCAGCAGTGACAGTCACAAAGGAGCGGTATGTGGAGGTCCTCAAAACCTTCAAGAGTGCGCTCCAGACCCTCTACCCGTCGTTCATAGGCAAGTTCTTGTTCCAGCAAGACAGAGCAAGTTCTCACACCTCAAACCTGTCCCGGGATTAGCTGAAAAAGAACTTCGGAGACCCAGTGATAAGTCTCAAGACTAATTTTGAGTGGCCACCCCATAGCCCGGACCTAAGCCCCACAGATTTTTTCCTGTGGGGCTATCTTAAGGACAGAGTGTACGCAGGGAAACCAGAACTATTATGGAACTCAAGGAAGCCATCAGGGAGGAGATGAGAACCATTCACAATTCAGTCTGTAAGAACGTCCTGGATAACTTCGTTCTGCGTCTCAAGAAATGCACGGAGCTAAATGGAGGCCATCTAGAACACATGATGTAGAACGGAGAAAAAAAGGCCAAAGGCCCTAGTGTTTTGATGTGATGTTTTGAATATAATAAACTAGTTGTGACCAAAATTCATTTCATTCGGACGAAACACTAAGAAACACGGCCTAATTAAAGTTGGGGCCAGTTTTTTTGGGGTCACCCTGTATATATACACTATGAGTGTATCCGTCCTAGGAGGTTGTGCCAATTTTATGCCCTCTAAAAACTAAATTAAATTAAATATAGCCCACATTAAGACCTGTGACGTTTAGCTGTGTTCAAATATTCATAATGATCGCTTATTTAGTTAAGCATTGAGTCCCATACATACAAATATATAAACATGCCTAACTTTTTATGCCTAACTCTTTATCCCTAACTCTTTACGCCTAACTCTTTATGTCTAACTCTTTATGTCTAACTCTTTATGCCTAACTCTTTACACCTAACTCTTTATGCCTAACTCTTTACATCTAACTCTTTATGCCTAACTCTTTATGTCTAACTCTTTATGCCTGACTCTTTATGCCTAACTCTTTATGCCTAACTCTTTACACCTAACTCTTTATGCCTAACTCTTTATGCCTGACTCTTTATGTCTAACTCTTTACACCTAACTCTTTATGCCTAACTCTTTATGCCTAACTCTTTACACCTAACTCTTTATGCCTAACTCTTTACACCTAACTCTTTATGCCTAACTCTTTACATCTAACTCTTTACACCTAACTCTTTATGTCTAACTCTTTATGCCTGACTCTTTATGCCTAACTCTTTACACCTAACTCTTTATGCCTAACTCTTTATGCCTAACTCTTTACACCTAACTCTTTATGCCTAACTCTTTACACCTAACTCTTTATGCCTAACTCTTTACACCTAACTCTTTATGCCTAACTCTTTACACCTAACTCTTTATGCCTAACTCTTTATGTCTAACTCTTTATCCCTAACTCTTTACGCCTAACTCTTTATGTCTAACTCTTTATGTCTAACTCTTTATGCCTAACTCTTTACACCTAACTCTTTATGCCTAACTCTTTACATCTAACTCTTTATGCCTAACTCTTTATGTCTAACTCTTTATGCCTGACTCTTTATGCCTAACTCTTTATGCCTAACTCTTTACACCTAACTATTTATGCCTAACTCTTTATGCCTGACTCTTTATGTCTAACTCTTTACACCTAACTCTTTATGCCTAACTCTTTATGCCTAACTCTTTACACCTAACTCTTTATGCCTAACTCTTTACACCTAACTCTTTATGCCTAACTCTTTACATCTAACTCTTTACACCTAACTCTTTATGTCTAACTCTTTATGCCTGACTCTTTATGCCTAACTCTTTACACCTAACTCTTTATGCCTAACTCTTTACATCTAACTCTTTACACCTAACTCTTTATGTCTAACTCTTTATGTCTACCTCTTTATGCCTAACTCTTTAAACCTAACTCTTTACTCTTAACTCTTTACGCTCTTTACATACAAATATATAAACATGCCTAACTCTTTACGCTTAACTCTTTATGCTGAACTTTTTCGCCTAACTCTTTATGCCTAACTCTTTACACCTAACTCTTTATGCCTAACTCTTTATGCCTAACTCTTTACACCTAACTCTTTATGCCTAACTCTTTACAACTAACTCTTTATTCCTAACTCTTTACACCTAACTCTTTATGCCTAACTCTTTACACCTAACTCTTTATGCCTAACTCTTTATGTCTAACTCTTTATGCCTGACTCTTTATGCCTAACTCTTTACACCTAACTCTTTACACCTAACTCTTAATGTCTAACTCTTTATGCCTGACTCTTTATGCCTAACTCTTTATGCCTAACTCGTTATGCCTAACTCTTTACACCTAACTCTTTATGCCTAACTCTTTACACCTAACTCTTAATGCCTAACTCTTTACACCTAACTCTTTACACCTAACTCTTTATGCCTAACTCTTTACACCTAACTCTTTATGCCTAACTCTTTAAACCTAACTCTTTATGCCTAACTCTTTACACCTAACTCTTTATGCCTAACTCTTTATGTCTAACTCTTTATGCCTGACTCTTTATGCCTAACTCTTTATCCCTAACTCTTTACGCCTAACTCTTTATGTCTAACTCTTTATGTCTAACTCTTTATGCCTAACTCTTTACACCTAACTCTTTATGCCTAACTCTTTACATCTAACTCTTTATGCCTAACTCTTTATGTCTAACTCTTTATGCCTGACTCTTTATGCCTAACTCTTTATGCCTAACTCTTTACACCTAACTATTTATGCCTAACTCTTTATGCCTGACTCTTTATGTCTAACTCTTTACACCTAACTCTTTATGCCTAACTCTTTATGCCTAACTCTTTACACCTAACTCTTTATGCCTAACTCTTTACACCTAACTCTTTATGCCTAACTCTTTACATCTAACTCTTTACACCTAACTCTTTATGTCTAACTCTTTATGCCTGACTCTTTATGCCTAACTCTTTACACCTAACTCTTTATGCCTAACTCTTTACATCTAACTCTTTACACCTAACTCTTTATGTCTAACTCTTTATGTCTACCTCTTTATGCCTAACTCTTTAAACCTAACTCTTTACTCTTAACTCTTTACGCTCTTTACATACAAATATATAAACATGCCTAACTCTTTACGCTTAACTCTTTATGCTGAACTTTTTCGCCTAACTCTTTATGCCTAACTCTTTACACCTAACTCTTTATGCCTAACTCTTTATGCCTAACTCTTTACACCTAACTCTTTATGCCTAACTCTTTACACCTAACTCTTAATGCCTAACTCTTTACACCTAACTCTTTATGCCTAACTCTTTACACCTAACTCTTTATGCCTAACTCTTTATGTCTAACTCTTTATGCCTGACTCTTTATGCCTAACTCTTTACACCTAACTCTTTATGCCTAACTCTTTATGTCTAACTCTTTATGCCTAACTCTTTATGCCTAACTCTTTACACCTAACTCTTTATGCCTAACTCTTTACACCTAACTCTTTATGCCTAACTCTTTACACCTAACTCTTTATGCCTAACTCTTTACACCTAACTCGTTAATCCTAACTCTTTATGCCTAACTCTTTACACCTAACTCTTTAATCCTAACTCTTTATGCCTAACTCTTTACACCTAACTCTTTATGCCTAACTGTTTACACCTAACTCTTTACACCTAACTCTTTATGCCTTACTCTTTACACCTAACTCTTTATGCCTAACTCTTTACACCTAACTCTTTATGCCTAACTCTTTACACCTAACTCTTTATGCCTAACTCTTTACACCTAACTCTTTATGCCTAACTCTTTACACCTAACTCTTTACACCTAACTCTTTACGCCTCACTCTTTACACCTAACTCTTTATGCCTAACTCTTTACGCCTCACTCTTTACACCAAACTCTTTACACCTAACTCTTTACACCTAACTCTTTACACCTAACTCTTTACGCCTCACTCTTTACGACTAACTCTTTACGCCTAACTCTTTACACCTAACTCTTTATGCCTAACTCTTTACGCCTCACTCTTTACACCAAACTCTTTACACCTAACTCTTTACACCTAACTCTTTACACCTAACTCTTTACGCCTCACTCTTTACGACTAACTCTTTACGCCTAACTCTTTATGCCTAACTCTTTATGCCTAACTCTTTACACCTAACTCTTTACACCTAACTCTTTACGCCTCACTCTTTACACCTAACTCTTTATGCCTAACTCTTTACGCCTCACTCTTTACACCAAACTCTTTACACCTAACTCTTTATGCCTAACTCTTTACCCATAACTATTTATGCCTAACTCTTTACATCTAACTCTTTATGCCTAACTCTTTACACCTAACTCTTTATGCCTAACTCTTTACACCTAACTCTTTATGCCTTACTCTTTACACCTAACTCTTTATGCCTAACTCTTTACACCTAACTCTTTATGCCTAACTCTTTATGTCTAACTCTTTATGCCTAACTCTTTATGCCTAACTCTTTACACCTAACTCTTTATGCCTAACTCTTTACACCTAACTCTTTATGCCTAACTCTTTACACCTAACTCTTTACACCTAACTCTTTACGCCTCACTCTTTATACCTAACTCTTTACACCTAACTCTTTACACCTAACTCTTTATGCCTAACTCTTTACCCATAACTATTTATGCCTCACTCTTTACATCTAACTCTTTATGCCTAACTCTTTACACCTAACTCTTTATGCCTAACTCTTTACACCTAACTCTTTATGCCTAACTCTTTACACCTAACTCTTTATGCCTAACTCTTTACACCTAACTCTTTACACCTAACTCTTTACGCCTCACTCTTTATACCTAACTCTTTACACCTAACTCTTTACACCTAACTCTTTACACCTAACTCTTTATGCCTAACTCTTTACCCATAACTATTTATGCCTAACTCTTTACCCATAACTATTTATGCCTAACTCTTTACATCTAACTCTTTATGCCTAACTCTTTACACCTAACTCTTTATGCCTAACTCTTTACACCTAACTCTTTATGCCTAACTCTTTACACCTAACTCTTTATGCCTAACTCTTTACACCTAACTCTTTATGCCTAACTCTTTATGCCTAACTCTTTACACCTAACTCTTTATGCCTAACTCTTTACACCTAACTCTTTATGCCTAACTCTTTACACCTAACTCTTTATGCCTAACTCTTTACGCCTAACTCTTTACACTTAACTCTTTATGCTGAACTTTTTACGCCTAACTCTTGATGCCTAACTCTTTACGCCTAACTCTTTATGCCTAACTCTTTACGCCTAACTTTTTAGACCTAACTCTTTACATCTAACTCTTTATGCCTAACACTTTCTATGACTAGAGATATGTGACAAAAATTTTTAAACGAAAAATATTCGAGAGAATGTGTAGGTATACATGGAAATCATTGAGGAATATTTAGTTTTAACTTATATTAACCCCAAAATAAATTGGCATTCTCAGTGGGGAGTTGTGCAGCGAGATGCTTTTTCACATTACATTTGAATTGCTGCAGTTGGGGAAACAGGGGACAGGGAGAGAAATTCCAAAGGCAAGCGGTTCGAGGAAAGAAGTTTTTAGAGTAGAAAACTTTCCGGCATCTCTGGACCTCTACAGTGAAGGGGTGTGATTGTGCTGCTTGTCGGGTTTGTAGTGGCTATTTACGTTGAAGGGGTACAAGTGCAGAAAGTTCATCAGAGGACACTCCATTGAAGTATTTGTAAAACAAGCACAATCGAATTAGCAATCTAGGGGGGTAATCTCTTCTCCTCCCTACAGCCTCTTTCTCACATAATAAACGTGGTTAGTCTCTCTCTACTCTACTGTTTTCCATGGTCGACTGAGCTCCAATCGTTGGTTGATCATTGTAAGGCATAGTGGGATACGTTCTGTTTACTTCCCTACAGTCGTTTTCTCAGAGAAGGAACGTTGTTAGTCTCTCTCTGCTACACTCCTTGGCCTTTTGGCTAAGATCAAAGTGTAGTATCTGTTCCGATGGATACTGCACCCCATAGACTGGTATTGTCTTGGCCTTCGGGGCTTGATTTACGCCGGTCTATGGGTCGGTCCTGTGCAGTTCTAGGAGGTCCACCCTCTCAAGGTTCGCCTACCCTCTTTGGGGAGGAGTAAGTTTATTGCTTACTGCCTGAGGCGCCCCTACCGGGGAATGCCGACAGGGCTGCCCAGGCAATTTTTAAACCCCACTTTCTCGACCCAACCTTGGGTCACATCTTACTTGTGGGAGTAAGATAAAAACTAGCCTTGTGCCTAACTCCTGGAGAGGAGTAAATCAATACTTTACTGTTTTCCATGGTCGACTGAGCTCCAATCGTTGGTTGATCATTGTAAGGCATAGTGGGAGACGTTCTGTTTGCTTCCCTACAGTCGTTTTCTCAGAGAAGGAACGTTGTTAGTCTCTCTCTGCTCTACTGTTATTTCAGTGGAATGTGCCCAACTGAGCTCCAATATTTGGTTCATCCTTGTAGGACATAGTAGGTTATGTTATGTTTTCTTCCTTACGGTTTCTTTCTCAGAGAAGAGACATTGCTAGTCTCTCTCTGCTCTACTTGTTTTCCAATGGAAGGTTCTTCACTCAGCTTTATTCTTTGTTTACACATTGTAAGACATTCACAGCGAGAACTCGTATTGCTAATACAAAGGAAAAGGACTCTCCTTTCTCGATCCTTGGACCTACCACCAGACGGAGTTTCTATGAAAGAGTTTTTTTTTTTGCAAGGGATTTCCACCTTTGGAACACATTACCGCAGGACTGCGTCCTGCTGATTACAACTTGGATGTCTTCAATCCAATGTCAACAAATCATTGTCCTAAATCGCATTATATGTAATCAAAGCCAGTTCATACCATTGATCTACGGTTCTACTTACTTGCTCCTCACGAGGGCAAATTTAGATACAAAGTCGGTTTATACTGTGGGGGAAATCCAGCTCCTTAAAAAAGGGCACGCTGGATTAGAACAAAAATGAAAATTGTTTTTTTTTTAATTACATTTAAAACTATTTTTTTAATAGAGATCGCTCCAGACAAAGCATGAAGCCATTTAATGTAAAAAGGTAACAAGAACTGTATTACAATAGGGTATCAAAATTGATGGAGACCACTAGACCAACGAGTCAAACGAGCTGGAACAAGGGAAGCAGGTAATAGATCAAACAATTTTGAAGAACATGCCATAATAATATTTATAGAAAAGACTGAGACTAGCAACATCACGTCTGTGAGAGAGAGAGAGAGGGTGCAGAGAAGAAGAAAGGGTGTGGCCAATCAAATTACAGATACGTTTCTGCACCTTATCAACAACCCTCAAATGGGACAGAGATTCACCAGCCAAAATGTGACAGCAGTACTCCATACATGGTCTGATTGTAGATTTGTAGAGATAGACAATAGCCTGAGTAGAGTGCAAGAGGTTTTTTTAAATGGAAATCGCTCCAGACACAACATGAAGCCACTTGATGTAAGGAGCTAACAAGAACTAAATATGATTATCGCAAAGACAAAAGATGCCTATTGGCTTTAGTCTTAAAAAGACCAAGGCTATAGGTAGGAGGAAAACAGTCAGCAGGAAGAGAGTTCCACAAGCCTGTAGTTATTGGAAAGAAGCTACTGGAATAGGAAGCTGTATTACAATGAGGTATCAAAACAGCTACGTGATAGAGACTGCTAGATCAACGAATCAAACGAACTGGAACAAAAGAAGCGGGGAATAGATCGCATAATTCTGAAGAACACATGCTATAATAGTATTTATAGAAAAGACTGAGACTAGCAACATTACGTCTGAGAGAGAGAGGGTATAGAGAAGAAGAAAGGGTAGGGCCAATCAATTTACAGACACGTTTCTGTACCTTATCAAAAACCTTCAAATGGGACATAGATTCACCAGCCCAAATATGACAACAGTACTCCATACATGGTCTGATTGTAGATTTGTAGAGATAGAGAATAGCCTCAGGTGTGAGAACGTGTTTGGCGTGATAGAGAGAACCGACTTTACGAGAAGCAGAAACAGCAATTGATCTAATTCTAATGTATGAACTCCAAGAAAGATTTGATGAGAGAGAAAAACCAAGAAGTTTCAGAATCGATTTCTCCTCAAAAGCTGAGCCATCCATGAGCAGCTCAGCAAGAAAAGGGGCACACCTACGATTGAAAGAAAAGGGACACGTCTACGATTGAAAGATATGAGCTGAATCTTAACAAGGTTAAACGAAACAAACCATTTCATACCCCAATCCACATCTGAACCCAGGTCAACTTGTAGATCAGATGCATATTTCGACTTATCCGAGGGAAATGGGCGAGAAGCAACACCAAAATAGGGAGTGGTATCATCAGCATAGATTTAGGCACAAGGCCAACAAAAGTGTGGGGCTATTGGGTGTCGTTGGTCGTCATTAGCCTATAGTGATAACAATGTTTATCCTACTGTTAACTAGAATCATATCAGTCACCAAAATACCACATTTTAAATGACCTACTTAAGATATACCCAATTTTATTGTACGTAAATATACATACATACACAGATACCAATGCCTTGTTAAAAGGCCAAGAAAAGTGTTAGTACCCCCATAGTGTTCCTCATCTTTCAGCTTATAATCATTCCGTATCATTAACCCTTATCCTCGAGTGGCTCTCAGCTTTGATAAGCAGTGAGCCAATAGTAAAAAAAAATGTATCATTTCTAGCGTGACACAGAAGGAAGGAAGGAAGTATTGATTTACTCCTCTCCAGGAGTTAGGCACAAGACCAGTTTTTATCTTACTCCCACAAGTAAGATGTGACCCAAGGTCGGGTCGGGAAAGTGGGGTTTTAAAAATTGCCTGGGCAGCCCCGTCGGCATTCCCCGGTAGGGGCGTCTCAGGCAGTAAGCAATAAACTTACTCCTCCCCAAAGAGAGGACGGCGAAGCCTGGGAAGGTGGACCTCCTAGAACTGCACAGGACAGACCCATAGACCGGCGTAAATCAAGCCCCGAAGGCCAAGACAATACCAGTCTATAGGGGTGCAGTATCCATCGGAACAGATACTACACTTTGATCTTAGCCAAAAGGCCAAGAACGAGCAGAAGGAAGGAAGGAAGGAAGTAAAGTACCATCGTACTTATATAGCAATATCAAATCGCGGACGTATCTTTCTGCCCATCTTTTTCTAGGTTGCACCCCCTTTGCTTCTTTCTTAGCAGTTCGGATGGCGGACGATGGTGGGGGGGCGGGGTTCAGTTGGGGAGAGGGGGATCTTACACATCTTTGAGACACCCGCACGTGCCGTACGCCCCCACCCCCAATACACAAAGCCATGCGCAGCAGATCAACAATAGTCACTATCGCACATGCTCTCGCGACCTTATTAACTTACTCTCTCTGTCTCTCTCTCTGTCTCTGTCTCTCTCTCTCTCTCTCTCTCTCTCTCTCTCTCTCTCTCTCTCTCTCTCTGTGTCTGTCTCTCACACACACACACATACACAAATCCCTACTCTCTCTCTCTCTCTTTCTTTTTCTTTCTCATTCTCTCTTTTGTTCTACCACCCTACAATGAAAAAAGTGAAACACCTCTCTCTCTCTCTCTCTCTCTCTCTCTCTCTCTCTCTCTCTCTCTCTAATATATATACATAAAGATATATAAAAAGAAATATATATAAAAAGATAGATAGATAGATAAATAGATAGATAGATAGATAGAGAGATA
>OY744554.1:39910871-39913371 GCA_963556195.1 Sepiola atlantica
TAACTCCATGCATTTTAGCCTGAAGATTCACCCCGGGGATGAAACGCGGACGCCTCTGTGTAACTTAATTGCCATAAATATATTTACATAACTTACAACCTAGTTATACTAACGTATTCGGCACTGTTGAAGTAAATACTGAAAATCGATAAATAAAGTATTATACCTCTTTATAACATTTATGTGGATACATGAAATAATATATATATATATATATATATATATATATATATATATATATATATATATTTATATATATATACATGGTGGGCCAAAATAAGGGTCCTATCTTTAAATTTGAATAACTTGAATTTGAATAACTTCCACAAAATAAAAGTTAAACTCACCAAACTTTATGTGTGTGTAGACTGACCCTTCCGAGATTTTTTGAAATAAACAAAACAAATTTTAGCCGAAAAACACTTCTTAAAACTTACAAAAACTAAAGTATTGTTTTTTACACTGTTTTGAGTTTTTTAAGCAAAAATAATGTTTTCTAAATGAGGATACGTTCCTTAGGGCTAATACGGCTCATGCTTGCATCGGAAGGGGTCCTTTACTTATTCAAAAAAAAAAAATCAATAAATAAAAAAGTTATGAATTTTTTAAAATAGGACCCTTATTTTTGCCCAGCCTGTATATATATATATATATATATATATATATATATATATATATATATATATATATATATATATATATATATATATATATATATATATATATATATGAAGCAATCCAACAAAAGATATAAGCGTCAACTTTTTATTTATCATTAACATTGAATATTGACACATTTCGCGACTGGATAACTTTGCCAGCCCCTTCAATTTCACGTATATGGACTGCTTGTTTGTCACTTGGAGTAATGTCTTTCCTGATTATGCTTTTCAATTTGTATGACCTGGATGGACTGTATAGATTCAACAAAAAGTATGTTTTTGGGTTGATATGTTTGATGTTATGTATTTTTATGTATTTGTGTATATAATTTTATATATTTTCAAAGCGTAATTTTATTACCTGTAGTAGTATAACTGCGGTAATGGTCCTCTGAAGAGAAGAATTATCTTTGAAAACTCATGAGCTAAGGACTTAAGGACTTAAGGATACTTTGCTTGAACTTTGAATTCTAATAAAATTTGATTGACACCTTATTTTATTACTTCATTTTATATTATAATATATATATATATATAAAAGAAGTGTGGTAAATTAAATACCATCAAAGCTTGTTATAGATGCAATATTTATTTTATAAAAAAGAAAAGACAAAATCGAAAACGATTTTTTTTTCCTTTTTTTATAAACTAACATTATGTATGTAGTTTATAGTTATACAGATATTTCGCTAATAAGATTAGCCTCATCAGTGTGGTTGAAATTCCGATGTAATTGGAAAGCCAGCTTCTGTTGGTGTGAGCCGGCGAATGAGATGTTGTTTTTTTCTCTCTCGTATGAAATCACGCAAGCACGTGGACGGTTATAGTTTTAAAGGTTCATACTTTTTTTTTTTATATAAGCATCCGTTTGAAATTTAGTAAAAAAGAAGTGTGGTAAATTAAATACCATCAAAGCTTGTTATAGATGCAATATTTATTTTATAAAAAAGAAAAGACAAAATCGAAAACGATTTTTTTTCCTTTTCTTATAAACTAACATTATGTATGTAGTTTATAGTTATACAGATATTTCGCTAATAAAATTAGCCTCATCAGTGTGGTATATATATATATATATATATATCGTACAGGTGCATCAAGATAATCATTAATAGCTATAAATTAAATATGTATATGCTTATATTTGTCAGTGTGTATCTTTGTCTATATATATATATATATATATATATATATATATATATATATATATATATATATATATATATATATATATATATATATATATAAATGTTAATCTTTCTTCCCCCTCTCTCCTTCTCTCTCTCTCTTTTCCTCTTTCTCTCTCTCCCTACATCTCTTTCTCTCTCTTCCGCTGTCATATTTGTCTTATCGGCCCCACCCCTACCTACGATTCCGGCTCATCATTCTTCCTACGTACGGCGATGACGACCCCCTCCCCGTCTCCTCTCTGCCCAAAACGAGCCTCGTCGCGTCTCACTCTCGCTACCGACTGCGAAACTATTCTCATTCTTGTTTTAGCGTTATCGAGACGAACAGTGTTTGGAGTTGAAACTAAAACACACGTTTTTAATTTGATAATCAATCAGCTTATTTTATTTATAGCTTTTCACGCTTATCTTGACAAACGTGCACCTGTACGAAAAACACACACGCGCACATGTGACCGTCCGAGATGATCATTCCCTGCACTGATGAGAACGAAAGCTCGAAACGCTAGCGTATGTAGTTAAAAAATAATTTAATATTATTTATTTAAAATTAATACTATAAGCCCCTTTAATAAGATTAAAGTTGAGCCCTGTTCGGGGAAGTTAAAAATAGACTGACACGGTACTATAAGGCATATTACGACAACG
>OY744554.1:39925871-39965871 GCA_963556195.1 Sepiola atlantica
TGAGCGCACCTCTTCCCTGAACTGTCTTATTTACCCCCTCCCTCTCTCTATCTCTGTCTCTTTATCTTTCTCTCCCCCCCTCTCTCTCTCTCTCTCTATCTATCTATCTATCTATCTATCTATCTCTTTGGACACTAGTTCAATATAATAACAAGAAAGAAAAATGTTTCTTAAATTGTTTTTATAATGGGATAAAACACGTGTTTGCCATTTTAGAGTGCTCATTTTTTTGTATTTGCAAAATGTTTTGAATTACGATAAGTAGTAGCAGGCGATTTCATTTAACGACAGTGCTCAGCCCGTGAAAGGGGCTTATGAATTCATAATGATAGGTTACTTAGTTTAAGAGTGAATCCTATACCTAGAAATATATAAACATACACCCTAACCCTACCCTTAGCCTTAACCCTAACCCAAACCCTTAACCCTAACCCCAACCCAAGCCCTAACTCTAACCCCAACTCCAACCCTAACCCCAACCCAAGCTCTAAACCCAACCCCAACCCTAATCGCAACCCTAACCCCAACCCAAACTCTAACTCTAACTCTAACCCCAACACCAACCCTAACTCTAACCCTAACCTTAACCCAAACCCAAGCTCTAACTCGAACCCTAACCCAAACCCGTACTCTAGCCCTAGCTCTAACCCCAACCCTTACCCTAACTCTAACCCTAACCTTAACCTTAACCTTAACCAAAATCCTAACCCCAACCCTAACCCTAACCTTAGCCCAAGCTCTAACCTCAACCTGAACTCTACCCCTAATCCCAACCCTAACCCTAAGCCAAACACTAACCCTAACCCTAACCCTCAAACACTAATCCTAACCCTAACCCTAACTCTAACCTTAAGCCTAACCATAACCTCTAACTCTTACCTCAACCCTAACCCTAACTCTAATCCTAACCCTAAACTCTAACCCTAACCCAAACACTAACCCTAACCCTAACCCTAACCCTAACCCTAACCCTAACCCTAACCCTAACCCTAGCCCTAATTCTAGCTCTAACTCTAACCTTAACCCTAGCCCTAACTCTAGCCCTAACTCTAACCGTAATCCTAACCCCAGCCTTAACTTTCTATAAATAAAGATAGTATCAACCTTAAAGTTATGACATTCTGATCTATATTTCCTTTACGAAATTCGATTTCGTGTTAAGTTTAATTGAGTTACTTTCTGTTTAGTGTGATCATTAAATTAATCGAATAACATTGTTTAAAGTAATAACATATTTTTAAAACGTAACTATAAAATATAACGTTTTAACGTTAACTCTCGTAAGCAGACGATATCCGGTCCGATAATTTTATTATATAGATTAAACTTGTATTCCTACGCAAAAAAATATATATTCATGCGTAATTGCATTAAGAATGAAATGCATTTATGTATAAATATGTTAACAATAAAATTTAATTGGAAACACGTGCATCGGATCCAGCGATATTTAACTGTTGACATCCAGTTGAAAGTTTTCCAAGATCAGATGTCCAGTCCTCTAAGGAATTAGTCCCAAAATGGCTAAAACGTTTTTGTTTTTTTTAATGATTACATTTGTACAACAACAAAAAAAAAGATCTTGGAATTATTTGACCACAATGCATTTCGGTTCAGTCGTGCATTTTATTCTTATATTATACTACACATAAGGACAAAAGCCCCCGCTCATCTTCCCGAAGTTTAAAGGCAAAAAAAAAAACATTAGGGAATCAAACATCGATTTGTAGAACCCCTGTTCCAACAACAAACAGAAAAACAACAGCAGCAGGATTATTGGGCAGAGCCTGTCTGTCAAGGTTGGTCGACTGAGCCATATGAGATCCCATGGCAGAAAATGATTACCTGAGTGTCAAACAGGCGATCAATATAGCTACGCACAAACGGAAGCTAGTAATAATAACTTGAGTTCACCCCAGGCATTAAGGGGTTATAGTGGATTAGGGGCCAGAAATTAAAAAGGGGCACTCTAAGAGGGGAGTTGTGCGGCAAGATCTTTGTTTACATTACATTTTAGTTTCTGCGTGTCGGTACAGTCAAGGAAACAGGGAGCAGGGAGGGAGTTCCAAAGGCTGGCAGCGCGAGGAAAGAAGCTATTAGAGTAGAAAGCTATCCGACATCTCGGGATCTCCACCTGAAGATGATTTGACGAATCAAATCGAAAGTACTAGCGAACAAGGAAAGAAAATGGAAAAAGAAACCCACATACACCAATTTGACATTAACATCTTTTCAAACCAACAAAAATTCGCCTCCAAACATATCACTTGTTGATACTAACCCTGAAATCTCCGTTTTAAAATCCTTATTTGTAACCCATGAAAGCACTACCTTGCCTGGAAGCTGAAAGTTGGCAATGACCACTTTATTATACATCAAACTTTGACCGATAACCTTCCTCTTGGATTTTTTAGATAGGATATTTTTACTCTCGCCTCTTCGAATTTCCCACAGACTACAACGCACACAGGATGCACGAACTTAGCTGATCACTATAGAACACTCAGTTTTTTAACAACAACGAAACTCCTGGGTCCTTTTCAAAATTTCTTTATCTTAACAGCATTTTTGTTGCCGGTTACTGTCCTTACTTTACGTTCATCTCAGCCAAAAGTGTTTGCATATATATGTGTATTAATTTTAAATGTAAGTTTTATCCTCTGATGAAAAGAGTTTGTCTTTGAAAATCCATGGATTAAGGATATGAAACTCCTTGATTTTGAATTTCTGATCTCTTAATAAATATTGTATTTGTACAATTATTTATTCTCATCTTTTATCTTCTGAAGTATATATATATATATATATATATATATATATATATATATATATATATAATTATTTTTATTTATACACACATGTACAAAAAACCGCTACACTGGCATGTCGATGTTATCAATCAGTAGGTATTAGAAACTAAGATCTCATCAGGAGGAAAATTCTGATCTTTCACTTAGATGTTCATATTGCTAAACAATGAAAAGAAAAATGCCTATATATATATATTTTTTTTTCCATATCTATCTATCATATATATATATATATATATATATATATATATATATATATATATATATATATATATATATATATATATTAAATTCCCGAAACAGTTTTTCATGGTAAACAACTGATGATCACTTAAAATAATGTTAGAAACTAACTAATATAATAACTGTAAAAAATAAATTGACTTACATGAGTGATTTTCCACTGGAAGACTTGGGACTATAATTTTTTTTTTTTTAATAGTTTTAATGGTTGAGAAACTTCCGAGACTATATATATATATACATTTCTATATCTATCATATATATATATACATATATATATATATCATATATATATATCATATATATATATTTCTATATCTATCTATTATATATATTTTTTTTCTATATCTATCAGATATATATATATGTCTATATCTATCAATCATATATATATATATATATATATATATATATATATGATAGATAGATATAGAAATATATATATATATGATATCATATATATATCATATATATATATATATATATATATATATCATGGGGACAAATAAACGTACAATTTCGTGCCGAGTTTATTGGACAATTTTAGAAGCAAATTAAATCACAATTTCAGTTTGTTTGTTTTGTATGTTGGGATAGTTCATAAAAAAATTTTCGGGAACCATTTCCTATTTCAAGCTTTCCATGATGTGTGAACAAAGTTCTTAAAAACGGCGAACTAAAATTAATATCAATATTTCCCAACCTGGCTACCAGGGGTTGCTTGTCAAGGTGATATTTGGGCGAGGGGCTGTTTGTCGTCTGTTTTATTTCCGGTACACATGAACAAGGAAGAAAAAGAAAAGAAATAAATAAGAAAAGAAATGAGAAAAGAATATTTTGAGTTGGCCAAAAAGTTCGTTCGCCTTTTGAATGTTATCTTTCCGGCCTGCTAAAGATCGTTTCATATTCGTATTCTTCAAATCCTGTATTTGGTGTAGCGAGTATGTTGACGTCAGTGTGTAATAAGCCCCCGAGCAGAGGAATTCTTACCTTTTTGCTTGTATTTCAGGCCTTGAAATAGAAGATCAAGCCCAGAACTACCGACATCTAAGCCTTTTTACTACGCAAAAAGAAAAAAAAGCTACAGAAACTTGCATAAAGATACGGCATGTCTATGGGGAGAATGCTATTACAGAACGGCTGTTCCGGAAAGGGTATGTTCGATTCCGAAAAGTAAACTTTTTAGAGAGAGATGCTCCTCTCTCTGGTCGGCCAAAGATGATTGACAGTGACCAAATAAAAGCCGTAGTTGAACAAGATTGCCGTTTGACAACCAGTCAAATCGCCGATTTTCTCAAGATTTCGTATTCAATAAAATGTAACATTTTATAAACATCATTATTTAAATGTAGGGCTTACAATATTTTATCAACCCTTTTCCGACCCATAAATTGGTTTATGTTTGGTTTGTGATAAAAGTATCTTCCGTGAACGAAATGATGAAATTTTGTGATGGCAAAAATAATACCCAATGATAAATAAGACAACACGGTGGTAGATTTATAAGAGTGTGTATTTACAGAAGTACAGAAAGACTGCATTACTTCGTCGTAGGCTCCTCTCTGTATATAATTTCTAGAAGACTTAATATAGTGACGAAATACGATAACTCACTATCACATCATGAAAGCCCGTTTTAGACTTTGCTCTACAGAGCAAAGTCTAAAACGGGCTTTTCCCTTTTAGGTCTTATTACAATCAAGTCTGTATGGAGTCAATACTTTTCCCTTTTAGGTCTTATTACAATCAAGTCTGTATGGAGTCAATGCTTTTCCCTTTTAGGTCTTATTACAATCAAGTCTGTATGGAGTCAATACTTTTCCCTTTTAGGTCTTATTAGAATCAAGTCTGTATGGAGTCAATACTTTTCCCTTTTAGGTCTTATTACAATCAAGTCTGTATGGAGTCAATACTTTTCCCTTTTAGGTCTTATTACAATCAAGTCTGTATGGAGTCAATGCTTTTCCCTTTTAGGTCTTATTACAATCAAGTCTGTATGGAGTCAATACTTTTCCCTTTTAGGTCTTATTAGAATCAAGTCTGTATGGAGTCAATACTTTTCCCTTTTAGGTCTTATTACAATCAAGTCTGTATGGAGTCAATACTTTTCCCTTTTAGGTCTTATTACAATCAAGTCTGTATGGAGTCAATACTTTTCCCGTTTAGGTCTTATTACAATCAAGTCTGTATGGAGTCAATACTTTTCCCTTTTAGGTCTTATTACAATCAAGTCTGTATGGAGTCAATACTTTTCCCTTTTAGGTCTTATTACAATCAAGTCTGTATGGAGTCAATACTTTTCCCTTTTAGGTCTTATTACAATCAAGTCTGTATGGAGTCAATACTTTTCCCTTTTAGGTCTTATTACAATCAAGTCTGTATGGAGTCAATACTTTTCCCTTTTAGGTCTTATTACAATCAAGTCTGTATGGAGTCAATACTTTTCCCTTTTAGGTCTTATTACAATCAAGTCTGTATGGAGTCAATACTTTTCCCTTTTAGGTCTTATTACAATCAAGTCTGTATGGAGTCAATACTTTTCCCTTTTAGGTCTTATTACAATCAAGTTTGTATGGAGTCAATACTTTTCCCTTTTAGGTCTTATTACAATCAAGTTTGTATGGAGTCAATACTTTTCCCTTTTAGGTCTTATTACAATCAAGTCTGTATGGAGTCAATACTTTTCCCTTTTAGGTCTTATTACAATCAAGTCTGTATGGAGTCAATACTTTTCCCTTTTAGGTCTTATTACAATCAAGTCTGTATGGAGTTAATACTTTTCCCGTTTAGGTCTTATTACAATCAAGTCTGTATGGAGTCAATACTTTTCCCTTTTAGGTCTTATTACAATCAAGTCTGTATGGAGTTAATACTTTTCCCGTTTAGGTCTTATTACAATCAAGTCTGTATGGAGTCAATACTTTTCCCTTTTAGGTCTTATTACAATCAAGTCTGTATGGAGTCAATACTTTTCCCTTTTAGGTTTTATTACAATCAAGTCTGTATGGAGTCAATACTTTTCCCTTTTAGGTCTTATTACAATCAAGTCTGTATGGAGTCAATACTTTTCCCTTTTAGGTCTTATTACAATCAAGTCTGTATGGAGTCAATGCTTTTCCCTTTTAGGTCTTATTACAATCAAGTCTGTATGGAGTCAATACTTTTCCCTTTTAGGTCTTATTACAATCAAGTCTGTATGGAGTCAATGCTTTTCCCTTTTAGGTCTTATTACAATCAAGTCTGTATGGAGTCAATACTTTTCCCTTTTAGGTCTTATTACAATCAAGTTTGTATGGAGTCAATACTTTTCCCTTTTAGGTCTTATTACAATCAAGTCTGTATGGAGTCAATACTTTTCCCTTTTAGGTCTTATTACAATCAAGTCTGTATGGAGTCAATACTTTTCCCTTTTAGGTCTTATTACAATCAAGTCTGTATGGAGTCAATACTTTTCCCTTTTAGGTCTTATTACAATCAAGTCTGTATGGAGTCAATACTTTTCCCTTTTAGGTCTTATTACAATCAAGTCTGTATGGAGTCAATACTTTTCCCTTTTAGGTCTTATTACAATCAAGTCTGTATGGAGTCAATACTTTTCCCTTTTAGGTCTTATTACAATCAAGTCTGTATGGAGTCAATACTTTTCCCTTTTAGGTCTTATTACAATCAAGTTTGTATGGAGTCAATACTTTTCCCTTTTAGGTCTTATTACAATCAAGTCTGTAAGGAGTCAATACTTTTCCCTTTTAGGTCTTATTACAATCAAGTCTGTATGGAGTCAATACTTTTCCCTTTTAGGTCTTATTACAATCAAGTCTGTAATCTTACGTTTTCCTATTGACCTTCGCTGTTCAGAATCTGTTTGAGGAATGAATACATCAAATGTATCGAACACGACACCCATTAGTGCGTCCTATGGAGTATTATTCTCGACAACATCTGAATATCGTTTGCATAGTCGTTGAGTAAATCTTTTCTGAAGACAATAATGTCCGAGACGCGTGAGCGATATGTTTCCGCGAACCATCTTCCATTTTGTGTAAAATGCAAGCTTAAATGCCATATGTAGTAGCATTATTTTTGAGATATGGATTATATAGGTTAAAAATAATTTATATGTGAAAATATTATTTAATTTTTCAAATGTCAATCTTTTTCTTTCTCTTCTAAAATCGCATGCAAATTAGTCGACCCTGTGACGTATATAACATATAATCTGAACAGCATATTAGAAAGGTGTTCTAAGGGAGGGCCTGTGGACGAGTGGTTATAGCACTTGTCTTTGTTGGTAAAGCTGGACGACCCGGGTTCGATCCCACTCACGGCATGCGAATTTTCGGGTCTGAAAACTCCCTCTGTCCACCCAGCAGTAAATGGGTACCTGACTAAAACTCAGGGAAGGTTCAAGGCAGCGCCTTCCATATGCTGTGCCCTAGACACGGTGATTCTTAACAAATCACCGCCGCTACGGCCACGACACTCGTGCGCGTCCAGGCTATGCGACCTGTACCTTTACCTATTTTCATACTAAGTGCAAGTAACGTAACTTTACATATATAAACTAATTGAGGTATCCGTATTTCAATCTTTCTTGAATTTATAAAGATCTATTAAATACTTTTCATCCGTTTTTTTTTATAAAAATAGTATCCAGGTTTATGATGATGATCGAATTCGGCTAAGAAATAACTGGAACGTTATAGCAAATAAAAAAATTATAAAAAAAACAAATGTTATGCGTGAGATTAGAACCCGCGATTGCATAAATAATTGAAACTGAAGGCGAACGCTTCACCCACACGCCCATCAATCAGAGGCGCTCGCAAATTGTGCATGCTTGGAATAAACTCATTGTAGTAACTTGCTTACCTAAGAAAACTATGCAATGACGACGCGTTTTCGAGAGCTGGCATATTTTTTTTATCACACTTGCTAACACTGGACCTCGTCTTCTACGATCTTTGCCTATTTATATTATTGAAGATATTTTATTTTTTCCATGGCAAAGACGCATTTCTCCTTCTTTAAGCTGAAACCATAGTCTTGCATTGCTCCGTGCTTTTATTGATTACTATTATTTTTCTTTTCTTTACTATTATCAGTTATTATTAGGATTAAGCGTCCCTTCTTAACTCATACAATGAATTTGCGCCCGTCATTATTGAAGCCACTGTTATTATGTAGATGTGCTTTCCATCTTTGAACAAATTGCTTATGCATATGTTTACAATTACTTTGAGAGATGACTAAAGTATGTCGAAAGCTCGGGAAAGAAGTGCAAAACAAAGACAGTTGAAGAGAACCACCTGTAATTTTGGATAAATCGTATTTACCTGAGAGTCTGACTTACCTAAGTTCTTAGAACGCGCAACATAGCTTTTTTAATGGAATAGAACGGGTATTCTTTTCTGGATTCGTGCACCAACCACTAGAAAGGAAAGGGTCACAAACTCTAGTCTGCTAAGTAATGCGTCCATTACTAACGCAAACAACCACAAGCGGTAAATTTTCAAATTTCTAAAAACCCTTATGGGATGCCTTGAGCACTCCTCGTCCATCAGTATTTGTAGATACGCGTCAACTTTTTAAAAAAGGGTTCCTCCATTGAATTTAGCGAATGCATCTAGGCAAAGGAATGTGATAATCTATTAGTGCCTTTACTTACCCTCCCTCTTACTTATATATATATATATATATATATATATATATATATATATATATATATATATATATATATATATATATATATTGTCTCCCTACAACCCAAACAGAACAAATACATAACACCTATATTGGCCATACTACAACAACTCTCGTTCAACGTTTAACTTACCATTTATCCGATATAAGCGCCATCTAACGTAAAATTACTACACATAACAAAAGACTACAGTCGGCCGATATACGGAAAATATTAACATCTAACACCAAAATAATACACAAAAATAACTGCGTAAACAGACTTAAAATACTAGAAGCAATATTCATTAAAACTAAACAGCCTAATATTAACAAAATAGCTTTCAACACAGGTACTAACATATTAAAAGTATTCCATAATTAAATGAAAATAAAGTAATAAAATAAATAAATAATGGTAATAATAGTAATAATAGGAATTAATAATAATAAATAAATAAATAATAGCAAAAATAAGAATTAATAAAATAAACAAATCAACAATAAAACCAAACACACAAACGATAGAATAAAATGAACTCAACCACACACCCTCTTCTCTCTTTCATTCGCCCTGACCGATACCTATGAAACATTAACTCAAGTCTTCTTATTAAAAAAAAAAAAAAAAACTAATCCCGAAGACGACTAAGAAAGTCGAAAGCGCTCGAAAAAAATGGCCGAATTAAGAACAATCGGAGAAATACCCTACGGATTGCAACCTGAAACCAGAAGGATAGCTCGACGGTTTGAGAACCTCCCGAAGAAGATTTACAAACGAGAAAGTTCCGTGACGCTCAACAACGCTTGCTTGGAGTATATATATATATATATATATATATATTGTTTATTATCTATGTACGTATACGTTCCGTCCTTTATAATCGAGATATGACTATTCACTACCGGTCATGCGATTCGAACCCCGGATTACGAGTATTTTGCAACTCAAATCCCGACGCTCGAACCACTCGGCCAACGCTGAACAGCGAATAAATGGTGATAATTTTAACACTTTATGTGGCGGCTTGACGTCATAAGAGCGTTCGACTTAATGAAAGGAACGATGCACATATAGCTTACTACGTCATGCTGTGTTAATACTACACTTACAGTGCTCTTCTAGATGGGTTTTTTTCTCTAGGATCTACAAATAATAATAAATATTTGTTATTGTTTATTATCTCTCTCTCTCTCTCTCTCACTCTCTCTCTCTCTCTCTCTCTCTCTCTCTCTCTCTATATATATATATATATATATATATATATATATATGTATATATATATACATACATACATACATACACACACACGGCACAATCACGTTGACACACCGGTTCCCGTTAGATCACCGAAGTTAAGCGGCGTCGAGCCTGGCCAGTACTAAATGGGTGACCATTTAGGAATACCAGGTGCTGTATGTGCTCTCTGCTTATCTCGGCATTGTTTCCAGTCGTCTTGTATTACTACTTGCCATTGGAATCAAGAAATGCCGACTCAGGAGAGCGGTTGTTGGATATTGCGCAACCCTTGCAATTACAAATTCACGCTCATACGTCGAAATCGGCGGGGGAGTCCATCATATATATATATATATATATATATATATATATATATATATAGCAGTACTTCTTATATCTCTTTTTCGACCTGTCGGCATATCTATTTAGACTGTTTCTCTGTCTCTCTATTTATCTACATTTCCATTTGGGTACGTTTATAGCTATTTACCTGTTGGTCAGTAAGTCTGTTAACATACTAGTCTAACCCTAACCCTAACCCTAACCCTTACCTTAACCCTAACCCTACCCCTAACCCTAACCCTCTGTCAATTGGTCGGTGCATCTGATTCTCTATCTCAATTCATAGGCATCCTCGTTTTATGCCAATCACTCCCACTGCGAGAAACTCATTTTTTTTATCTAGAGAGATTTAATTAAATTTAATTGGTCCCCCGATTTATAAAATCGGGAGACCTATGTTTTGAGGCATTTCCGTCCGTCCGTCCGTCCGGATTTTTCTCCGCAACCATCCATTGAATTTCTCTAAAATTTTGCATGAAGTTGTAACTTTTGTCAGGTTAGAAAGTGACATTCTCCGATTTTTGAAAAAAAAATCTGGTTAGCCCCCCAGGGGGGACAAAAGGCCCCGAAATAGCAAGAAATGACATTTTTTGCCCCATAACTTTTCATCCATTCATTCAATTTCTCTGAAACTTGGCCAAAATGTGGAGGCAATGGTTCCTAATAGAAAATAAGTATCGCTGACCTTGGAAAAAATCTGATTCGCGCCCCCCAGGGGGTCAAAAGGCCCCAAAATGGCAAAAAATGACACTTTTCTCTCATAACGTTTGATCCATCCATTCAATTTTTCTGAAACTTGGCCAAAATGTAGAGGCAATTATTCTGGATGTAAAATGAGCAACCTTGACCTCAGAAAAATTCTTGTTCGCGCCCCCAGGGGCTACAATGGGGGGGGGGGGTCAAAAATGCCCCAAATTGCCCAAATTTATTGCAGTTTACACTTGCCACATCGAGTCACATACAGAGGGGGACCACGCATGCGCGGCTTGTTATTCATAAGTTTTACGTTCTCTTAAAAAAAACATCTGCTTATCATTATATATATACAGATAAGTAAAAATAAGTCATCACTTGAAATGAAAGCAAATGTGTGCTTATCTGTGTTTACAGAAAACATATATAAACTGTACATGTTGTTGAACTTTCCTGACTGGAGCAATTTCACATGCTCTTAATGTTAGAATTTGTATAATTTTTTCAAATACAATAAGGAGTATTTAGTAAATTTATATTCTTGTTACTAATTATACAAGTAATTCCTTGTCAACTCATTCCATAATTTGTTTAGGAATTTTGACAATAAATCTTCGTGTAAGTCAACAGACAATGGACAATGGAAAACAAATTGATTTTGTAGGTAGAATTGGTATTCGCAAAAATATCGAATCAAAATCAAAACAAAGAATGTAATTTTAACGTAAACGATATAGTTTAATAGACAGGTAGACAGAGAGCTGAATGACATCAGAAAGACACTCTCCCACTTTATCAGCCATATGCAGATAATGTAACGCGCGTGTGCGTTTCTGTTTATGTTTTTGAAGCCCGATCTTTTCGTTTAACCTTTTTCTCATGACTCCGTTTCAAACCTAATATTCATTATTGTTTTCAAATCATTATTTATGTGTTGATTTTCTCAAAACATCACAGTAAAAAATGCAGTTGTTCGTGTAGTATCTAATCGTACATTTTGGGAACGACAATGATGTTTACATCCGAGATAAGAGTATCTTTATTACTTCCCTAACACCGTTCATTCTGTAATTATTGTAATCTGTAATTATCTCCCTTGTATATTTCTGGTGTATATAAATAATAAGGCTTACGTGTCTCTTTCTCTCTCTCTCTCTTACGCACCGAGCGACCGACCAAGTAACATCGTGTTTGTGTCCTTTTTGACCTCTGTCCCTTTTGCTCGTATTATTGTCTTACTTTCAGAAATAACCACATCACAACAGTTCGCAATCAAGGGAAGGGCAAGTGCGGCCGTTAAGGTCAGTCGTGGTGACTGTCTGATTTTTCTTTTTGTGAAATGTAGGTGTGATGTTTATTTTGTTAATCAATAAAATGAAATAATTTGTAAAAAAACATAGCATATGTTATTGTAACTAGTCTACGAGAAAATTATAGTGATTAGAACCAGTGATACAATCAATAAGTCTGTGATTGTTTCTGTCGCAGCAAAGACGAATTTCGTTGATACAAGTATTCGTAAAAATATCGAATCAAAATTTTTTTTAAATGCCTTTGAAGTAATTGTAACGTAAGCGATATAGTTAAATAGACAGGTAGACGGAGAACAGAGAGATATGAGAAAGGTATATATACAGGTATACAATAAATTAATGTGTATGTCTTTTTTACGTCCTGATGTTTAAAATGTTCAATTAAATTATTTCTGTACGAATTAGAAAAATACAATAGGAAATACTTTTTTTTATGGAAATCGCTCAAGACAAGGCATGTAGCCACTTTATGTAAGGAGCTAACAAGAACAAAAGATAATCATCGCAAATACACGAGATGTCTATTGGTCTTAGTCTTGAAAAAAAAACAAGGTCATAGGTAGGAGGAAAACAGTCAGCAGGAAGAAAGTTACACAATCCTGCAGTTCTTGGAAATAAGCTACTAGAATAAGAAGCTTTATTACTATGAGGTATCAAAATGGCGAATTGATGAAGAGCACTAGACCAACGAGTCACACGAGCTGGAATTGATTTCTTTTCATATACAACCTGACACTCTCTCTCTCTCTCTCTCTCTATATATATATATATATATATATATATATATATATATATATATATGTATATTGTAGTCCAACTGTCAGACATCTCTGCCCAGGAAGTATTGTTAATGGCGAATATTTTCCACCTCACTCTCTTCTGAGCCTGCCTGCCTGCCTGGATCCACGAGCGTACCTCTTATTGGACATTTTACCCTTTGGATTTTCTATTTTTGCCGCACCTGAAGTTGTGGCTTCTTGGAATTTAACTTTGAATCCTCTCTCACAACCTTTCGGGCCTTTTAACGACCTACCTATCTACATCTCATTCTCTCCGCTGGACTTTTCGACACCGGACTTTTTAGCAATCGGACATTTGCTTGCATTCGGGCAGAATTTTGCCCTGTGTTTCTTCCCCTACAACTTTTATTTTATTTTTTCAAATTTTAAATCTTGGCCTTTGCCAACTTATCTATCCCAGCGACTTCCTCTGATGATAAGATTTTGATCTTTGAAAAGCCTGGCTTAAGGAAAATTTAACTTGAATAAATTGCCTTTTTGCGGAATATACCTTGCTCTGAGCAATTGAATTGAATTATGATTTGGCTTTTGCTTCTCTAATTCCTTTCCATTCTTCTTCATTCTACCTGCTCTATCCTGGATATTGAGCTGTATACTCTTCACAATAGGTTTTACTTTTCCTAAAAGTTCGCTTTTAGTACACCACTTTTATATGTATATATATATATATATATATATATATATATATATATATATATATATATATATATATTGTAGTCCAACTGTCAGAGTTTAAAATCAAGCAGATTCCAACCACTAGATCTTTATTTTACAGTAAAGAGATTCATTTTACAGCCGTTTCATCGTTTATCTAAACAATCAAGGTTTTCATTTCCTTTTTCTTCTATTTCGGCAACATCGCATTCTACTACCTGTTTGCTTTCTCTTTTGATACTTCGTAAATATTCCTAATTCCAATTGATCGGCATCCGTGCTTCACCTGCGGCTTTTCTTACCTTGCAAAACAGTATTGAAACCCTGCCACTATTTCTAACCCTAACTTAATCATAAGTTGTGGTGGCAACATACCCCCCTCCCTCGCAAAAAACACGGACAGAATAATAAACATAAACAAAAAGTAAACAATTTATCAACCTTCAGTCCCCCCCCCTCTCCAAAGAAAGCCACAAAAAATAGTACAGGGCAATAAAGAAAAAATATATACAATAAATTATTTACTCCAAAAAATAACTCTGCTGTTCGCAGAACGTTCGAGTAGCTACATGCGTCAAAACTCGGGAATCTCCGTAAGTACTGAAAGCAGCATTTTGTTTTACGTGTTTGCTTTTTCACTTCGTCATTAAGGATCTGTGAAGAATCGACTGCTAGAATAGTTCATCTTCATCAGCGACCATTTTTTTTTTCTTTGGGTATCAAAGAAGAAAACACCTGTTTAATACAAACAAATATTCATAACTCGCGTACATGTATACTCTGGCGAGCGAGATGAGAGATAGAGAGGGAGAGGGAGAGAGAGAGTAAAAGAAACAGAAACAGAAGAGCGCGAGAGAGACAGAGAGACAGAGAGAGCAAAAGAGAGAGAGAGAAAAGAGAAAAGGTGAGAGAAAGAGAGAGGTATATATATATAGAGAGATTGCAAGAAAGAAGGAGAGAGAGAGAGCTAAAGATCAAGGGAGAGATGGCAAGACAGAGAGGGGGAGAGAGCGAGAGAGGGGAGGATATAGAGATTGCAAGAAAGAGGGAGAGAGAGTAATAGAGATAAATGGGGAGAGAGCAAGAGAAAGGGAGATATAGAGATTGCAAAAAAAGGGAGAGAAAGTGACAGAGCTAGAGAGAGAGCAAGAGAGAGAGGGTTGAGAGAGAGGGGGGTATAGAGATTGCAAGAAAGAGGGAGAGAGAGCTAGAGAGAGAGAGAGCAATAGAGAGAGAGGGGAGAGAGAGGGGGTATAGAGATTGCCAAAAAAGGGAGAGAGAGCGAAAGAGCTAGAGAGCAAAAGAGAGAGAGAGAGAGAAAGAGAGAAAAGGTGAGAGAAAGAGAGAGGTATATATATAGAGAGATTGAAAGAAAGAAGGAGAGAGAGCGAGCTAAAGATCAAGGGTGAGATGGCAAGACAGAGAGGGGGAGAGAGCGAGAGAGGGGAGGATATCGAGATTGCAAGAAAGAGGGAGAGAGAGTGATAGAGATAAATGGGGAGAGAGCAAGAGAGAGGGAGATATAGAGATTGCAAAAAAAGGGAGAGAGAGCGAAAGAGCTAGAGAGAGAGAGAGCAATAGAGAGAAAAGGCGAGAGAGCGAGAGAGAGAGGGTATAGAGATTGCAATAAAAAAGGAAATGAGAGCGAAAGAGCTAGACAGAGAGAGCAAGAGAGAGAGGGAGAGAGAAGAGGGTATAGAGATTGCAAGAAAAAGGGGGAGAGAGCTAGAGAGAGAGAGAGCAATAGAGAGAGAGAGGGGAGAGAGAGGGGGTATAGAGATTGCCAAAAAAGGGAGAGAGAGCGAAAGAGCTAGAGAGAGAGAGCAATAGAGAGAGAGAGAGTAAAGGGGGAGAGAGAGGGAGAGAGGGGGAGAGAGATTGCAAAAAAGGGAGAGAAAGCAAAAGAGCTAGAGAGAGAGAGCAATAGAGAAAGAGAGGGAGGGAGAGAGAGAGGGGGTATAGATATTGCAAAATAAGGGGAGAGAGAGCGAAAAAGCTAGAGAGAGAGCAACAGAGAGAGATGGGGAGAGAGCGAGAGAGAGGGGGATATAGAGATTGAAAGAAAAAAGGGAGAGAAAGCGTAACAGCGAGAGAGAGAGAGAACAAGAGAGAGGGGGGAGTGGGAGAAAGAGGGGTATATTGAGAGTGCAACAAAGAGGGAGAGAGAAAGAGCAAGAAACAAAGAGCCAGATAAAAGATGAGAGAGGGAGGGGAAGGGAGAGGACGCGGTAATGAGAGGGGGGGGGACATAGAGCGAGAGGGGCAAGAGAGAGGGGGAGAGTGGAAGAAAGAGGGGTATATAGAGAGTGCAACAAAGAGGGAGAGAGAAAGAGCAAGAAACAAAGAGCAAGATAAAAGATGAGAGAGTGAGGGGAAGGGAGAGGGCGCGGAAATGAGAGGGGGGAACATAGAGCGAGAGGGGCAAGAGAGAGGAGGAGAGTGGAAGAAAGAGGGGTATATAGAGAGTGCAACAAAGGGGGAGAGAGAAAGAGCAAGAAACAAAGAGCAAGATAAAAGATGAGAGAGTGAGGGGAAGGGAGAGGGCGCGGAAATGAGAGGGGGGGACATAGAGCGAGAGGGGCAAGAGAGAGGGGGAGAGTGGAAGAAAGAGGGGTATATAGAGAGTGCAACAAAGAGGGAGAGAGAAAGAGCAAGAAACAAAGAGCCAGATAAAAGATGAGAGAGGGAGGGGAAGGGAGAGGGCGTGGAAATGAGAGGGGGGGGACATAGAGCGAGAGGGGCAAGAGAGAGGGGGAGAGTGGAAGAAAGAGGGGTATATAGAGAGTGCAACAAAGAGGGAGAGCGAAAGAGCAAGAAACAAAGAGCAAGATAGAAGATGAGAGAGGGAGGGGAAGGGAGAGGGCGTGGAAATGAGAGGGGGGGACATAGAGCGAGAGGGGCAAGAGAGAGGGGGAGAGTGGAAGAAAGAGGGGTATATAGAGAGTGCAACAAAGAGGGAGAGAGAAAGAGCAAGAAACAAAGAGCCAGATAAAAGATGAGAGAGGGAGGGGAAGGGAGAGGGCGTGGAAATGAGAGGGGGGGGGACATAGAGCGAGAGGGGCAAGAGAGAGGGGGAGAGTGGAAGAAAGAGGGGTATATAGAGAGTGCAACAAAGAGGGAGAGCGAAAGAGCAAGAAACAAAGAGCAAGATAGAAGATGAGAGAGGGAGGGGAAGGGAGAGGGCGTGGAAATGAGAGGGGGGGACATAGAGCGAGAGGGGCAAGAGAGAGGAGGAGAGTGGAAGAAAGAGGGGTATATAGAGAGTGCAACAAAGAGGGAGAGAGAAAGAGCAAGAAACAAGGAGCAAGATAAAAGATGAGAGAGGGAGGGGAAGGGAGAGGACGCGGTAATGAGAGGGGGGGGACATAGAGCGAGAGGGGCAAGAGAGAGGGGGAGAGTGGAAGAAAGAGGGGTATATTGAGAGTGCAACAAAGAGGGAGAGAGAAAGAGCAAGAAACAAAGAGCAAGATAAAAGATGAGAGAGGGAGGGGAAGGGAGAGGGCGTGGAAATGAGAGGGGGGGGACATAGAGCGAGAGGGGCAAGAGAGAGGGGGAGAGTGGAAGAAAGAGGGGTATATAGAGAGTGCAACAAAGAGGGGGAGAAAAAGAGCAAGAAACAAAGAGCAAGATAAAAGATGAGAGAGGGAGGGGAAGGGAGAGGGCGCGGAAATGAGAGAGGGGGAATATAGAGCGAGAGGGGCAAGAGAGAGGGGGAGAGTGGAAGAAAGAGGGGTATATAGAGAGTACAACAAAGAGGGAGAGAGAAAGAGCAAGAAACAAGGAGCAAGATAAAAGATGAGAGAGGGAGGGGAAGGGAGAGGGCGTGGAAATGAGAGGGGGGGGTGCATAGAGCGAGAGGGGCAAGAGAGAGGGGGAGAGTGGAAGAAAGAGGGGTATATAGAGAGTGCAACAAAGAGGGAGAGAGAAAGAGCAAGAAACAAAGAGCAAGATAAAAAGATGAGAGAGGGAGGGGAAGGGAGAGGGCGCGGAAATGAGAGGGGGGGACATAGAGCGAGAGGGGCAAGAGAGAGGGGGAGAGTGGAAGAAAGAGGGGTATATAGAGAGTGCAACAAAGAGGGAGAGCGAAAGAGCAAGAAACAAAGAGCAAGATAGAAGATGAGAGAGGGAGGGGAAGCGAGAGAAAGGGAGATATAGAGATTGCAAGAAAGAGGGAGAGAGAGTAATAAAGATAAATGGTGAGAGAGCAAGAGAAAGGGAGATATAGAGATTGCCAAAAAAGGGAGAGAGAGCGAAAGAGCTAGAGAGAGAGAGAGAGAGAGAGAGCAATAGAAAGAAAAGGCGAGAGAGCGAGAGAGAGAGGGTATAGAGATTGCAATAAAAAGGGAAATGAGAGCGAAAGAGCTAGACAGAGAGAGCAAGAGAGAGAGAGGGAGAGAGAAGAGGGTATAGAGATTGCAAGAAAAAGGGGGAGAGAGCTAGAGAGAGAGAGAGAGCAATAGAGAGAGAGGGGAGAGAGTGGGGGGTATACAGATTGCCAAAAAAGGGAGAGAGAGCGAAAGAGCTAGAGAGAGAGAGAGAGCAATAGAGAGAGAGAGTAAAGGGGGAGAGAGAGGGGGAGAGAGATTGCAAAAAAGGGAGAGAAAGCAAAAGAGCTATAGAGAGAGAGCAATAGAGAAAGAGAGGGAGGGAGAGAGAGAGGGGGTATAGATATTGCAAAATAAGGGGACAGAGAGCGAAAGAGCTAGAGAGAGAGCAACAGAGAGAGAGGGGGAGAGAGCGAGAGAGAGGGGGATATAGAGATTGAAAGAAAAAACGGAGAGAAAGCGTAACAGCGAGAGAGAGAGAACAAGAGAGAGGGTGGAGTGGGAGAAAGAGGGGTATATAGAGAGTGCAACAAAGAGGGAGAGAGAAAGAGCGAGAAACAAAGAGCAAGATAAAAAGATGAGAGAGGGAGGGGAAGGGAGAGGCCGCGGAAATGAGAGGGGGGCATAGAGCGAGAGGGGCAAGATAAAGCGAAAGAGAGAGAGAGAGAGAAAGGGAGATAATTCTCAGCGCTCATCTCCTTGTTCGAGATAATTTTCTCCTGTTTATTATCCGCCTCCCCTGTGAAATAAGACAAAAAAAAAATGGCTAACAACGGATGATTGCCTCATCAATTGCACCTGAGTCCACCCGTTATTACATCGCTTGTATTCGGCAATTCTATTCAAGGTTCGGAAAATATGGAACACAGGTAATTTTCTGACGCATGAAGAACAGAAAATTGTAGATATGTTCATAATGATATACATATATATATATATATATATATATATATATATATATATATATATATATATATATATATATATATATATATATATATATATATATATCAGTTTTTATTTATATATATATATATATATATATATATATATATATATATATATATGTATAGACAAAGATACGCACTGACAAATATAAGCATATACATATTTAATTTATAGCTATTAATGATTATCTTGATACACCTGTACGATATATATATATATATATATATATATATATATATATATATATATATATATATATATATATATATATATATATGGGAAAAAAGAAACAATGTTTTAGACAATATGTAAAAATAAAAATGGAATAAAGAATAAGCAATTCAACAACTAACAAAAATAAACTCAAAAACTCATCTTGTAAAGTTCCACCGAGATATTTCGGCCGTAGATACGACCATTTTCGATCAGTTAATAAACTTTATTTCAAAACGGAAAATTGTATAAATTTGAAAACTTTTCCGTTTTGAAATAAAGTTTATTAACTAATCGAAAATGGTCGTATCTACGGCCGAAATATCTCGGTGGAACTTTACAAGATGAGTTTTTGAGTTTATTTTTGTTAGTTGTTGAATTGCTTATTCTTTATTCCATTTTTATTTTTACATATTGTCTAAAACATTGTTTCTTTTTTCCCATATATATATATATATATATATATATATATATATATATATATATATACGGAGAGAGAGAAAACTGAATAGATAGATAGATAGATACACAGATAGTGTGAGAGAGAAAACGAGAGAAAGAGAGAGAGAGAGAATATAAATATATATATAAGATTATACATATAAATATATATATATATATATATATATATATATATATAAATATATATATATATAAAGATAGATGAAAGAAGAGGGATAAACATGTACGAATGGCAAATCTATTTCAACGTCGATTGTTCAATGCAAGGTGTACTCGGTAAAACATGTTTATTATTCTTTCCTTAAGCCAAGGCTTTTCAAAGATTAAAATCTTATCATCAGAGGAATTACATAGATAGATAAGTTGGCAGTGGAAAAGCCAAAATTAAAAAATTGAAATAATATAAAGTAATTCTACCTTTACGAAAGCCTTTCCTTTCCATCTTTAAATCTCATATCTAGTTACACGCACATTTTGACCCTCCGTTATTTAATAGTTTTTCCTCCTGTGACGATGTTAGTATCAGAACGTCGTGGACGTATCTCAAATGGAATCTTTGTTTTTATTTATCAGTGCAGTTCAGGATAAAGTATTCAGAAAAAATAAAAAATAAAAAATAAAATAAATAATTAAAATAATAAATACAAAAAAACAATCAGTTATAGTTTTAGTTTTATTACATTTGCTGCGGATATTAATATTTACTGCGTTATAAGCAATATTGCCATTCCACACGTTTTTGAGATTTGAAACACCGACCATTTGACAAAGAGATCTTCCTCGAAATATATTATGGAACACGGTCACACACATTACATCACAGTGTTGAAGTCTTGCCTAATCAAGTAAGATTTGCTATATAGAAAAAAATTATTTAAAAAAGTTTTTGAAAAATATATAATTAAATCACTTGTTTTTGTCTTACTTCTCCACGCCGACATATTTCCATGTCTTGCATTGTAATAGCCTTCTAATACTCCCCTCTCTCTCTCTCCCTCTCTCTCTCTCTCTCTCTCTCTCTCTCTCTATATATATATATATATATATATATATATATATACATAATATATAGAGAGAGATTATATATATATATATATATATATATATATATATATATATATACATAATATATATATAGAGAGATGATATATATATATATATATATATATATATATATATATATATATATATATATATATATATATATATATAATAATGGTAATAATCCAGGTGAAAAATATCCACAGGGTGGTAATCCAGAGAATTTTAACCGGGTTTATAAAAAGTGCTCAATATCAAAATAGAGCTTTATATATGATAATTTTATTTACACAGACATGTACAAAATCTGCGACACTGGCATGTCGATGTTATCGATCAACAGTTACTATAAACTGAGATCTCATCAGGCAGAGTTAGAATCCGATCTTAACCTCAGATCATATTTGGAGAGAATGAAGTGGAGGGGTAGAGACAGAGAAGAAGAAGGAAAGAAATTTAACATTTCAAAAATTAAAGCCGTTAAAATTAAAAATTAAAAATTAAAAATTAAAAAATCTAAAAATCTAAGGTCTAGAATCTGAAACAGACAGGGCAAATAAATAAATAAATAAATAAAAAAATAAGAATATATGGTGGAAAGAGGAACAAATAATGATGAGGGGAGAGACACATAGAGGAAAAAAGAAGAAAGAAAAAGAAAAAGAAGAAGAAAGAGAGAGAGAGAGGGCGTCTGTTGATTTAGGTCGGGAGGGAAGGAGGGGGGTGGTAGACATGCAAGAATTAGGTGTCAAAAAACCGTCGAGTTTATAAATGTCTTTTTCCAAGTGAACTGTAGTATGCGTGCGTGCAAACTGGGCTGATTGTTATATTGGTTGGGGCGGTGATAAAATGTGTCGCGGTTCCGGGTATATATTGTCTTTATAATTTGTCTGGAGTTAATTTGAATAAATAAGTATATTCGTTAAATGTAACAGGAATAGTAGTAGTAGTAGTAATAATAATAATAATAATAATAATAATAATAATAATAATAATAATAATAATAATAATAATAATAATAATAATAATAATAGTAGATACCCCTAATAATTGAGGTGAAATAATGAAAATAATAATAAATGAAGTATAATAAAAATACTAAAAAATACCAAAAAATATTAAAAAATATAACTAAAAGAATAACTGGAAAATGCTGGCGTTATTAATTATTAATAATAATAGTAATAATAATAATAATAATAATAATAATAATAATAATAATAATAATAATAATAATAATAGTGGTCAATAATATTTTAGAGTTTATAAAAATAATAGTTTAGGAAAGAAATAGAATAATTAAGGAATATTAGGAATCCTAGGGGGTAGTGATTATCGTAATAATATTAAATAATGATAAGATAATGTTTGCCGATATTATGATATGGGTTAATGGTTGCAATAATGCTGATCATATAAAAATAGTGGTTTAACAGACAACAGTAATCAGAGTGGTAATCCCAGTAATCTTAACAATAGTAGTGATGATAGTGAAAAATTATAGAAGTAGTCATAATGGTGGCAATAACAGTAGTAGTAGTAATAATAATAATAATAATAATAATAATAATAATAATAATAATAATAATAATAATAATAATAATAATAATAATAATAATAATAATAATAATAATAATAATAATAATAGATACCCCTAATAATTGAGGTGAAATAATGAAAATAATAATAAATGAAGTATAATAAAAATACTAAAAAATACTAAAAAAAATATTTAAAAATATTAAAAATATATAACTAAAAGAATAACTGGAAAATGCTGGCGTTATTAATTATTAATAATAATAGTAATAATAATAATAATAATGATAATAATAATGGTAATGATAATAATAATAAAAATAATAGTTTAGGAAAGAAATAGAATAATTAAGGAATATTAGGAATCCTAGGGGGTAGTGATTATCATAATAATATTAGATAATGATAAGATAATGTTTGCCGATATTATGATATGGGTTAATGGTTGCAATAATGCTGATCATATAAAAATAGTGGTTTAACAGACAACAGTAATCAGAGTGGTAATCCCAGTAATCTTAACAATAGTAATGATGATAGTGAAAAATTATAGAAGTAGTCATAATGGTGGCAATAATAATAATAATAATAATAATAATAATAATAATAATAATAATAATAATAATAATAATAATAATAATAATAATAATAATAATGATAATAAAGATAATAAAAATGGCAGTGGAGGCAAAAGTAAGGTAACAGTAAAACATGGCAATATTATTAATAATAGTGCTACTGTTAATTTCATTGCTGCAAATAACAATAACCATGATAGTAACGTCAGACATGGTGTCACCACTGATAACAATAATTATCTTGATAAAAAGTACAGAAATGAAAAAATGAAAAAATGAAAAAATGAAAAAATGAAAAAATGAAAAAATGAAAAAAAGGAAAAAATGAAAAAATGAAAAAATAAAATGAAAAAATGAAAAAATGAAAAAATGAAAAAATGAAAAAATGAAAAAATGAAAAAAATGAAAAAATGAAAAAAAGGGAAAAAATGTGAAAAAATGAAAAAATGAAAAGAATGAAGAAAATGATTCAATGACAAATAGTTAAGTTTAAGATATTAATAATAGTAGTAATAAATAATAATCTAAAAAATATATAATCTAAAAAATAATCTAAGAAATATAGAAATATTAATCAAAGAATGGATAAGCATAAAAGGGGGGTATTTAAGAGTAAAGAAAAATACAGAAGATGACCATTAGTGTTAATCGTTGTGGGTATGATAATAATAATAATAATAATAATGATAATAATAATAATAATAATAATAATAATAATAATAATAATAATAATAACAACAATAATAATACCAACCAATACTACCGCTTACAGTACTACTACAAATAATACTACAAACAAAAAAGCTACTACTATATATATATATATATGTACATAACTATATATATATATATATGTACATAATATATATAAATATATATATATATATATATATGTATATATATATATATATATATATATATATATATATATATATATATATATATATATATATATATATATATATATTAGAAATATCTTAACCGGTAGCACATCCATTCTTGCTGTATCATTTTGCGGTATTCGCCTCCCCATAATGGAAGCGTTGTTCATTCAATTAAAAAAAAAATCACTTGTTTTTGTCTTACTTCTCAACGCCGACATATTTCCATTTCTTGCATTGTGATAGCCTTCTAATACACCTCTCTCTCTCTCTCTCTCTATATATATATATATATATATATATATATATAGAGAGAGAGAGAGAGAGAGAGAGAGAGAGAGAGAGAGAGGTGTATTATATATATATATTAGAAATATCTTAACCGGTAGCACATCCATTCTTGCTGTATCATTTTGCGGTATTCGCCTCCCCATGATGGAAGCGTTGTTCATTCAATTAAAAAAGCCCAACATTAACCATGCTCGTTATGAGGGGTGCGAAGGCGTGTTGAAATGCTGTTGAATTTTTTTAATGTTTTTAATCACATGGAAACGTCCTCTTAAATAAATTCATTAATTTTATTTTGCATTCATCAATCATCCGCCTGAAGACGACCAATGATGGTCGAAAACGTTCGCGTTAAATATGGAGATTTCTTACACTCCATGATTAAAAGCACAAGATCTATCGTCCGACGAATAGAAAGATTAGATCCAAAAATCAACAAACAGAAGTTGGCACTCCTGTTCAACCATATATATATATATATATATATATATATATATATATATATATATATATATAAACATGCAAATGCTGAAAACTATTTATATGCAACATTTTTACTTACCTTTTGTGTAAAACCTCGAAGACTAACCTAAAAAATAAACGATCAGTAAAAAAAAAAATAATAATAATAAAAAAATAAAATAAAATTTTCAAAAACCTAGAAACCAAAAAAAAATAGACTCTACGCTTGCCCGTTTGATAAATTAGCATTTTGACATGTGAACTTTTCGTGTTTACAGCGTGACCTTTTAGGTCGACCAACACTCGTGACACTGATATCACGTGACCTCCGTACGACGGTTTCCACACGGGCCGCAACAACAAAACAAAACCCGCCTCCGTCACGCGACCCCACCCCCACACCCCCACACCCGCCCACCGTTCGATCGTATTCAAAATCAATGGTATGTCAATTCACTAAGAATGAAGCGAACATCATCTTAAAGAATCTGCATGACCTCTCCGTAAATAAGAGTCAATGGGTAAACAGCGAGATAAATCGATGTATGCACAGATATGTAAGAAGTAAAGACTATAACATATTTCGGGAAAGGCGTCATAGCTTGATAGTAAAGCATCAGATAACAGACATTGACATCGAGGGTTCGATCCTTGCCCAAGCTGGCTATGTTGATGACGGCTATATATAACTTTTTCTTCTACAATGATATATCTAATTGTAAGTAAGATCATGAAATCTTATTATAATGAAGTGTATGTGTCTGTTTTACCCTAACCTTTACCTGCCTTAATAGGGTACAAATCTACTTCGACATCTAGTGGGGATAATCTCTTCTCTTTCATACAGCCCCTTTCTCACAAAAGAGGCGTTGCTTTACTCTCTCTCTCTCTCTTTCTCTCTCTCTCTCTCTTTCTCTCTTTCTCTCTCTCTCTCTTTCTCTCTCTCTCTCTCTTTCTCTCTTTCTCTCTCTCTCTTTCTGTCTGTCTGTCTCTCTCTCTATCTCTCTATCTATCTATCTCTCTCTCTTTCTGTATCTCTCTCTTTCTCTCTCTCTTACTCTTTCTCTTTCTGTCTGTCTATCTGTCTGTCTCTCTCTATCTATCTATCTCTCTTTCTGTCTCTCTCTTTCTGCCTCTCTCACTCTCTCTCTCTCTCTCTCTCTATCTTTCTATCTCTCTTTCTGTCTCTCTCTCGCTCTCTCTCTATATATCTTTTTCTCCCTTTCTCTCTCTCTCCCTCTCTCTCTCTCTCTCTATATATATATATATATATATATATATATATATCTTTCTCTCTCTTTACTCGTTATTTCCACGGAAAATGTTCGACTGAGCTCCAATCTCTTGTTCCAACTTTTCAAACATTCACAGCAATAATCCACCTTTGCTACCACAACTAGAAACAGACTTTCTTTTCTCTTCCATTTCCATAGCTCCAGGCGTAATTGCTATAGACATAGCTTCTTTACAAGGGCTTCTTGTATGTGAAACACATTACCGTAGGACTGCTTCTCTTTTGTGGTCCGGAATTCAAACGATCGGCTATTTCGACATTGGTATTACGAAGTGGATTTTGTTATCTGTCAAGGCAAGAAAGGGGAGTGCTCTGAGTGGCACCTCCCCACATGTGGCAGCAGCGCCTCCCCACATGTGGCAGCAGCACCTCCCCACATGTGGCAGCAGCACCTCCCCACATGTGGCAGCAGCACCTCCCCACATGTGGCAGCAGTACTCCACTTTGGGCGGAATGTGACTCTTATATAATTAGAGGATGGCATCTGGGAGTCAGGTACATTCTGGAGTGGTGGAATGATCCAACAATGTTTTCAACCTCTGCTAGGATTTTCTGATCCTAAGCGTAAACAAAAAAATAAAGAAATCTTTTGGAAAGTCTGATTGAGTCGATGCATCTTAAAGAATGGCCCTTTTACTTACTAGTCTAGTCTATTACTAGTCTATTATAATTACTAGTTTATTACTAGTTTATTATAATTACTAGTCTATTACTAGTTTATTATAATTACTAGTTTATTACGAGTGTATTATAATAACTAATCTATTACTAGTTTATAATAATTACTAGTTTATTACAAGTGTATTATAGTTACTAGTCTATTACTAGTTTATTATAATTACTAGTTTATTACTGGTCTATTATAATTACTAGTCTATTACTAGTTTATTATATTTACTAGTTTATTACTGGTCTATTATAATTACTAGTCTATTACCAGTTTATTATAATTAATAGTCTATTACTAGTTTATTATAATTAATAGTCTATTACTAGTTTATTATAATTACTAGTCTATTACTAGTTTATTATAATTACTAGTCTATTACTAATTTATTATAATTACTAGTCTATTACTAATTTATTATAATTACTAGTCTATTACTAGTCTGTTATGATAACTAGTCTATTATAATTACTAGTCTATTATAATTAGTAGTCTATTACTTGTCTGTTATAATTACTAGTCTATTACTAGTCTATTATAATTACTAGTCTATTACTAGTTTATTAAAATAACTAGTCTATTACTAGTTTATTATAATTACTAGTTTATTATATTTATTAGTCTATTACGAGTTTATTATAATTACTAGTTTATTACTAGTCTATTATAATTACTAGTCTATTACTAGTTATTTATAATTACTAGTCTATTACTAGTTTATTATAATTACTAGTCTATTACTAGTCTATTATAATTACTAGTTTATTACGAGTGTATTATAATAACTAATCTATTACTAGTTTATTATAATTACTAGTTTATTACGAGTGTATTATAGTTACTAGTCTATTACTAGTTTATTATAATTACTAGTTTATTACTAGTCTATTATAATTACTAGTCCATTACTAGTCTGTTATAATTACTAGTCTATTACTAGTTTATTATAATTACTAGTCTATTACTAGTCTATTATAATTACTAGTCTATTACTAGTCTGTTATAATTACTAGTCCATTACTAGTTTATTATAATTACTAGTCTATTATAATTACTAGTCTATTACTAGTCTATTATAATTACTAGTCTATTACTAGTCTATTATAATTACTAGTCTATTACTATTTTATTATAATTACTAGTCTATTACTAGTTTATTATAATTACTAGTCTATTACTATTTTAATATAATTACAAGTCTATTACTAGTTAATTATAATTACTAGTCTATTACTAGTCTATTATAATTACTAGTCCATTACTAGTCTGTTATAATTACTAGTTTATTACTAGTCTATTATAATTACTAGTCTATTACTAGTCTGTTATAATTACTAGTCTATTACTAGTCTATTATAATTACTACTCTATTACTAGTCTGTTATAATTACTAGTCTATTTCTAGTTTATTATAATTACTAGTCTATTACTATTTTATTATAATTACAAGTCTATTACTAGTTTATTATAATTACTAGTCTATTACTAGTCTGTTATAATTACTAGTCTATTACTAGTCTATTATAATTACTAGTCTATTACTAGTCTATTATAATTACTAGTCTATTACTAGTCTGTTATAATTACTAGTCTATTACTAATCTATTATAATTACTAGTCTATTACTAGTCTGTTATAATTACTAGTCTATTACTAGTTTATTATAATTACTAGTCTATTACTAGTTTATTATAATTACTAGTCTATTACTAGTTTATTATAATTACTAGTCTATTACTAGTCTATTATAATTACTAGTCTATTAGAAGTCTGTTATAATTACTAGTCTATTACTAGTCTGTTATAATTACTAGTCTATTAGAAGTCTGTTATAATTACTAGTCTATTACTAGTCTGTTATAATTACTAGTCTATTACTAGTCTGTTATAATTACTAGTCTATTACTAGTCTATTATAATTACTAGTCTATTACTAGTTTATTATATATACTAGTCTATTACTAGTTTATTATAATTACTAGTCTATTACTAGTTTATTATAATTACTAGTCTATTACTAGTTCATTATAATTACTAGTCTATTACTAGTCTATTATAATTACTAGTCTATTAGAAGTCTGTTATAATTACTAGTCTATTACTAGTTTATTATAATTACTAGTCTATTACTAGTTTATTATAATTACTAGTCTATTACTAGTTTATTATAATTACTAGTCTATTACTAGTTTATTATAATTACTAGTCTATTACTAGTCTATTATAATTACTAGTCTATTACTAGTTTATTATAATTACTAGTCTATTACTAGTTTATTATAATTACTAGTCTATTACTAATTTATTATAATTACTAGTCTATTACTTGTCTGTTATAATTACTAATCTATTACTAGTTTATTATAATTACTAGTCTATTACTAGTCTATTATAATTACTAGTCTATTATAATTACTAGTCTATTATAATTACTTGTCTGTTATAATTACTAGTCTATTACTAGTCTATTATAATTACTAGTCTATTACTAGTTTATTATAATTACTAGTCTATTACTAGTCTATTACTAGTCTATTATAATTACTAGTCTATTAGAATTCTATTATAATTACTAGTCTATTACTAGTCTGTTATAATTACTAGTCTATTACTATTCTGTTATAATTACTAGTCTATTGCGCGTTTATTATAATTACTAGTCTATTACTAATTTATTATAATTACTAGTCTATTACTAGTCTGTTATAATTACTAATCTTTTACTAGTTTATTATAATTACTAGTCTATTACTAGTCTATTATAATTACTAGTCTATTACTAGTTTATTATAATTACTAGTCTATTACTAGTTTATTATAATTACTAGTCTATTACTAGTTTATTATAATTACTAGTCTATTACTAGTCTGTTATAATTACTAGTCTATTACTAGTTTATTATAATTACTAGTCTATTACTAGTCTATTATAATTACTAGTCTATTAGAAGTCTGTTATAATTACTAGTCTATTAGAAGTCTGTTATAATTACTAGTCTATTACTAGTTTGTTATAATTACTAGTCTATTACTAGTCTATTATAATTACTAGTCTATTACTAGTTTATTATAATTACTAGTTTATTAACAGTCTATTATAATTACTAGTCCATTACTAGTCTGTTATAATTACTAGTCTATTACTAGTTTATTATAATTACTAGTCTATTACTAGTATATTATAATTACTAGTACATTACTAGTCTGTTATAATTACTAGTCTATTACTAGTCTGTTATAATTACTAGTCTACTACTAGTTTATTATAATTACTAATTTATTACTAGTCTATTATAATTACTAGTCCATTACTAGTCTATTATAATTACTAGTCTATTAATAGTTTATTATAATTACTAGTCTATTACTAGTTTATTATAGTTACTAGTCTATTATAATTACTAGTGTATTACTAGTCTATGCTTGGTCTATTATAATTACTAATCTGTTATAATTACTAGTCTATTACTAGTTTATTATAATAACTAGTCTATTACTAGTCTATTATTATTACTAGTCTATTACTAGTTTATTATAATTACTAGTCTATTACTAGTTTATTATAATGACTAGTCTATTACTAGTTTATTATAATAACTAGTCTATTACTAGTCTATTATAATTACTAGTCTATTACTAGTTAATTATAATTACTAGTCTATTACTAATTTATTATAATTACTAGTCTATTACTAGTTTATTATAATTACTAGTCTATTACTAGTTTATTATAATTAATAGTCTATTACTAGTCTATTATAATTAATAGTCTATTACTGGTGTATTATAATTACTAGTCTATTATAATTACTAGTCTATTATAATTACTAGTCTATTACTAGTTTATTATAATTGCTAGTTTATTACTAGTCTGTTTTAATTACTAGTCTATTACTAGTTTATTATAATTACTAGTCTATTACTTGTCTGTTATAATTACTAGTCTATTACTAGTGTATTATAATTACTAGTCCATTACTAGTCTATTATAATTACTAGTCTGTTACTAGTCTATTATAATTACTAGTCTATTATAATTACTAGTCTATTGCTGGTATATTATAATTACTTGTCAATTACTAGTCTATTATAATTACTAGTCTATTACTAGGCTATTATAATTACTTGTCTATTACTAGTCTATTATAGTTACTAGTCTATTACTAGTCTATTATAATTACTAATCTATTACTGGTATATTATAATTACTTGTCAATTACTAGTCTATTATAATTACTAGTCTATTACTAGTCTATTATAATTACTAGTCCATTACTAGTCTATTATAATTACTAGTCTATTACTAGTCTATTATAATTAATAGTCTATTACTTGTGTATTATAATTACTAGTCTATTATAATTACTAGTCTATTATAATTACTAGTCTATTACTAGTTTATTATAATTGCTAGTTTATTACTAGTCTGTTTCAATTACTAGTCTATTACTAGTTTATTATAATTACTAGTCTATTACTTGTCTGTTATAATTACTAGTCTATTACTAGTTTATTATAATTACTAGTCCATTACTAGTCTATTATAATTACTAGTCTGTTACTAGTCTATTATAATTACTAGTCTATTATAATTACTAGTCTATTGCTGGTATATTATAATTACTTGTCAATTACTAGTCTATTATAATTACTAGTCTATTACTAGGCTATTATAATTACTTGTCTATTACTAGTCTATTATAATTACTAGTCTATTACTAGTCTATTATAATTACTAATCTATTACTGGTATATTATAATTACTTGTCAATTACTAGTCTATTATAATTACTAGTCTATTACTAGTCTATTATAATTACTAGTCCATTACTAGTCTATTATAATTACTAGTCTATTACTAGTCTATTATAATTACTAGTCTATTACTAGTCTATTATAATTACTAGTCTATTACTAGTCTATTATAATTACTAGTCTATTATAATTACTAGTCTATTACTGGTATATTATAATTACTTTTCAATTACTAGTCTATTATAATTACTAGTCTATTACTATTCTATTATAATTACTAGTATATTATAATTTTCCGGAGTAAATAGACACCCGTAAAAAAAAAACCCGCCAAGGAGGTTATCTATTCAAACGAATTAGTCACTATGTTTTCTTGTGTACAGCCTAGCGCCCATGTTGCTTGACCAATCGTCACCCAACTTGCTCAAAATATCGTTCATATTCTAACTTGAACCCCATTTACATTTCAAAAACGAGGCTGGATTTACGAGTGGCTGAAAAACAAACATTAACTAACATTTAAAGCACAAATTTAAGAAAAAAATCAAATAAAAAATTTAAGAAAAAAATCAAAGAAAAAATTTAAGAAAAAAAATAAAATACAAAATTTAAGAAAAAAATCAAAGAAAAAATTTAAGAAAAAAAATCAAATAAAAAATTTAAGAAAATGGTTAAAAAAAAGTTCGTGTAAAAAGATATTAGGTTAGTCCAGGTGGTAAATGTCCGCCGATAAGGTGTCCAATCGAAGGAAGTTTCGATGGAGAAGAAAAGGTTTCGTGGGGGCATCATAGAAAGGCGTTCAAAATATATCGTATATTGAGCTTTTACGATTTCACTATAGGTTCTTTCTACTAAAAGTTGACTTTTAGTTTCATATTTATTCTTATATATATATATATATATATATATATATATATATATATATATATATATATATATATAGTGCAACTTACACACGCACACACTATATATATATATATATATATATATATATATATATATATATATATATATATATATATATATATATATATGCGTAAGACGTGCAATCTATCTCTAATATATATATTAATTTAGCGGGAGATTATTAGATTCGGTTTATCGAAAATTAAAATTAAATAAAACGGACGAAAACTTCCGGAAATACAACATAATAATTTAATTTACTGATCGCTGAGGGAAGATGGCGTTGATTTAGGATGAGGTATAGGGTAAGAAATTACTATTTCCGGAAACGACAATCTATTTCTTGAATTCTAAATTCAGAAACAAAACAGCTAACCATTCTCCCTCCACCCCCACTTTCTCTCTCTCTCTCTCTCTCTCTCTCTCTCTCTCTCTCTCTCTATCTCTCTCTTTCATATATATATATATATATTTGATTTATGTATCGTTTGTTTGTATGTGAAAGTGTAATCGTTAAGTTAATTGAGGTGTGAGCGTTAATTGAGTTAGACTTTCATCGCTAATTTAGCGATTAGATAAGATCTGCAAGAAGTTGCCGCATCTAGAAATAACATGAATTCACACACATTATATATATATATATATATATATATATATATATATATATATATATATATATATATATATATATATATATATATATATATATATATATATAATGGTAATAATCCAGGTTAAAACATCCACAGGGTAGAAATCCAAAGAATTTAAAACCGGGTTTATAAAAAGTGCTCAATATCAAATAGAGCTTTATATATAATTATTTTTATTTACACAGACATGTACAAAATCTGCGACACTGGCATGTCGATGTTATCGATCAACAGTTATTATAAACTGAGATCTCATCAGGCAGAGTTGGAATCCGATCTTTACCTCAGATCATATTCTCTCCAAATATTGTTTCGGCTAAAACCAAGATATTGTTTTTCAAGAATTTTAAAGTATTTCAAAATATTTACTCATGTACGTTTTAAAATACGTTTTAAAATACGTTTAAAAAATACGTTTAAAAAACACATTTACAAACTACTCATTTTGGCCATCGTCAGTGTCAAGTTCAAAAAGTACAATAACTAAAAACAATGACAATACACGTTAGACATTTAATAAGAAAGTTTCAATTTTTTCAGAACGTTTTTTTTTTTTTTAAACCTTGAATTGCATATAACTGTCCAACTTCAGTACTTCGTTTGTAAAACAGCTCTAGTCACGCACTATAGAGATATAGGTGTATTCATGTTATAAAATAATCCTACATTAAAAGAACTTTGAATGTATGCACATTTTAAAAGAATAAAGTTATTCTTTTGAAATGCGTGTACATATGGATAAAAATTAAGTATTCATTTTTGGAGCTTCATTATAATATTCAGGGATCAGAGTTCTGTTTTTAGCAAAATTCCACTTTTTTTAAATTTTACTTACATGATAGCATTACGAATATCAGCCATGTTTATATATATATTATTTATTTCTGTTTATATATATATATATATATATATATATATATATATATATATATAAGTTGAAATAAATTTTTCATTCGTACATGTTTATCCCTCTTCTCTCATCTATCTTTATGATTGCTCTATCTCGTATATTGAGCTTAAACCATTTCACTATAGGTTCTATCTACTAAAAGTATACTTTTAGTTTCATATTTTATATATATAAAGTTTTAATTATTTTACCCTGAAAAATGGTGATGAAGGATAGATGTTCACAGGGGGAAAAAAACGTTTTTAATAAAGGCAAACAATTGGTTCGGCTAAAACCAAGGATATCATTTTCAAGAATTTTAAAGTACTTCAAAATATTTACAGATGTATGTTTTAAAGTACGTTTTATAAATACATAAAAATATGTTTAAAAAATACGTTTAAAAAACACATTTACAAACTACTCATTTTAGCCATCGTCAGTGTCAAGTGTAAAATGTACAATAACTAAAAACAATGACAATAAACGTTAGACATTTAATAAGAAAGTTTCAATTTTTTCAGGACGTTTTTTTTTATCTTGAATTGCATATAACCGTCCACTTAGTACTGAAGTGTTCCATGCTACATCACAAAATGGGAAATTCAAGGTAAAAAAAAAGTTGTATCAAAGAATTTAAAAAGCACAAGCTGTTTTGATGTTAATAAAGAGTTAGGATAGATTGAAAAATCTTTCACATTTATTCATATATATATATATATATATATATATATATATATATATATATATATATATATATATATAATAGAGTTTTAAGTATATTGCTCTCATCAGTGAAGGAAATAATATTTTAAAATGATACCCAATTGTGAAAAGATTAAACTTATATGATTAATTTTTACATAAAAGTTATAAAATGTACCTTATTTTAAATAAGAACCATTACGGTATTTTAATTAACTTAAATGTGAGAGAATAAGAAAAAATATTTAAATTGAATAGATAATTGTATTAATTCCGCACTTTGTTTCGTATTCAAATGAAGTAAATAGATACTCACAATATTAATGAAGTAAATTATGCAATGAGAATTATCTTTGAGTTAATATAAGTATTTTATAGATGAACAATAAGCATCACTTGATAGAATAGAAGAATAAGACTAAATTAAAATTGCTGGAATAGGTTAGCGAATAAGGAAACACATCTAAATTTGTATTAACTCTGCACTTAGTTTCGTATTCAAATGAAGTAAATAGATACTCACAATATTAATGAAGAAAATTATGCAATGAAAATTATCTTTGAGTTAATGTAAGTATTTTATAAATAAACAATAAGCATCAATTGATTAAATAGAATAAAACTAAATCAAAATTGCTGGAATAGGTTAGCGAATAAGGAAAAAAACATCTAAATTTGTATTAACTCTGCACTTAGTTTCGTATTCAAATGAAGTAAATAGAAACTCACAATATTAATGAAGAAAATTATGCAATGAAAATTATCTTTGAGTTAATGTAAGTATTTTATAAATAAACAATAAGCATCAATTGATTAAATAGAATAAAACTAAATCAAAATTGCTAACTCTGAAGTGTCTATTCAAGATGGCGGACCTCTGAGGGTCGAATGTGAGTTCAAAGTTTCCTTTTGAACGTTATCTATGATGTCACACTACGTTGTATTATGTTAAAAACTTTTTATGTACTTTCTGACGAGCTTGAGGTGGACAGATCCAATACTGACATAATAATGTTGGTTGGTTTACTTAAAGCGACACGATTCGTAAATTAATTTGCACTGAAGTGTATCTGTTTTGAAAATGTTTTGTAAGAAAAATAAAACCTTGGCGTTTTGAATATAAATGAACTTTGATTACTTACATCTGCTCTGTTGTTACTGGTTGATAATCATCGAGCTTAAATTGGAAGAGATTGGTAAACATAAAGTAATCGAAAGCATATGCTGAAACATATTTTCACAATCATATATATATATATATATATACATATATATATATTTATTTTTTTTAATGTGAGATGATATATATAATTATTTACACAATCAGACAACGCCGCAGCCAAAACCTATTAACCTGGTTTGTTTCTTTCATAGGTTGTGGGCTGCGGCGTTGTCTGATTGTGGAAATAATTATCTTTCTTCATGACTTGGATGAACTGTATAAGTTTAACAAAAAAGTGTGTTTTGGGCCGATATATTTGATGTTTTATATATGTTTATGTATTTTATATATTTTTTTATATATTTTTAAAGTTTAATTTTATTACCTGCAGTAATGTCATTGCGGTAATGGTCCTCTGAGGAGAATATTTTATTTGAAAACACATGAGTTAAGGACTTTAAAGAACTTTGCTTGAACTTTGAATTGTAATAAAATTTGATTCGCACCTTATTTTATTCTTTCACTTTATTTAGTGCTATTAATGATCTATCCAGTAAATTGAGCTTCATTTTTATCCGGATGTTCACTAATTAAATATATTAGTTGTCTCTTATATCTTTTGTTGTATTAACCTTATATATATATATATATATATATATATATATATATATATATATATATATATATATATATATGATAATTTTATTTACACAGACATGTGTAAATAAAATTATCATATATGAAGCTCTATTTTGATATTGAGCACTTTTTATAAACCCGGTTAAAATTCTCTGGATGACCACCCTGTGGATATTTTTCACCTGGATTATTACCATTATATATATATATATATATATATATATATATATATATATATATATATATATATATATATATACATATATACAGATACATATATATTTATATACATACATGTATATATATGAAGAGTTCGAATGCAAAACGCGATAAATCCAATTTGCTTATAGTAAGACATTAAACGTTAAAAAGACGAATCTATTAAATCTAGAATTCGACAAATAGCTTATTTTGATTAAAAACAAAAGGAAATTATACCAAGATCATATTATGTAAAACATTATTTGGGGGGGGGGATTGAAATTCAACACCTTTTGTAGGGATACCTTCGCAATTTTGAAAATGGCGTTTATCGCGTTTTGCATTCAAACTCTTCATACATACATATACATTACTATCCATCTATCAATTTGTTTCAGGCGTTGATGTATTCTATTAACTGGTTTAAAGTAGTTCAGAACTTCTTTCTTTTCTATTTCTAATAAAGCTAGTCTATTTAAAATGGCCACCGGACAAAAAAAAAAAAAAAAAAAAAAAAAAACAAGTAATAAAGTAAAAAGAAAAAAAAAAAAAAAGAAAAAACTGACGATTGAGACAGATTTGTCGACTTCCTTTCCTTTTCACACTGGAATCAGGCGTTTGATTTATGGGGAACAAAATGGAGGCTGACTCTTACAACGAGTTTATGCGGAAGTCAAAAGGGTTTGGCAAATGATCAAAACAGGAAGTTGGTCTCAGTGAAAGGTTTCATTTTGAAACAAACATTTACACCTACTGATGTATTGATACTGCTATTATAATACTCAGATAGAAGAAGACCCGCCATTAGACGGGTATTTGTCTAAGTGGGTCCAACAAACAAAGGATAAACCTTTCTATCGCCTAGAAATTCTTTTTATTAAATATCGCCATTCTAAATTAAGGTATCTTTTTTATACTTATATTTTTTATTTATAATATTCGCTCTATAGAGGCTTTTTATACTTTCTTTAGTCCTTTTTTACTGAATTACATATATGTTACACCGGCCGTTCTTACACAGGAGAAACAACACTGGTTGTCACTATAAATAGTGCGAGACACCAGAAGACAAAACGCAGTCTTGTAACTGTCGTTCAGTCGCTTTCTTGGCCTTTTAGCCAAGATCAAAGTGTAGTATCTGTCCCGATGGATACTGCACGAGACTGGTCCTGTGCAGTTCTAGTAGGTCCACCCTCCCAGGCTTTGATTCCCCTCTTTGGGGAGGAGTAAGTTTATTGCTTGCTGTCTGAGGCGCCCTTACCGGGGAATGCCGACGGGGCTGGCCAGGCAATTTTTAAAGGTAATAGGTGCTCTCCCTCTAGAGTGCTGACTTATCAAAACCCCACTTTCCGACCTTGTGTCACATTTTACTCTGTGGGGAGTAGATAAATACCCAGTCTTGTAACTGTCTAGCCAAGAGCTAGACACTTTCTTACTTTGTTAATACACTTGTTAAACCAACCTTCGACTTGACTTCATTTATTTATTATTTACTGTGGAACAACTTCACAACAATATATATACGAGAAGAACCCCCGTCCCAGGCTGGGTAAAATGAATTTTAAAGGAGTAGAAAGTGACTAACTTTGGTTTACTTTCGATAGTCTCATAACTCTCGCTTCCCTTATTTTGTCTTTTAGTCCTCATATTCCGTGAGCGATGTTTCTGACAAAGGGGGAAGAATTGCTGTTTTCTGGGTCGGAATTTATCCATCCAACACTTATCGTTGGCTAGTTTTTGACTATGAAGTAGTATTTTTTCAGCTCCTTGTATCAAGTGGCTTCATGCCTTGTCTGGAGCGACTTCTATAAAAAAAAGTCCCCAAAAGATGAGAGTCTATTTTAACATTCCCGAGAGTGCTCGACTTTAATTTCTTAAAGGGGCTTATTATAATAGTTATGAATAAATATTAAAGTATGTATACCTACAAACGCTAGTGTTTCAAGCTTATTGCTCTCGTCAGTGCAGGAAAGTAACAATTTCAGACGGTCGGGCGGCGCGAACCTGGTTATATTTATATATATACATATGTAAATATATATATATATATATATATATATATATATATATATATATATATATATATATATATATATATAAAGTTCGATTGCAAAACGCGATGAACGCCATTTTCAAAATGAAGAAATTGTCCTTACAAAAAGTGTTGTATTTCAACACTCGACAAAACATTGAAACAATGTGTTACATAATTTTATACAGGAATTTTTGCCTTAATTAAATCAGCTTTCATTCGAAGTCTAGATTTAATATATTCGTGTTTTTATTGTTTAAGGTCTCAATTTTAACGAATTGGATTTATCGCGTTTTACGTTGGAAAATGAATAAAGGGAAACCAAAGAATATATTTATGTATTCATCAACGTTTCGTCTTTATTTCATGACTTCCTCAAGACTTGAAATAAAACGTTGACAAATACATAAATAATATTTTTTGGTTTTCCTATTTTCATTTTCCATGATGTTGACATATAAGTTCCATTTTTTATCATATATATATATATATATATATATATATATATATATATATATATGTATATATGTGTGTGTGTGTGTGTGTGTACTCAAAATTACTAATATTATCTAAGCAAAAAACCAGACTCACTGCTAACAATACAGAAGCATTCCCTCTTCCATATTTCCAGTAACATAGAAGACTAGTCGAGAGTGTTCCGTGAACGTATTCGGAACTTCGCATTATAGCTTATTGACAGTCTATTTTTAACATACCCGAGAGTGCTCGACTTAAATTTCTTAAAACGGGCTTAGTATAATATTTATAAATAAATATTAATTTATTAATACCTACAGACGCTAGCGTTTCAAGCTTATTTCTCTCATTTCAATGTCGCCATACGAAGATTAAAATCAAGATATAATGATACTAAACTTCATGTCTATAAGCCTTATTCTATTTTTTATCAGAATCCATTATATGATTATTATTGTAGAAAGTGGGTACTTATGCAGTTTATGGACCGCGTTATTGTCGGAACATCTAGGCAAGTTACATAAACCCACGGAAGGTGCCGAACGAAAAATGTGTATTTTTGTGTGGAAAACTCTGGCCAACATAAAGTCGGGTGAGACGGGTTAAATTACATAACCTTGAACCATAGTCTGCACTCCGTAAGCTTCGACTTATCACGTAGTGGAAGGAAATAAATTAGAAAGAGTGCAGTACTAGCAGAGATCTCATTGACAGTTACCTAACCCTAACCCTAACACTAACCCTAACCCTAACCCTTACACTAAACCCTAACCCTAACCCTAACCCTAAACCCTAACCCTAACCCTAACCCTAACCCTAACCCTAACTCTGAACCATAACCCTAACACTAACCCTAACCCTAACCCTTACACTAAACCCTAACCCTAACCCTAACCCTAACACTAAACCCTAACCCTAACCCTAACCCTAACCCTGAACCATAACCCTAACACTAACCCTAACTCTAAACCCTAACCCTAACCCTAACCCTAACCCTAACCCTAACCCTAACTCTAAACCTAACCCTAACCCTAACCCTAACCCTAACCCTAACACTAAACCCTAACCCTAACCCTAACCCTAACCCTAAACCCTAACCCTAACCTAAC
>OY744554.1:39973371-39985871 GCA_963556195.1 Sepiola atlantica
ATGCGAGCAAGCATACACATAGATGTATGCATACACATAGATGTATGCATACATACATACACAGATAACTCCATTTCATCTCTTAGCGTTGTAGTCGACTTAATTGTTTAAAATTACTGCTACTGCGTTCAATTTAACCGCTAATTGAATTATTTACTTGCTTTTTTCTTTCACTCTTTCTTTCTTTCTCTCTTCGTATCAGCGGTCATTTATTTAAAAATTTTATTTCCTAAAAAAAAACGTTTTTTTTAACTTTAAAAAAAAAATTAACCCTTCATTCCTTCACCTCATTGCACGTGACATATTTATTAAAATTTGCGTCTAATAATTATAAAATATATATATATAAAACAATATAAAAAAATATATATATATATAAAAATATATATATATGAATATATGAAAATTCAAATAAATAAATAAATATAATACTAATACTAATGAAAATAATAAATTAATATAAATAAATAAGTCAGTAGATAAATGATAAATACATAAATATATAAATAAATAAATAAATATAAATATAAAACTAAATTAATAAATAAGTAAATAAGTATAAATATAAATATAAATATAAATATAAATATAACTAAAAATACAGAACTAAATATAAATATCGATATAAAGATAAATTTAGGTAATAAAACCTACATACATACAACGAAATAAATAGATGTAATAATAAATGTTAAAAGTTAAAATCCCACCGTGACACACGCAAGACTTCGCCCGTTGGAAAATGACATAGGTCAGTTACCCTGTTTGTGGAAAGTGTAGTTATTGAGTAGTCCCAGGTCCAAGTTTAGTCCAGCGTTGTGCGTGTTTAGTTTAAGGATGAGTTTAGTTTCATATTTTCGTCTGTGTTGTTGTGATCTAAATTTGGAGGCTATGAGGATGCATTTCATGTCATCTGTGGAATGGCTTGGTAGGTTGAAGTGCTCGGCCACTGGGAATCGTGTGGATTTCTCTCTAATAGTTTGTTTGTGATTGTTGAAGCGTTTGCGGAACTCCAGGCTTGTTTCCCCGACATAGTTACCTTTCGTGCATCTGGTACAGTATAATAAGTAAACTACGTCGGGGCTGTCGCAGATAAGAGGGGGGGGGTTAAGTTGGATGTTGGTGCCTGGAGGTGTGAATGTGTTGTTGGTGTTAATGCATTGACATATTTGGCATCTGGGTTTGTTACATGTTTTGTTTCCCTGTGGTGCGGGAATGTTGCGTGTTTTGGTCGATGTCAGCAAAGAGTGTAGGTTTGGAGGCTGTCGTCTGGCGCAGATGGGTGGTTTGTTGTATATAGTGCTGATGTTGGGGTCGTATTGTAATTGTTTGAATATGTTTTTGGGAGGGTCTTGTAGTTTGTTGGTGTTAGGGTTGAAGTCAAATACCATTGGTATTTGTGAGGATAGAGTTTTGTTTTTGTTGTTTGTTAGAAGATTTAGTCTGCTTGTTGTTGATGCTTTCTTTACTGATTGTTTATGTATATAGATATATATATATATATATATATATATATATATATATATATATATATATAGTGTGTGTCTGTGTATTTAGGCAGCATTTTCTCATCTATGCAAACTTTGTTAAATATAACACAATTCGTCTGTTTGATTATACCTTTTTTTATTTTCTCAATTTTCCTGATGGTCTTTTTTGTATTGAAATCAAAAAGTAAAAATAAATGTTTCATAGAGTTCACAGGTTTCACGAACGTTTTCGATTCTTCGTCGAATCATCCTCAGGTGTCAAAAGCAAATGAACAAAAAAGCTGGAGAAAGAAGAGGATTTTAAAAAGACAGCGAAGACAAAAATAACTGTGACAGATAAAAAAAATAAGCGTGACAGAAAAAACGTAAACTAACAGACAAAACATAAGCGAGATAGAAAAACATATGCGTGCAGAGAAAACATAATCGTGACAGATAAAATGTAAGCAAGACAGACAAAGAAAATAAGCGTGACATACAAAACGTATACATTAGGAACAAGGATTAAGTGTGACAGAAAAAAGCGTACGCACAACAGACAAAACATAAGCGAGGCTGAAAAAAAAGCGTGACAGAGAAAATGTAAGCGTGACAGAGAGAATGTGAGCATAACATACAAAACTTAAGCGTGACTGACAAAACGTATACATTAGGAACAAAGATTTAGTGTGACAAAAAACGTAAGCACAACAGACATAACATAAGCGCGGCTGAAAAAACAATAAGCAGGCAGAGAAAAAGTAATCGAGACTTAAGAAAATATAAACGTGACAGATAAAATGTCAGCGTGACAGGCGAAAGCATTAGGAACAAAGCTTTAGTGTGACAGAAAAAAACATTAAAACAACAGACAAAACATAAGCGCGGCAGAGAAAACATAAGCGTGACTGAAAAAAAATAAGCGTGACAGACAAAATATAAGCGAAACTGAAAAAATAAGCGTGACAGAGAAAATGTAATCGAAACTGAAAAAATAAGCGTGACAGAAAAAATATAAGGGTGACTAAAAAAATATGCGTGACAGACAAAATATAAGCGAGACTGAGAAAAATAAGCGTGACAGAAAAAATATAAGCGAAACTAAAAAATATAAGCGTGACAGAAAAAATATAAGCGAAACTGAAAAAAATAAACGTGACAGAGAAAATATAAGCGAAACTGAAAAAATAAGCGTGACAGAGAAGTGTGACTGAAAACAATGAGCGTGACAGAGAAAATATAAGCGAGACTGAGAAAATTAAGCGTGACAGAGAAAATGTAATCGAAACTGAAAAAAATAAGCGTGACAGAGAAAATATAAGCGAAACTGAAAATAATGAGCGTGACAGAGAAAATATAAGCGTTACTGAAAAAAATTAGCGTGACAGAGAAAATATAAGCGAAACTGAAAAATAAGCGTGACAGACAAAATATAAGCGAGACTGAAAAAAATAAACGTGACACAGAAAATATAAGCGAGACTGAAAAAAATAAGCGTGACAGAAAAAATATAAGCAAGACTGAAAAAAATAAGCGTGACAGAGAAAAAAAACGAGACTGAAAAAAATAAGCGTGACAGAGAAAATGTAATCGAAACAGAAAAAAACAAGCGTGACAGATGAAACTTTTCCGTTACAGGCACAACTTACGTGTAACAGACAAAACGTATGCCTTATAGACAAGCGTGACAGAGAAAACGTAAGCGTGACAGAGAAAACGTAAGCGTGACAGAGAAAACGTAAGCGTGAGAGAAAATATAAGCGTTACCACACAAAGCGTTAGCGTGACAGAGATAACGTAAGCGTTACAGACGGACCAACCAACCAACAGATAAATATGAAGATGCCAGGGTGCATCTAAAAACGAAAAACGAAAAACGAACAACGGAATCTTTAAAATATTCTCTTCAATAAAAAAACGAAATGAAAACGGCTTTAAATTATCGGAAATGAATTACTAACTACGAAATTCACAAAGCAGACAACAATGAAGATGGACACCAAAAATGGTGGTAATTATCACAGACATATGCGGAGTTCTTTAAAAATTGAAGGATGAATTAGCAAGCTTCTTTATTCATTGCATTTATATATAAATATGCATATATATATATATATATATATATATATATATATATATATATATATATATATATATATATATATATATATATATAAGTAATCTATGTGTATTATTTCTTTGATGATTAGTATGATTATTAATGGGTACTACTTTTAGAAAATTATGTATCTATATGTGAATATATTATTATTAATATTATTATTATTATCATTATTATTATTGTTATTATTATTATTATTATTATTATTATTATCATTATTATTATTGTTATTATTATTATTATTATTATTATTATTATTATTATCATTATTATAAAAAATACTTTTAAAATGTCTAAGTACGTATTATATTGAAGATCATATATTTTTTTAGTTTTTAATTTAAAAAAGTATAAAATGCGTAACGTACGATATTTTTTTAACAATTTGCGTATTTTCTGAAGATTTAACTTTTGATAAATGTCTAATAAAAGAGAATAACATACTCTTCTACTAAATATATATATATATATACACACACACACACACATATATATATATATATATACACACACACACACACATATATATATATATACACACACACACACACATATATATATATATATATACACACACACACACACATATATATATATATATATATATATATATATATATATATATATATATATATATATATATATATATTCCTTCCCTTCCCTTAATAGAAGTAGAATGCCTCGACGTCAAAGCCGCCGTTAAAGTGTTAAAATTATCATAATATTCGATTACATAGTACTGAGTGCACTCATCAAGTAACCTGCTGTACATATCTTGGCAATTAAAAAAAATAACTGGAATGGGTGCGCTGTGTGAGGTATGGGAGAAAAGGAGATAGAGTATCATGCTTTGGTAGTATATAAATGTTATCTTAGTTTTCTGTAACTATTGCAAGATCACATGTGTAAAGTGTCCCGCTGTTGCGAGATCCGAACCCCCTAATGATCTCAGGCAAACAATATCACAATCGAACGTGGATATGAACAATGAATTTTACAACTATAATTGAAAATGCACAAGAACTAGAACATTTATACGATGTTGGTTTGAAAAATAAGAGCACTGGTCGTGCTGTATGAGCTATGGGAGAAAGAGAGATCGGAGGACTGTCGGTACTGGTACAGCTTTTGAACCAGACTAAAACTGACTTTTTGTTCGCTATCTACCGGTTGTTTACGTAAACAGTAAGAAGATGCCGAAGTGTTTAGCCAATCAAAAGGCTCGAGAAGCAGATGTTTACTATGGATTTTCGAAGGGTTATGGTTAGGGTTAGGGTTATGGTTTGTGGTTTGGGTTAGGGTTGTGGTAAGGGTTAGGGTTGTAGATAGGTTTGGGTAAGAGTTAGGGTTAGGATTAGGGGTAGGGTTAGGGGTGTATTTAGAGTTGTGGTTAGGTTTAGGGTTATAGACATGGTTAAGGTTAGAGTTAGGATTAGGGTTAAGCTTAACGTTGTTGTTAGGGTTAGGGTTAGAATTAGGGTTACTGTTAGAACTAGGGGTGTGGTTAGAGTTAGGTTTAGGGTTAGGCTTGTGATTAGGGTTAGGCTTAGGCTTAGGGTTGTGATTAGGTTTAGGTTAGGGTTGGGTTAGGGTTAGTGTTAGGGTTAGGGTTAGAGTTGTGATTAGGGTTAGGCTTAGGCTTAGGGTTGTGATTAGGTTTAGGGTTAGGGTTAGGGTTGGGTTAGGGTTAGTGTTATGGTTAGGGTTAGGGTTGTGGTTAGGGTAAGGTTTAGGCTTTGGGTTGTGGTTAGGTTTAGGGTTAGGGTTAGGGTTAGGGTTAGGGTTAGGATTAGGGTTGTGGTTAGGGTTAGGTTTAGGCTTAGGGTTAGGGTTGTGGTTAGGTTTAGGGTTAGGGTAAGGGTTACGGTTATGATTATGGTTATGGTTAGTGTTAGGGTTAGGGTTAAGGTTGTGGTTAGGTTTAGGGTTAGGGTTAGGGTTAGGATTAGGATTAGGGTTGTGGTTACGGTTAGGTTTAGGGTTAGGGTAAGGGTTACGGTTATGATTATTGTTATGGTTAGTGTTAGGGTTAGGGTTACGGTTGTGGTTAGGGTAAGGGTTAGGCTTAGGTTTGTGGTTAGGTTTAGGGTTAGGGTAAGGGTTAGTGTTAGGGTAAGGGTAAGGGTTAGAGTTAGGGTTAGGTGTATTACCACGCAGAGAAGGAGGGGTTCCTGGTCACAGTACCCAACAGAAAAGCCGAAACATCCTTTCCACATCTGCGCTAACGCCAAAAGAAAATGGGCAAAAATTTTTTATAAATGACTAAAAGAAATTCTCGCTCCCCAACAAAAAAAGCTTGTACAACTTTTGAACTGGACTAAAATGAACTATTGTTTTAACCCTAACCCTAACCATACCCTAACTTACCCTAACTCTTCGGTTTTTGTCTAGGTCAAAACCTGAACCAGTACCAAAAAAAAAACGAAATAAAATCTGTAAAAATCATTGTTTTATTGATCATGTTCTTTACAATCTTTTATTTTTAGTAAAAATCACAATTTAATGAAAAACATTTTATTTAAACTTTTTCAGTAAAAAAAAAATATTTCAGTGATTTTCTTTGTCCAAAAATAAACTGTCATAAAAATAAACATACGGTGAGTGTTTTATCTTTCATTATTTTTTTTTTATTTAAAAAAAAAAATGTAGCCTCGTTTTAATTTTGACGTCGGCTCGTTTTTATTCGTCTTTTTTGCGTCGGCAAAAGTCGGTTTTGTCTGGCTCAAAAACTGGTACCGAATTGTATTACAATTTGAACGAAGTAACTAACAGTTACATTTTCTTTTGGCTAAGATCAAAGTGTAGTATCTGTTCCGATGGATACTGCACTCCATAGACTGGTATTGTCTTGGCCTTCGGGACTTGATTTACGCCGATCTATGGGTCTGTCCTGTGCAGTTCTAGGAGGTCCACCCTCCCAGGCTTCGCCTCCCCTCTTTGGGGAGGAGTAAGTTTATTGCTTACTGTCTGAGGCGCCCCTACCGGGGAATGCCGACGGGGCTGCCCAGGCAATTTTTAAATGGCCAGAGTGCTCACCTCTCGAGCGCTGGCTTTTAACCCCACTTGCTCGACCCGATCTTGGGTCACATCTTACTTGTGGGAGTAAGATAAAACTGGCCTTGTGCCTAACTCCGCGAGGAGTAAATAAAAATAAAAAATTTTTTTTAAAAAAACTGCCTTTTGGCTAAGATCAAAGTGTAGTATCTGTTCCGATGGATACTGCACTCCATAGACTGGTATTGTCTTGTCCTTCGGGACTTGATTTACGCCGATCTATGGGTCTGTCCTGTGCAGTTCTAGGAGGTCCACCCTCCCAGGCTTCGCCTCCCCTCTTTGGGGAGGAGTAAGTTTATTGCTTACTGCCTGAGGCGCCCCTACCGGGGAATGCCGACGGGGCTGCTCAGGCAATTTTTAAAAAGCCAGAGTGCTCACCTTCTCGAGCGCTGGCTTATCTAATCCCATTTTCCCGACCTTGTGTCACATCTTACCATGTGGGAGGTAGATAAATAACAAACTGCCTTTTGGCTAAGATCAAAGTGTAGTATCTGTTCCGATGGATACTGCACGCTTGTCCTGTGCAGTTCTAGGAGGTCCACCCTCCCAGGCTTTGCCTCCCCTCTTTGGGGAGGAGTAAGTTTATTGCTTACTGTCTGAAGCGCCCCTACCGGGGAATGCCGACGGGGCTGCCCAGGCAATTTTTAACTGGCCAGAGTGCTCAACTCTCGAGCGCTGGATTTTCAAACCCCACTTTCTCGACCCGATCTTGGGTCACATCTTACTTGTGGGAGTAAGATAAAACTGGCCTTGTGCCTAACTCCTGGGGAGGAGTAAATAAAAACTATCTTTCTATTGGCTTTATTTTCAATGACTTCTGTTCACACGTCATATTGTTCAGGTCGTTCAACTATGAGAACTGGTAAATGAAAACAAAAAAACGAAACACAAAGTACCAACGAATAAACGAACATGTGACATTTCTTAATGTAGCGGTCATCGTTCATTGCCTTTAGTGGACATCGAGCGGACGAAAGGGGTTCAATGAAGCGACACGGGCAACATAAAGAGTTCAATTCTAAACGGAGAACACGAGATCTATGAGTCGCTTTTCCCCTTTTTCGTAGATCAGTGCGCACGCCATCGACCGTTGAAACGTGAATGACGGATCAAAAGGGTTTCCTGTCAACATTGAGCTCACCCGTGGATAGAAGACGAAGACACTGCAGTTCAGTTTGATCCACGCTTGACGTATCAAGTTCACAGATCAACCAATTGAGTCATCTTTTTCCCCGGCGATTCTAACAATCGAGACACGAGCACAGAATGAATGTCAAATAGAACGATATTAATATATTAATATATCAACACGTACTCTGATCATTATATATATATATATATATATATATATATATATATATATATATATATATATATATATATATATATATATAGTGAATGCTTTTATTCAAACATGTACAAGGTCTGCTACACTGGCATGTCGATGTTATCGATCTACAGCTCTCAAGAGCTGAGGTCTCATCAGGCAGAGAGTTTCTTCCTGGAATTCAGCGACCAGGTTGGATCATAATAAAAAATTCTCTGCCTGATGAGACCTCAGCTCTTGAGAGCTGTAGATCGATAACATCGACATGCCAGTGTAGCAGACCTAGTACATGTTTGAATAAAAGCATTCACTATACAGCTCTATATTTTTATTGAGCACTCTTTTATAAGCCCGGTTTGATTCCCTTTAGATTTCTACGCTGTGGATTCTTACCCTACCTGGATTACTATATATATATATATATATATATATATATATATATATATATATATATATATATATATATATATATATATATATATATATATACATTTTAAGATGAGATGAATTAGATGCACATTTCGGTTGTGTACATAATAGTTTATTTCGACCTTATTTTGGTCTCCTCAGATGTATCTTCAACCACGATTCAGAACTGCATGACGAGAAAAATGGCACCGTTTTATATGAAACCGAATAAAAAATAAATTAATTAAAATATATATATATATATATATATATATATATATATATATATATATATATATATATATATATAGATATATCACTACCCTCTACAATTCTCCCCTTCATTATAACGACCAATCAGAAAAGATCTTTTTAATTTTTTTACTTTTTAATTTTTTTACTTGTTTATTTTTTTATTTATTTTATTATATATATATATATATATATATATATATATATATATATATATATATATATATATATATATGCAAAAATGTAGAGAAGAAGTATAAATAATTTACACAGGTGAGCATAAGAATCGTAGACTTCTTCTTTGGTGCAGTTTAACAAAAATTACCAATAATCGGAAATGCTTTTGAAGTCGTCTTTCTCAGCCTTTTTTTTTGTTCGTCCATTTTTTCCACCTTCTGCGAATTTTCTCCCGCCAAAAACAAAAACGAAAATGAAATACGATCACTTTTTCCTTTTTTTTCATCTCGTTTTTGTTATTGTTGTTTAATCAAATTACTTGTCGGGGAATGTCTGTAATATAAAAGAACACAGAGCGAACACCCGACGTTGCTCGGGATTGAGTGAGAAACACAATGGTCGTTTTTCACATAATACACCATTACTTCTTTTGCCGCACTCTCCCGCCCGTTTCAGCCCTAATTCGCGTTTTAATTACCTGGTGTCTTAGAAGAGCTTTCATGACAGGTGTGAAAGGACATTGTCTTCTAGGATGATTGGTAATTTTGAAGGAGGTGGGTTTCCAAATATGATCTAAGGTTAAGATCGGATTCTAACTCTGCCTGATGAGATCTCAGTTTATAATAACTGTTGATCGATAACATCGACATGCCAGTGTCGCAGATTTTGTACATGATTTCGTGAATAAAAATAATCATATATATATATATATATATATATATATATATATATATATATATATATATATATATATATATAACTTGTTTGTTTTGCTGGAGATAGGGAATCTTGCCCTATTCCAAACATTAACCCGCTATTTCATAGACTCCAACCGAGAGATCATTTTAAGATGCTTATCGTCTTATTAAACGCAATTGTCTGTACCTCTGTTTCACTTGGTTCACCGAGTATATTCGCCAGGTAGTTTTTGAAATTCTTTTTCATGGGTCCGGTTGCTCTTATAATGAATGGAATGATGGAGATCTTCCTAAGAGTCCAGTTTCTTTTCATGTCGTAATAAGACATTGGTGTTTCGTTATCTTCTCCCTCCAAGTATGTCTATGCACAATATTGATACCTTTATATATATATATATATATATATATATATATATATATATATATATATATATAGATGCTTACAAAACGAATATGAACTCTATATTTGATACCTATCTCGCGGTGCATACGCGTCCTCATATTAAAAAGGGAAAGAAAAAACAACTAACACCACACGTCCATATTATACCAACAAGGACGGAGTAATCCAATAAGATCAGGATTTCCAGACACACTGATGAGGCCAATTTTACTTGGCGAAATATTTGTAATTATTATAAACTAAAATGAAAATTTATAAAAGAAGAAAAAAAAAAGAAAAAAAAGAGAAAATCTGTTACGATTTTTCTTTTAAATTAATATCGCATCTTAAATATGCTTTGAAGGTATTTTGCCTCTTTTCTTTTATATATATATATATATATATATATATATATATATATATATATATATATATATATGGTACTTAGAAGGCAATACAATGCAGAGGTGTGACGGATAGGCACAAGTCGGAACAAATAAGACATATAATGGAGGAACAGGTTAAATAGTTTCAACTTTTAATACAATGTATACAAACACACACACACACACACACACACATATATATATATATATATATATATATATATATATATATATATATATATATATATATCGTTTTCTCCAACTGAAACAATTTCTTCCGCTCATATCATATTCGACTTTTAGTTTTTAATTTACCATTCTGACGTTTCCTCTTAGAGGGTCAGACGATAAGGTCTTAAGGTAATTTTAACAATTTTCCTTTTTTTCCACCCGCCTGTTTCATTGATTAAAATAATGCTTCCTCTGAAATTGATCCTACGATTCTGTTGTACACGAAATTTACTTATATATATATATATATATATATATATATATATATATATATATATATATATATATATATATGCAAAAATGAAGAGAAGAAGTATAAATAATTTACACAGGTGAGCGTTAGAATCGTAGACTTCTTCTTTGGTGCGTTTTAACAAAAATTACCAATAATCGGAAATGCTTTTGAAGTCGTCTTTCTCGGCCTTTTTTTTTTTTGTTCGTCCATTGCGAATTTTCTCCCGCCAAAAACGAAAATGAAATACGATCACTTTTTCCTTTTTTTCATCTTGTTTTTTTTTAATTTTTTTTTTTTTAATTAAATTACTTGTCGGGGAATGTCTGTAATATAAAAGAACACAGAGCGAACACCAACGTTGCTCGGGATTGAATGAGGAACACAATGTCGTTTTTCACATAATAAACTATTACTTCTTTTGCCGCCCGTTTCAGTCCTAATTCGCGTTTTAATTACCTGGTGTCTTCGAGGAGCTTTCATGACAGGTGTGAAAAGAAAATTCACTTCAAGATGATTGGTAAATTTGAAGGCGGCGGATTTATCGCGTTTTGTATTAGAACCATTCATATATATATATATGCATAAGTCAAGGTAAAATAAACGCCAACAAAGTTGGTATATTCTTGATCAGCGTTGCCGGGAATGAATGATATATACAATTAAAAATATATATTCATACTTTAAGGCTCAACTGACCAAGATTTCGTTAGGGGGCTTGGATTGTCAGTCATTTTATTCAGCTATTTTATTTACTAAAGGGAAATAACTCTGATTTTTATGAAAGAGTTAATTCCCTTATGCCGACTCATTCTTTGAGCAATCTATATCAAAGAGAGCTGTTTGTATGCGTATAATGTCTAGCTAGAGAGAAATGGATTGGGCAAGGAAGAAAGAATGGCTAGAGAGAGGGGGATGGGAGAAAACGGAAAAGGGGGAAGGACAGAAATGTAGAGAGGCAGATAAAGAGATAGAAGTTTTAATAGAAATATGTTATACTTTTGCCCTGGGCAGCGCTGGGTTTCCCTGCTAGCATATAAATATAAGAGAGAGAGACGACCTCTACAGACGAATTCGATTATAATAGAAAGTTAATCTCAAATGTGTAATGTCTCTTGCAGTTTGATATATATATATACATATATATATATATATATATATATATATATATATATATATATATATATATATATATATATATATATATATATATATATATATATATATATATATATATTCCATGATAAATGCCAGTATACTGAAATCATGTGCGAGCACAACAGGGCTATGTATTTTACTGATAGGAATGTTTCTTCAGCGCACCTCACACACTTCATCCACTCATGCATAGAGATTTATACTGTAGTGATGTGATAATGAAACGGTTTGGTTGATATGTAGTCATACCCTTAATGACAATAAAAGTGTAAAACTTTGGGAATTTCCTTGCTTTTGTACATTTAGTGTATATGAATTTTCATCTTAACCCTATTAAGGGCACATGATTTCAGTATACTGGCATTTATCATGGAATGTCACTACTTTTGTAAAGGCTATGCCTCAAGACAATGGTAATTTTTAAGTTTTTTTTTAATTTTCTGGAAAACTAATGTATATGGTACACTGAAATTAAAATGCCATCAACTAGACCCTAGAACCTCTATCTCTGCCAAAAATCAGCTGAATCCATCAAATAGTTGATGAGATACAGGGTGGCACACACGTACGTACGTACGTACGTACACACGGATAACACAAAATC
>OY744554.1:39988371-40005871 GCA_963556195.1 Sepiola atlantica
TATATATAAGGGAGAATCAGAGGACGCTTACATATGAATTCGATTATAATAGAAAGTTAATCTCAAATGTATAATGTCTCCTGCAGTTTCGTAACTCGCGTCTGAATTGTCTGGTGTCTGAGATGAGCTTTTATGACGAGTATGAAAAGAACATTCTCTTGAGACGGGGTCTTCCAACTGACCTCCGCATTTCTTCGATTTTTTTTTTTAACAAAAGAGTGGAATTTCTCAAATCACAATCTTCATTCACGGCTCGCCGTGTGGCAAGGGTCAGAGTATTAACCTAAAGACCACAATTCATGTGCGTCGCCTAATCGATAATATCGGATGACGTTGCCCAGCATCTCTAAACTGCGTTTATCTTTTCCGAAACAGTGATGTCTAAAATAGAGAAGTCCTCTTGGGACATACTATTATAATCCCAAATGTCTGACTTTTTTTTTTAAATAAGAATCATGTGCATTTAGGAAGAAACAGCTGATTCAAGAATGAGTATTGCACCAAGAGACGATGGGAATTACAAACAAAAACTATAAAGGCACAAACGACGACATCATTTTCCTAGGGATGGCACAGTGGCTTAATTAGTATCGACGCGGACTGAGAACCTTGGTGTGCCAGGTTCAAATCCAAGTCATTCCACTGAAAACGCTTCCATCAAACCCACATAAACACTTGTGTCTAATCTCCTAGATTGGGGGGGGGGATAAATAAATAAAAATCACGTTAACACTTGTCAACGGGTGGTTTCTGTTTTTATCTTTAAAAAAAGATATTTACCTGAGCTGAACGTGAAGACATCTGAGTACGCAATCTGAAAAGCTGTAAGCCAGAAAACGATAAGTGAATGGATAAATTCAATGTGGTTCACAATGCAGTCTCTTCGAGCCGTGATACTGACTCACTACTTGCGTGATCTACCTGACCTTAAAGTGAAGACATCTGATTACGAAATTTGAAAAGCTGTACGAAAGAATTGTTGTTGTTTTTTTGTAAACGCGCAAAAAACAGTCAATAAGGGAAGACGTTTATTTTTTTTATTAGCAAGAAGTGTCGACCTAACTCAGGATTTCACTCTACTCACAATACTTTATTTATGCCTCCTGTTTTTTATGGAAATCGCTCCTGACAAAACATGAAGCCAGGATATAAGGCGCGAACAAGAACAAAAGATAATTATCGCAAAGACAGTAGATGCGTATTGCCTTAGTCTTGAAAAGACCAAAGCTATAGTTAGGAGGAAAACAGTCAGCAGGAACATAGTTCCACAAGCATGCAGCTTTTCAAAACAAGCTACTGGAATAGGAAGCTGTATTACAATGAGGTATCAAAACCGCGAATTGATGAAGATAACTAGACCAACGATTTAAACAAGCTGGGACAATTCTGAAGAATACATGCCATAATAGTATTTATAGAAAAGACTGAGACTAGCAACATCACGTCTGTGAGTTAAAGGGTGCAGAGAAAAAGAAAACAAATTACAGATACGTTTCTGCACATTATCAAGAACCCTCAAATGGGACAGAGATTCACCAGCCTCAGGTGTGAGAAAGTGTTTGGAGCGGTAGAGAGAACCGACTGTACGAGAAGCAAGGGGTCTAAGGTATGAACTCCTATGAAGATTTAGTGAGAGAGAGATAGAGACCAAGAAGTTTCAGAGTCGATTTCTCCTCAAGAGCAGAGCCATCCATGAGCATCTCAGGAATAAAAAGAGACACGTGTACGATTGAAAAGAAAGGAACACGTGTACGATTGAAAAGAAAGGGGCACGTGTACGATTGAAAAGAAAGGAGCACGTGTACGATTGAAAAGAAAGGGGCACGTCTACGATTGAAAAGAAATGGGCACGTCTACGATTGAAAAGAAAGGGGCACGTCTACGATTGAAAAGAAAGGGGCACGTCTACGATTGAAAAGAAATGGGCACGTCTACGATTGAAAAGAAATGGGCACGTCTACGATTGAAAAGAAAGGGGCACGTGTACGATTGAAAAGGAAGGGACACGTGTATGATTAAAAAGAAAGGGGCACGTGTACGATTGAAAAGAAAGGGGCACACCTACGATTGAAAGATGCGAGCTGAGTCTTAACAGGATTAAACGAAACAAGCCATCTCGTATCCCAATCCACAACTGAACCCCGGTCAACTTCTAGATCAGCTGCATATTTCGACTGATTCGAGGGAGATGAACGAGAAGCATCACCAGAATAGAGATTGGTATCATCAGCATGATTTTCTGAATAATATTCTCTGGTAGATTATTTATATAGAGAAGAAACATTGTATTCTAATAGAACCCGAGGAACACAAGCTGTGATAGGGGAAAAAGATTGAAGGGACACCTAACTAATATTGTCGGAAGAAACTGAACTTTATAAAAACTCTCTGACTTAGTGTGTCATATTTAAGGTTTAAATTTCATTAATATCGAGTATATATAGTTCAAGTTTTAAGAGAGATTCTGTCTGCATAGCTTCCTAAGAGAATGCAGAGAGAAACTTGGCACATTCAGGGGTACGTCAAGATTCAGGACAACTCCATTGTCTTCCTCGAAAAATATTTCTGAATGTTGACCCATCTGTTTTTGATCTCCAAAAGAATGAATGTATTTTTTAAATGGGTTTATATTCTGGTCGAAGCCATGCTGCAAAAGACTTTATCAGTTTTTATGTGTATCTTGTGTAGTTTTTTTTTTACTTTTCTGTAGACACACATGCAAACAAACAACTGTCATTTATATTATATATATAATATGGGGACAAAAAATGAAAAAAGAGAGTTCTGACAGCAGAAAATTGAGTGCAAAATTAGAATGGAAAGCAAATGAGGAAGAACTAGCAAATGAGAGCATGCACGAAATGAGATTAAAAAATGTTGTGATAAAGAAATGGAGAACAAGAATGAAGAGCAAACGAAACAGACGGCAAAAAATGTAGTCTACATAAAAGGGAGAGAAAAATGGAGAGGAAAAGTGTAGAGTAAAAAATGTAGAGTCTAAAAAATATGGAGGGAAAGGGGAAATTAATAGATGCAGGGTAAGGAAAGAGAATAAGAAGGGGGACAAGAAATGCGGGGCAAATTATGCAGAGCCTAAACAAAAAGGGGGCTAAAAGGGGAGAGAAAAAATGTCGAGTCTAAGGAATATCGAGGGAAAGGGGAAATGAAGAGATGTAGGGTTAAGAAAAGAGAATAAGAAAGAGGGCAAGAAATGGGGAGCAAAACTGTAGAGTAAAAAAAGGGAGAGCAAAAATGAAGAGCCAAATGAAAATAGAGGAGCAACACATGGGGAGCAAACACTGTAGAGTACAAAGAAAAGGGAGAGCAAAAATAGAGAGAAACAAGTGAAAAAAAGGAGAGCCACACATGGTGAACTGCCAATAATAACGCAAAGGGGTCAAATAAAAATTGAGTGAATTTTGTTCTTGATATTAAAAGAAAAATTAAATAGGTAAAGATATATACAATGTTTTTGCTAAAGAAATAAATCCAGCCATGAAATGACAGATGATCGTTACTGACAGCTCGACCTACTTTTCGACTAGAGTTATTGAAATTTTACAGGTTAAGCCAGAGCGCCTACTAAAAAGAATAGTTAAGTCGTTTTGATCTTGTACCTATTTGAAATGTACTTTGATTCTCTAGGTTGATGCCAAACTCTGCTGACCACATCTGAGAGGAGTTAGGGACCAACTGTAGAGTACAAAAGAAAAGGAGAGCAAAAAATGGAGAGCTTTAAATAATAAAGGGAGAGCAACACATGGAGAGCAAAAGCTGTGCAGTACAAAGAAAAGTGAAGGCAAAAATATAAGGAAACAAATGAAAAAAAGAAAGCCACAAACAGAAAGCAAAAACTGTACAGTACAAAGAAAGTGGAGAGCAACAGATGGAGAGCATTACATGAAAAAAGGAGAGCAACACATGGAGAGCATTACATGAAAAAAGGAGAGCAACACATGGAGAACATTACATGAAAAAAGGAGAGCAACACATGGAGAGCATTACATGCAAAAAGGAGAGCAACACACGGAGAGCATTACATGAAAAAAGGAGAGCAACACATGGAGAGCATTACATGAAAAAAGGAGAGCAACAGATGGAGAGCATTACATGAAAAAAATCGAGCAACAGATGGAGAGCATTACATGGAAAAAGGAGAGCAACAGATGGAGAACATTACATGAAAAAAGGAGAGCAACACGTGGTGAACATTACATGAAAAAAGGAGAGCAACAGATGGAGAGCATTACATGAAAAAAGGAGAGCAACAGATGGAGAACATTACATGAAAAAAGGAGAGCAACAGATGGAGAGCATTACATGAAAAAAGGAGAGCAACAGATGGAGAGCATTACATGGAAAAAGGAGAGCAACAGATGGAGAACATTACATGAAAAAAGGAGAGCAACAGATGGAGAGCATTACATGAAAAAAGGAGAGCAACAGATGGAGAGCATTACATGAAAAAAGGAGAGCAACAGATGGAGAACATTACATGAAAAAAGGAGAGCAACAGATGGAGAGCATTACATGAAAAAAGGAGAGCAACACATGGAGAGCATTACATGAAAAAAGGAGAGCAACAGATGGAGAGCATTACATGAAAAAAATCGAGCAACAGATGGAGAGCATTACATGGAAAAAGGAGAGCAACAGATGGAGAACATTACATGAAAAAAGGAGAGCAACAGATGGAGAGCATTACATGAAAAAAGGAGAGCAACAGATGGAGAGCATTACATGAAAAAAGGAGAGCAACAGATGGAGAGCATTACATGAAAAAAATAGAGCAACAGATGGAGAGCATTACATGAAAAAAGGAGAGCAACACATGGAGAACATTACATGAAAAAAGGAGAGCAACAGATGGAGAGCATTACATGAAAAAAGGAGAGCAACAGATGGAGAGCATTACATGAAAAAAGGAGAGCAACAGATGGAGAACATTACATGAAAAAAGGAGAGCAACAGATGGAGAGCATTACATGAAAAAAGGAGAGCAACAGATGGAGAGCATTACATGAAAAAAGGAGAGCAACAGATGGAGAACATTACATGAAAAAAGGAGAGCAACAGATGGAGAACATTACATGAAAAAAGGAGAGCAACAGATGGAGAGCATTACATGAAAAAAGGAGAGCAACAGATGGAGAGCAACAAATGAAAAAAGGAGAGCAACACATGGAGAGCATTACATGAAAAAAGGAGAGCAACAGATGGAGAGCATTACATGAAAAAAGGAGAGCAACAGATGGAGAGCAACAAATAAAAAAAGGAGAGCAACACATGGAGAGCATTACATGAAAAAAGGAGAGCAACACATGGAGAGCATTACATGAAAAAAATAGAGCAACAGATGGAGAGCATTACATGAAAAAAGGCGAGCAACAGATGGAGAGCAACAAATGAAAAAAGGGGAGCAACACATGGAGAGCATTACATGAAAAAAGGAGAGCAACAGATGGAGAGCATTACATGAAAAAAGGAGAGCAACAGATGGAGAGCATTACATGAAAAAAGGCGAGCAACAGATGGAGAGCAACAAATGAAAAAAGGAGAGCAACACATGGAGAGCATTACATGAAAAAAATAGAGCAACAGATGGAGAGCATTACATGAAAAAAGGAGAGCAACAGATGGAGAGCAACAAATGAAAAAAGGAGAGCAACACATGGAGAGCATTACATGAAAAAAGGAGAGCAACACATGGAGAACATTACATGAAAAAAGGAGAGCAACAGATGGAGAGCAACAAATGAAAAAAGGAGAGAAACAGATGGAGAGCAACAAATGAAAAAAGGAGAGCAACACATGGAGAGCATTACATGAAAAAAGGAGAGCAACACATGGAGAGCATTACATGAAAAAAGGAGAGCAACACATGGAGAGCAACAAATGAAAAAAGGAGAGCAACAGATGGAGAGCATTACATGAAAAACGGAGAGCAACAGATGGAGAGCAACAAATGAAAAAAGGAGAGCAACACATGGAGAACATTACATGAAAAAAGGAGAGCAACACATGGAGAGCAACAAATGAAAAAAGGAGAGCAACACATGGAGAGCATTACATGAAAAAGGGAGAGCAACACATGGAGAGCATTACATGGAAAAAGGAGAGCAACAGATGGAGAGCATTACATGAAAAAAGGAGAGCAACACATGGAGAGCATTACATGAAAAAAGGAGAGCAACACATGGAGAGCATTACATGAAAAAAGAAGAGCAACAGATGGAGAGCATTACATGAAAAAAGGAGAGCAACAGATGGAGAGCATTACATGAAAAAAGGAGAGCAACAGATGGAGAGCATTACATGAAAAAAGGAGAGCAACACATGGAGAGCATTACATGAAAAAAGAAGAGCAACAGATGGAGAGCATTACATGAAAAAAGGAGAGCAACACATGGAGAGCATTACATGAAAAAAGAAGAGCAACACATGGAGAGCATTACATGAAAAAAGGAGAGCAACACATGGAGAGCATTACATGAAAAAAGAAGAGCAACACATGGAGAGCATTACATGAAAAAAGGAGAGCAACAGATGGAGAGCATTACATGAAAAAAGGAGAGCAACACATGGAGAGCATTACATGAAAAAAGGAGAGCAACAGATGGAGAGCATTACATGAAAAAAGGAGAGCAACACATGGAGAGCATTACATGAAAAAAGAAGAGCAACACATGGAGAGCATTACATGAAAAAAGAAGAGCAACAGATGGAGAGCATTACATGAAAAAAGGAGAGCAACACATGGAGAGCATTACATGAAAAAAGGAGAGCAACAGATGGAGAGCATTACATGAAAAAAGGAGAGCAACACATGGAGAGCATTACATGAAAAAAGAAGAGCAACAGATGGAGAGCATTACATGAAAAAAGGAGAGCAACAGATGGAGAGCATTACATGAAAAAAGGAGAGCAACACATGGAGAACATTACATGAAAAAAGAAGAGCAACAGATGGAGAGCATTACATGAAAAAAGGAGAGCAACACATGGAGAGCATTACATGAAAAAAGGAGAGCAACAGATGGAGAGCATTACATGAAAAAAGAAGAGCAACAGATGGAGAGCATTACATGAAAAAAGGAGAGCAACACATGGAGAGCATTACATGAAAAAAGGAGAGCAACACATGGAGAGCATTACATGAAAAAAGGAGAGCAACACATGGAGAACATTACATGAAAAAAGGAGAGCAACACATGGAGAGCATTACATGAAAAAAGAAGAGCAACACATGGAGAGCATTACATGAAAAAAGGAGAGCAACACATGGAGAACATTACATGAAAAAAGGAGAGCAACACATGGAGAGCATTACATGAAAAAAGAAGAGCAACAGATGGAGAACATTACATGAAAAAAGAAGAGCAACACATGGAGAACATTACATGAAAAAAGGAGAGCAACACATGGAGAGCATTACATGAAAAAAGGAGAGCAACACATGGAGAGCATTACATGAAAAAAGAAGAGCAACACATGGAGAACATTACATGAAAAAAGGAGAGCAACAGATATAGAGCAACAAATGAAAAAGAGAGAGCAACACGTGGAGAGCAATAAATTGAGAACAAAGAAAAAGAGAACAAAAAGTATCAAATCTAAATAAAATGGAGACGGAGAGAGCGAAATGAAGAGCTTAAAGGAAAGGGGAGCAAAAATGCAGATGAAAATAAATGGAGATCAAAAAATTAAGAACAGAAAAAAACATAACATGTACAGAGCCCCCACGTAGCCACGTAGTACAGACACAGAGGCGAAGAAAAAATAGGGTCAAAAGGAGAGCAAGGAAAGAAGAACCAGGCGAGAAAAGGAGAGCAACACATGTAGAGGATAAACAGTAGAGTAAAAAAAAGGTATGCTATGTTCTTGACGCGGCGAGCAAGTTTTCGGTTCTCCGGTGGTAATTAGTATAGTATGGCTTCGAGGGTTCTTATTTCGACCATCTCAAGCGTTTTCGATCATCGTGATCGTCATCAGATTTTATTTACATTATGAACGTTAAATTAAAAGCAACTCATAGAGAGCATAAAAAGTAAAGTCTAAAGAAAAAAGGGAGCAATAAATAAGGGGGCAAAAATAAATTTAAAAAAGAGGGGCAAAAATAGGGAGCAATAAATAAGGGGGCAAAAATAAAAAAGGAGGGGCAAAAATAGGGAGCAATAAATAAGGGGGCAAAAATAAAAAAGGAGGGGCAAAAATAGGGAGCAATAAATAAGGGGGCAAAAATGTTTAAAAAGAGGGGCAAAAAATAGGGAGCAATAAATAAGGGGGCAAAAATTTAAAAAAAGAGGGGCAAAAAATAGGGAGCAATAAATAAGGGGGCAAAAATAAAAAAGGAGGGGCAAAAATAGGGAGCAATAAATAAGGGGGGCAAAAATTAAAAAAAAGAGGGGCAAAAATAGGGAGCAATAAATAAGGGGGCAAAAATAAAAAAAGGAGGGGCAAAAATAGAGAGCAATAAATAAGGGGGCAAAAATAAAATGGTAGAAATGAAGAGTAAGAAACTTCGAGATGACTTTGTGACCGGGATCGAATCCTTCGACCAGCAGTAATTATTATCTCTCCTACACTAATGACTGCGAAAGGTAAAAAATAATTAAAATTTATTTATTAAAATATTATTATAAGCCCTCTTCAATAAAAATAGGATTTGGGCGAATAAGGAGAACGAATAAGCCGTTAACTTTAGCATAATGCAATGTTCCCATCTCTTGAGTTGAACTCTATATGACGTGCATTCTGTGTTCGTCCGCCGACTTGACAATACAGATTTTATTTCTCTTTCATTTCTCGTAGTGATTGTTGGTGGCTGTGGATAAAGATGCCGGGCTGCAGAGTCAGGGGTGACTTTGTGACCAGGATCGGATCTTTTGACCAACAGTAACTATCATCTCTCCTACACTGATAACTTCGAAAGCAAGAAATACTAGTGTTTGTAGGTAAAAAGTAATTCATATTTATTCATTAAAATATATATATATATATATATATATATATATATATATATATATATATATATATATATATATATTCCATGATAAATGTCAGTATACTGAAATCATATGCCCTTAATCGGGTTAAGATGAAAATTCATATACACTAAATGTACAAAAGCAAGGAAATTCCCAAATTTTTACACCTTTATTGTCATTAAGGGTATGCGAGCACAACAGGGCTATGTATTTTACTGGTAGGAATTTTTCTTCAGCGCACCTCACACACTTCATCCACTCATGCATAGAGATTTATACTGTAGTGATGTGATAATGAAATGGTTTGGTTGATATGTAGTCATACCCTTAATGACAATAAAAGTGTAAAAATTTGGGAATTTCCTTGCTTTTGTACATTTAGTGTATATGAATTTTCATCTTAACCCTATTAAGGGCATATGATTTCGGTATACTGGCATTTGTCATGGAATGTCACTATTGTAAAGGCTAAGCCTCAAGACAATGGTAATTTTAAGTTTTTTTTTAATTTTCTGGAAAACTAAGGTATATGGTAAACTGAAATTAAAATGCCATCAACTAGACCCTAGAACCGCTATCTCTGCCAAAAATCAGCTGAATCCATCGAATAGTTGATGAGATACAGGGTGGCACATACGTACGTACGTACACACGGATAACACAAAATCACTCTTGACCTGTCGGGATCTCTGGGTTGCCATGACTAATGATGCTGAAATTCGACACACTTATAGAACCTATCAAATGAACATTCTGTGCAAAGTTTTAACTAATTTGGTTTATTGGTTTTTGAGTTATGACTGATCAAAGAAATGAGATTTCTAGCATAGGTCGTTTTTGAAGTCTATTAAGGGATAGAGCGCTATCGCGCCTCCCTTGATATAAAGAGAAAAAGAGAGCAAGGAATAAAGAGCCAAGAAGAAAAGGAGAGCAAGAAATGAAGAGCCAAGAAGAAAAGGAGAGCAAACATGCACATGAAATGGAGAGCAAAAAACATTGAGTGCAGAAGAAAAGAAAAGAAAATTTGAGCGATTAAAAGAGAGGGGAGAAAATAAAAAGAAAGAAGGGGAGAAAAAGAAAGAAAGAGATAAACAGAAAGTAGAAGAACCTTTTCAGATTTCTAAAACAATGTATGAAAAAAATAAAAATAAAAAAAACATCTCATTTGTAACCAAAGCACAAGCCGTTGCGAACAAGAAAGAAACGAGTACCCCCTTCACGCCCCGAAAAATCAAATCAAACATATTTCTTAAAAGCTTTTAAAATAAAATGGCCTATTTTACCCTCCCCCCCCCAAACATTCGTTCTGAGGAAATAAATTTTTTAAAAAATGTTCTTTATAAAATATTTTGTTTTAGACAGTAGCACTTAAATGGCAACCTCGAGTTGCATCTCAAGAGGTCTGAGCAAGGCAATATAACAAGGTATCATTCATGTTGTTTATGCAAAATGGTTGGATCATTCTATCGCTCTATAAAGTAACTGATTTCGGATTCAATAATCAGCCTGTATTGATTTACTCCTCTCCAGGAGTTAGGCACAAGGCCAGTTTTTATCTTACTCCCACAAGTAAGATGTGACCCAAGGTCGGGTCGGGAAAGTGGGGTTTAAAAATTTCCTGGCCAGCCCCGTCGGCATTCCCCGGTAGGGGCGCCTCAGGCAGTAAGCAATAAACTTACTCCTCCCCAAAGAGGGGAGGCAAAGCCTGGGAGGGTGGACCTCCTAGAACTGCACAGGACAGACCCATAGACCGGCGTAAATCAAGCCTCGAAGGCCAAGTCAATACCAGTCTATGGGGTGCAGTATCCATTGGAACAGATACTACACTTTGATCTTGGCAAACAAAAGGCCAAGAAGCTTTATTTATCTACCTCCCACAAGGTAAGATGTGACACAAGGTCGGGAAAGTGGGATTGGAAACACCAGCACTCGAGAAGTTGAGCACTCTGGTCATTAAAAATTGCCTGGGCAGCCCCGTCGGCATTCCCCGGTAGGGGCGCCTCAGGCAGTAAGCAATAAACTTACTCTTCCCCAAAGAGGGGAGGCAAAGCCTGGGAGGGTGGACCTCCTAGAACTGCACAGGACAGACCCATAGACCGGCGTAAATCAAGCCCCGAAGGCCAAGACAATACCATTCTATGGGGTGCAGTATCCATCGGAACAGATACTACACTTTGATCTTGGCCAAAAGGCCAAGAAGCTGAAAAGAGCCAGGTTGGTCCACATCACGGGAAGTAGGTATTTAATTGCTTCTCACCGCAGCAATGTGTGACACAAGGTCGGGAAGGTGAGGGAAGAGTCAAGCCAGCGCCCTTAAAGAAGGAGCACTCTGGTCTACCAAAAATAGCCTGGATAGCCCCATCGGCATTCCCCGGTCAGGGCACCTCAGGCAGTAAGCAATGAACTTACTCCACCCCAAAGAGGGGAGGCAATGCCTGGGAGTGTGCGCCTCCTAGGACAACCCAGGACAGTATACCTGACAGATAACCTGACAGATAAAAAGCCACCGAAATGGCTCAGTTCCTGCCGGAGGATTGATTGTCGAGAACGAATCCTCGACTGGTATTACCCCATCCCGACGTCCTCAATCAACCGAACTTAATGAGAGACTGAACGGGATGGGGCACGCCGCAACATCACGGGAAGTAAGGGGCTACTGTGAATTTAGGGACATATTTATAAATACATCCTAAGTGGGGAATTGTGCAGCGAGAGTCCGGGGAAATTACCTATTAAAATAGAAAGCTTTCCGGCACCTAGGGAACTCTAGGGTGAAGGGGTTGAATTTTGCAAATTGTCGGGTCAGTCGGTGGTAATTACGTCGAGGGGCCACAAGAGTAGATAGTTTGTCAGGGCACATTCGATTGAAGTACTGCAACATCGCAGGAAGTAAAGGGGCTACTATGAATTAGGGGCAATATTTATAAAGACATCCTAAGTGGGGAGTTGCGCAGCGAGATGTTTGTTCACATTACATTTAAATCTCTGCATGTCGGTACATCCAGGGAAACAAGGAGCAGGAAGAGAATTCCACGACTAGTAGTTCGTGAAATAATCACTAAAATAGAACCCCCCCCCGTCATCTGGGGACCTCTAGGGTGAAGGGGTGGAATTTTGCAAATTGTCGGGTTAGTCGCGGGTATTTACGTCGAGAGAATACCAGAGTTGCTAGTTTCTCAGAGAACATTCCATTTAAGACGGTGGGATCGTGTCTAGAGATTAGTGGACAGTGTGGGACCTTTTTTTGGACCCTGTCTAAGAAGGAGACACTGGTGATTGGTGCACCAGCCCAGATCTGACAACAATACTCTATGCATGGATAAATGGTGGCTTTGTAGAGATATAGGATACTGGCAGATGTGAGAAGTTTTCTAGCACGGTAAAGGGGGCCTATTTTCCTTGCAGCAGCCTTGGCAGTGTCTTCTATATATTTGTTCCAATTCATGTTAACTGAATGTTAGGCACATCTGGGCTGGTGCATCATCTACTACTCTCTCCCTCCTTGACAAGGTCCCAAAAAGAGTCGCCAACCTAATAGGTCCGACACTGTCAACCAAGCTCCAGTCCCTGTCCCATCGCCGCAATGTAGCATCCTTGTGCTTGTTTTACATATACTTCAATGGATTATTCCCCGATGAATTGGCTACTCTGGTGCCCCCCTCGACGTAAATTCATTAGACCAACTCGACAATAAACTAAATCCCATCCATTCACTGTGGAGGTCCCCAGATGCCGGAGAGCTTTCTACTCAAATAGCTTCTTTTCTTTGTGCTGCTGGTCTCTGGAACTCCCTTCCTGTCCCCTGTTTCCCCGACAGTACTGACATGCAGAAATTTAAAATAAATGTAAACAGACATCTCGCTGCGCAGATCCCAATTTAGGTTGACCCCCCCAAAAAAACCTTCTCTCTTTTTTTTCTCAGTAGTCCCTTACGTCTACAGTGGCGGCCTGCCTTGTCTGGGGTGAACTATGTTAAAAAAAGGAAATGATTGGCTCTCAGGTAGTGTTCTATTGGATTACCCATGATTAAAAAAATTCTTATAGGAAAGGAGCTTTGTCTTAGTAGCATTGAATGTTACCATTTACGTCCCCATACCACTACAGACTTGAGAATTTTTTGATGGATCTAACCATTTTTTTTAATTATGGGTGCATCTTCATTTTTTATTATACGTGATAGTCTCGTCTGTTTTCTGCAGCCATCTTAAAGCTGAAATCTTCAATATAACCAAAATGTATTTCACTTAAAATGTCTATAGTTAATTCTTCAATTCCTAGAATTCATATTTCTATTCTTTACCATTTCCCAAGAATCGAGTCGTGCTTACCGTTTTTTTTGTGTACCCCCCCCTCTTTCTAACAAGAAGAAACGTTGCTAGTCTTTCTCTACTCTATCGTTATTTCCATGGAAAGCGCTCGGCTGAGCTCCAATCACTGGTTCCTCCTTGTAACAAATTCACAATAACAACGCGACTTATTACAATAGATCACGGAGAGTAGAAAGTGGAAGAACCTTTTTTATTTCGTGAGTCGCTGATGATTTGAATTGGGCTTCAACGACCTTTTTAACAAAATAGGTCAGCCTATCTCAATGAGACCATGTACGTAACGTATAGTTTTTGAATAAATAATTTGTATATTGGCTCTCACTTTTTTTGCGATCGAGCACGTTATTGCTTTCTTTTCAACATACACCGGCTTGAGGCACTAACTGGTCTAGCCGCACTGATGAGCTGTGAAACAGCGAAACAGTCTGTATGTGGATGACTATATATATATATATATATATATATATATATATATATATATATATATATATATATATATATCACGCCGACTTACTTGCCACCTCACCTCCCCTCAAAGCTCCATATACCAACATCTTATAAGCATGGCATCCCAAAGAACGAACATTTTAACAAATAACACATCTATTCTGGCGGTTTCGGGTTGCAGTGTTCGCCTCCCCATAATGGAAGCATTGTTTATACGCATTAATAAACCAAATATCAACCATTCCCGTTATGAGGGGGGTGAAGGTGTATTGAAGTGCTGTTGAAATAATTTAAAAGAGCGCCCTCTTGATAGATTCACCAATTTATTTCATTTTGCACCCGCTTGACGACGACCGATGTCGGTCGAAAACGTTCGCACAAAATACGGAGATTTTTTTACACTCCTGGGATTATAACATCAAATCCGTCGTACGAAGACTAGACAAAAACGGATCAAAAGCTGAATAAGCAGAAGTTGCACTCCTGTTTAATCAAACATATATATATATATAGTTACTACAACAAAAGATATGAGGCAACAAATATCTTTAATTTTTAAATTTGCATACACCTTGAATACACTTTTTACTGTTATCTACTGCATCAATAGCAAACAAATTTCCCGCCTGGATAACTTTTTTCGTTTTTGAACCACCATTCACCACTTGGATTATTTTTTAATCAACCTATTTGATATCTTTCCTGGAGCTATTTTGAACTTTTTGACTTGGATGAACTGTATAGGTTTACAAAAAAGTATGTTTTGGGCCGATATATTTGATGTTTTATATACCTTTATGCATTTTTATATATATTATTTTTATATATTTTCAAAGTTTAATTTTTATTACCTGCAGTAAGGTCATTGCGGTAATGGTCCTCTGAGGAGAAGATTTTCTTTGGAAACTCATGAGTTAAGGACTTTAAAGTACTTTGTTTGAACTTTGAACTGTAATAAAATTTGATTCGCATCTTATTCTATTATTTCACTTTATCTATTGCTATAACCCACCCTTTTTTTTTCATGACAGCGAGCCAACGCTTCTTTCGTTCGACACCGGATTTGAATCATAACCGCCGATAACAACACTGCGGAGACATCGTACCAAAGACGTTTATCAAGTAACAAAGAAATAAGTTTGTTTATTCTTGTTTTTTGATGAAAAAAAATGACTCAATACTGGTCACCCCTGAAGAAGGAATTTTATTCCGAAATTGATAGGATTAATGTAAAAAAATTTTTTATTAATCTTGTATTGCTAATATGGCTTATATTTCAATTTTATTAACTAACCCTGCAATACTTTGAAATTGAACGACCAACCCACACTTATATATATATATATATATATATATATATATATATATATATATATATATATATATATATATATAAGTGTGGGTTGGTCGTTCAATTTCACAGGCATGCACATCGACATGCCAGTGTAGCGGGTTTGTACATGTCTGTATATATATATATATATATATATATATATATATATATATATATATATATATATATATATATATATAAGAAAAGTTTAAGTCACTGAACTAAAACAATTGAATGATATATGTTAATTTATATAGTTTGAATGTTGAACTTTCGGAAAGGGCGCTATTAGTCATTGGTAATCGGTGGTTGAAAAGATATCTTATAAGTGTTAAAATTTGAACCATCGTTCCCAATATATTCAGGAGAGTAGAAAGTGGACCTTGGTTTACTTTTGTCAACCTCTGAACTCTTGCTTTTCTTATTTTGTCCTTTAGTCCTCACATTCCATGAACCATGTTTCTGACCAAGGGGAAAGAATTGCTGTTTTACCTTGAAGTAGTATTTTTTTAGTTTCTTACATCAAGTGGCTTCATGCCTTGTCTGGAGCGATTTCCATAAAAGAAGAAACAAAAAAAACTGAAAAGAACTTTCCTTTCTCCCCCCGTGTGCCTAACATAAAAAAGGAACACATTAGCACGGGACTGCTTATCTGCAGACTACAACTTCACATATTATAAATCAGAAAACAAATGTGACTATACAAAGGTTATCGTCTGCCTTTGTCCGTTGACGTACGATGGTACCAAAGAGGTTTATGCCAAAGTAGAAAAAAAATCTTTAAGAGAACTTCCGGATGTTTACAAAATATTTTTAGGGCGGACATTTTTTTTCAAAAATAAATCTGTTGTAAAAAGGGAAATCTCATTCTTTTACAATTTTTATTAAATTTGTTACAGAAAAAAAATTCTCATTATTATCGCTTAAGCAGTACATCCTCATTATGTTATGTACTAGCTGTCCCGACTCGACGTTTCTCTCCTCATAAGTAATCAACATTTTATCTATTCCATTCATCATTTTCAATCTTCTAATAATATTCTTCATCGTTCAATATATATAGAGAGTAATCCAGGCAAAGTAAACATCCACAGGACAGGAAACCAATAAACTTCATCCAGGCTTATAAAAAGTGCTCAATATCAAAAAGAGCGTTTATATATCTGATTTTTTTTTATTTATACATATATGATTATTTGCATTTATATATATATGATTATTTTATTTATATATATATGATTATTTGCATTTATATATATATGATTATTTTATTTATATATATATGATTATTTTTATTCATACAGACATGTATCGCGAATTTTCTACATGTCTGTATAAATAAAAATAATCACACATATATATATATATATATACATATATATATATATATATATATAATAATTATATATATATATATATATAAAAATAATCATATATTTATAAATAAAAATAATTATATATATAAACGCTCTGTTTGATATTGAGCACTTTTTTTTTAAATAAAAATAATCATAAACATCAAAATATACGCTACTTATAATCATATATATATATATGATTATTTTAATTTATATATATATATGATTATTTTAATTTATATATATATGATTATTTTTATTTATACAGACATGTGTCGCGAATTTTGTACATGTCTGTATAAATAAAAATAATCATAGACGGCCAAATATACGCTACTTATAAACATTAACTTTATGTAGAAATATTTTTCATTTTTATAATTTTTTAAATCTCTTACATTTAAAAATCTAAACTGTTACATTTCACCCCCCCTTTTTTTTTCAAACCTTATTAAACCTCTAATTTTAAACAAACATACGTAACATTCTAAGCAAATAACGCGTCCAAACGAGAGTGACACGTGACTTCACATTTCTGAAACAGATGACGATATAAGCTGAAGAGAGCCGGATTACTAAGTCCTTCTGAGCTTGAAACCGACGGTACTAATGTTTTACTAATTTTTCTGTCCCCCCCCCCCCCAAAAAAAAAATATGCATATATTTTTTTTTTTTCATGAGCAAAAACTTCGACTTTCACTAAAATATTTCTCTAGTCTTCATGAGGATAATAACCTCATTTCACAATGTATTTATCAGTCATTAGACTAATCTAACAAATCTATTTAAGCGACCTCAAACCATTTATAATTCCAACAGAGTTACCTCCCTTAGACCCATCGATTTCTTTATTCAAATTCCTTCGAGTTGTCTAAAAGAATTTAAACACGAAATTAATTAACAGTTTCCCCATTAATTTTTTTTCTCTTCCTTTTTCTCCCTCCTTTTAGAACGCACATCTTCAAACCCCAAAACAGTAGCGGCCAATGATACAAATTCATAAAATTGGCTCACGGGAATTATATAGAAACTTTTTTATTTTTATAT
>OY744554.1:40008371-40010871 GCA_963556195.1 Sepiola atlantica
CGGGTGAATAATTCTTTTTTACACTGACGATTCCTGTAAGGGTGAAACGTATACGTATGTAGATCAAAAATAAATATTTATAATTATATATATATATATATATATATATATATATATATATATATATATATATATATATATATATATATATATATATATAATATATATATATATATATATATATATATATATATAACGTATTTCTATGTAATTACTTTTATAGGTGATTTTCAGCTCGTTGTTATTGAGCTTATATATATATATATATATATATATATATATATATAACATATATATATATATATATATATATATATATATATATATAACATATATATAACATATAATATTTTCATTTTAAAAAAAAAAAGAACGAAGTATATACAGGGTGGGCAAAAATAAGGGTCCTATTTTTAAAAATTCATAACTTTTTTTTTTATTTATTTATTTATTGATTTTTTTTTTAGAATAAGTAAAGGACCCCTTCCGAAGCAAGCATGAGCCGTATTAGCCCTAAGGAACGTACCCTCATTTAGAAAACATTATTTTTGCTTAAAAAACTCAAAACAGTGTAAAAAACAATACTTTAGTTTTTGTAAGTTTTAAGAAGTGTTTTTCGGCTAAAATTTGTTTTGTTTATTTCAAAAAATCTCGGAAGGGTCAGTCTACACACACATAAAGTTTGGTGAGTTTAACTTTTATTTTGTGGAAGTTATTCAAATTCAAGTTATTCAAATTTAAAGATAGGACCCTTATTTTGGCCCACCCTGTATATATCGCTTGTATTTCATTTTAATTCAGTCGAATTTTTCACAAATCAAGGGGCTCCTTCCCGGGGCTAACACTTGATTTCTATATGAAGTACATAGATATCCGAATATTCCATTAATTTTCTGTTTTACCTGTAAAACGTTCAGTTAGTAAAGAAGTTAAGAATATTATTTTTCAAATGTTATACTATATATTTATTGTGGTTCCTTGGTCTGACCGTATTCCGGGACAAGAATTCATTTAGTCTGGTGGAGTATCCAGCTAAGTGATGTTACTTGAGGTAACATTACTTGGAGAAGGTGCACGATCGCTCGTATGAACGAGTGTATAGCCGTGTCGAGTGGATTTTATTTGTGCTTCGAATACTATGTTACTTTGAATACTTGGTCAGGGTTTACTTGTAGGGTTAAGTATCCTCATGCCAGGTTGTCCTGACAAACCACTATACAGCGAGACCTTACATAGAGACCGAAGACATTTGAGGATGGTGTCTAGTAGGTTTGGTATGGTTTGGTAGTTTTGTTTTACGGCATATCAACCCTTTTTGGGTTATTTAATGCCGAATCTGGTCTTGTTTTCTTCTCTTTTTTGTTTCTTTCTCCTTTTAATATCTACATTGACGTTTTTTTTTTTGTTTTTTTTTTTTTGTAAAACTTAATTATGTTCTACAAAACCAAAAACAAAAACAACAGCCCCTCTCCCTTTCTCCCTCCCCTTTTTTATTTTTATTTTTCCTACCCTACTCCCGGTCCTGGATATGACCTTAAACTACATCCGATGGTGAGATCCGGCTTACGGACTTTGGGGAATGTGGAGCCTCCTCTTAATTACCATTGCTCCCAGGTCCACCCTGACCCGGAGTGGTAGTACCTGTTAGGGTCCCAACTATGGGTTAAATAGAAACAGATATTAAAAGGGGAAAGAAACAAAAAAGAGAAGAAAACAAGACCAGATTCGGCATTAAATAACCCAAAAAGGGTTGATATGCCGTAAAACAAAACTACCAAACCAAAAACCCTGATTAAACATTTGAAGATATAAAGAACTTGAAGCATAAAAACTTTCACTATAATGACCAGATTCGGCATTAAATAACCCAAAAAGGGTTGATATGCCGTAAAACAAAACTACCAAACCAAAAACCATGATTAAACATTTGAAGATATAAAGAACTTGAAGCATAAAAACTTTCACTATAATGACCAGATTCGGCATTAAATAACCCAAAAAGGGTTGATATGCCGTAAAACAAAACTACCAAACTAAAACAAAACTACCAAACTCCCCATGTATGTATATGCATGTGTGTGTATTTTGATAAGTCAAATTTGTTTTCAAATCAAGTTCCGAATACAGAGCATACACAAAGGTATTATTTGCTGTTTACATCTGTTTCTAGAGTCGTGTATAGAGATATGCATAAGCGGAATAGTTATGTATTAGTGCCTATAATCGGGTGGGAATTTATGAATCTATAAATGAAGCATATTGGCTGATTCCATTATATTTCCTATCTGTTCTCTGTTGAAACATTTATATTTGGTTGCAAATATATTTGTTCCAAAAATCTTTCCCGCTGTGAATGCTTTTATACAATTTGTGGTTTGAATTTTGAATTATCAAAAATAGGAACATTGCAAAACGATCAATACGCAGAGAGAAATAGATACAGAAAGAAAAAGAGCGAAATCGAGAAGGATAATTAAATATATATATATATATATATAAG
>OY744554.1:40013371-40020871 GCA_963556195.1 Sepiola atlantica
TCCTTTTTATGATGTATCCAGGCCGATGTCGTTGGCGGTTATATATATATATATATATATATATATATATATATATATATATAGGTGGGTCTCTCTGTGTGTTTGTGTGTGTGTGTGTGTATCTATATTGGAGTTTAGCTTCATGAAGAAGCAAAGAGAAAAGAAAAGACAATTACAAACATTTGAAGCCTCGGGATGAAGTCGAAAAGAGATGGGGAAGAGGGAGCGAGAAAGTAGGGATGGTTTGATGGACCTGCAAAATGAAGAATACTAAAGATCAAAAACAAATTACAAACGTAAAAACCGACAGCAGAAGACGTTCATAAATCCATCGATAGTATAAAATCACGAACCTTTTCCTCGCATTCAGCCTCGTTCCTATTTCCTCCCCAGGACATTTACTTCCGGTATCCGCCATGTTTACGCATAAAAATGAACGGTTAAATCTATTAATAATTCTCTCTGTTTTTCGTACGTTTGTTTTGACAAATCATTTCAGCAAAGCTAAAATGGCGAAGGTTGGTGTTTATGGCAAGAAAGCGACAGACCGGAAGTGGCCACCATTGCGTGAATTGTGAGCATAGAATGGTCGATCAAAACGACGAACATATTATCGAGAAAGAGAAACGCCGCCAACAATAAAAGACTTTCCCGATTTTTATCGAACCTGATGGTTCGGCATAAACTCCCTATTTAATTGTCTCCCTACGAGGGCAGAGTTAGACACCAGGTTTGTTTGTTTTTTATGTGGGGGAAAAACAGTTTCTTCCAAACTGGACACTCTTGCTTAGTACAAAAATAATAATTGCTTCTGTTTAGAGTGGCTTTTTTCTTTCAGTGACTAAGGGCATAAAACCTTAGTATCGTAACAGATACTGCACTTTGCTCCTTTTCCAAAAGACAAAGGATGACATATAAACTATTCTATTACCTGAAAAAAAACTCTAAAAACTTTTGCTTTTGACCCGAAACGCAACGGATAAAAGTGTTGATTTGTAATCAGTTCTAACAAAAGTTAGACACAAGGTTGATATTTAGTGTCTGGAAAAAAAATACGAGCACTTAACAATAGAGAGTTACTTTCAAATCACTCTGTATATATTATTCTAGTATATATATATATATATATATATATATATATATATATATATATATATATATATATATATATATATATATATATGTAAGGTTAATACAACACAAGATATAAGAGGCAACTAATATCTTTAATTAGTGAACATCCGGATAAAAATAAAGCTCAATATACTGGATAGAGCATTAATAGCACTAGATAAAGTGAAGGAATAAAATAAGGTGCGAATCAAATTTTATTACAGTTCAATGTTCAGGCAAAGTTCTTTAAAAACTTTGCCTGAACATTGAACTGTAATAAAATTTGATTCGCACCTTATTCTATTCATTCATTTTATCTATTGCTATATATATATATATATATATATATATATATATATATATATATATATATATATATATATATATATATATATATATATATATTCTTCTAGTATATATATATATATTCGTCTAGGGTATATATATACATATATATGTATACATATATATGTACGCATACATATATATGTATATATATATATATATATATAGAGAGAGAGAGAGAGAGAGAGAGAGAGAGAGAGATAGAAGAAAAAAGAGTGATAAATATGCGACGATTGTCCAAATTTATTTCAAATTTCAATTGTTCAATGCAAGGTGTATTCAGTAATAAACTAGTGTTTATTATTCTTTCCTTAAGCCAAGGCTTTTCAAATATCGAAATCTTATCATCAGAGGAGAAATACAGATGGATAAGTTGGCTTTCGAAAAAACCAAAGTTCTAATATTTGAAAAATATGAAAATTATTATTATAGGAATTTTTGTTAAAATAACGCAGTGAATGAAAAGAAAAATTCCGTGAAAAATATATATTTATACAGCAATGCATATATACGTATACATATATACATATATACGTATACATATATATACATATATACGTATACATATATATGTATATATGTATATATATGTGTACATGTATATGTAAACGTATATATGTATACATATATAAATACATACATATATGTATACATATATATATGTATATATGTATATGTATACTTGTATATGTAAACGTATATATGTATACATATATAAATGACACAATCTATACGTATACATATATGTGCATACATATTTACATTTCAATGTATATAAAAAATAGTAACTGTGTGTGTGTGTCCGCCTGATATTTGTGTTTTATGTTCACCCAAACCGCTGGACAGAATTGCTTGAAAATTGGCGTGTGGACTACTGACCTTTCAGTGAAGGTCATAGACTATATAATAAATATATCACTTCAATGCTGAAGGGTACCCGGGGTGGTGTACAATACCCCCACATAAAACTGTTACTCCTTAGATTCTAATTAAATTTAAACCATAGGCAAATGATAAAAAAAATGATGCATATTCCTAACATTTCAGCAAATTTTTATAATATCAAGGTTGTCCCCCCCACTGAAAACCTTTTCCCGTTGATTCCAATGAAATACATATATATATATATATATATATATATATATATATATATGTATACATATATACGTATACATATATATGTATACATATATGCATATATTTACATATATACATATATACATATATACATATATACGTATACATATATACATATATTCATATATATGGTATGGTATGGTTTGGTAGTTTTGTTTTACGGCATATCAACCCTTTTTGGGTTATTTAATGCCGAATCTGGTCTTGTTTTCTTATCTTTTTTGTTTCTTTCCCCTTTTAATATCTGTTTCTATTTAACCCATAGTTGGGACCCTAACAGGTACTACCACTCCGGGTCAGGGTGGACCTGGGAGCAATGGTAATTAAGAGGAGGCTCCACATTCCCCAAAGTCCGTAAGCCGGATCTCACCATCGGATGTAGTTTAAGGTCATATCCAGGACCGGGAGTAGGGTAGGAAAAATAAAAATAAAAAAGGGGAGGGAGAAAGGGAGAGGGGCTGTTGTTTTTGCTTTTGGTTTTGTAGAACATAATTAAGTTTTACAAAAAAAAAAAAAAAAAAAAAACGTCAATGTAGGTGAATTTCGTCTCAGGGAGCCACAGGGCAGCCTGATCTGGTATCACCAGCATATATATGTATATATACATAACAATGTATACATATATACGTATAGATATATACATATATATATATGTATACATATATATGTATAGATATATACATATATATATGAATATATATATATGTATACATATATATGCATACATATATACATACATGTATGCGTATATATGTATACATATAAAACAGATAGATAGATAGATAGATAGATAGATAGATAGATAGATAGATAGATAGATAGATAGATAGATAGATAGATAGATAGATAGTGAAAGAGGGAAAGGATTGAAAGAGTGCTGTAGACGTGACAACGAAAGATAAATGTAACCCCGCAAACGAGAAAAGACGTCGATAAATACATTTATTCCCCTTTCACTCCTTGCTTCTATTTTCTCCACCGACATTCACTTCCGGTATCCGCCATGTTTTCGCATAACAATGAAAGGTTAGATCTATTAATAATTTCACCGCTTCTTGGGCGTTTGTTTGGACAATCATCTCAGCAAACAAACATGGCGGCGATTGTCGGTTTTGGTGGAAGGAATAGTCAAACCGGAAGTGACCACCATTGCGCGAATGGTCAGCATGGGACAATCGTATGCTGTGGCTAATCAAAGGACGCATGTGGTATTGAGTAACTCGTCCTAAACTATATATATATATATATATATATATATATATATATATATATATATATATATATATATATATATATATATATATATATATGAAGAGTTCGAATGCAAAACGCGATAAATGCCATTTTAAAAATCACAAAACTGTCCATACAAAAAGTGCTGCATGTCAACACTCGACGACACCCTTAAACTATGCATTACATAATACCGAAATAATTAATTTTTGATTTCAATTAAAATATATATGTATGTATATATGCATAAAATAAAATATAGTAACACAAAATTACATAATCATCGATGCAATAATTTATTTCAACCTTGTGGTATTGTCAAGCATCCGATTTAATAGTTTAAAAAATGTAATCGTCTAAATCGGATGCTTGAAAATACCACAAGGTTGAAATAAATTATTGCATCGATGATTATGTAATTTTGTGTTACCATATTTTATTTTATGCATATATACATACATATATACATATATATATATATATATATATATATAGAGAGAGAGAGAGAGAGAGAGAGAGAGAAAGAGAGAGAGGGAAAGAGAGAGAGAAAGAGATGAATTAAAACTAAAACAACAGAAGACCTAAGAACTCAACGTTTCGCCTAACTGTTGCGTGGGCTTTTTCAAGAGCGAAATAATGCTAAAGGCGACAAAGAACGAGAATATCTGTAATTTTGGGAGATATATATAGTGATAGTGTTAATTAACTTTTAATTTATTTATGATCTACTCATTCTGATGAACCCAACCATGTTAGGGTTAGGGTTAGGGTTAGGGTTAGGGTTAGCGTAAAGGTTAGGGTTAGGGTAAGGGTAAGGGTTAGTGTTAGGGTTCGGGTTACGGTTAGGGTTAGGGTTAGTGTTAGGGTTAGGGTTAGGGTTAGGGTTAGGGTTAGCGTTAGGGTTAGTGTTAGGGTTAGGGTTAGGGTTAGGGTTAGGGTTAGGGTTAGTGTTAGGATTAGGATTAGGATTAGGGTTAGGGTTAGGGTTAGGGTTAGCGTTAGGGTTAGTGTTAGGGTTAGGGTTAGGGTTAGCGTTAGGGTTAGGGTTAGCGTTAGTGTACTCATCATAAAAATCATGTTAAAATCAGAAATTTCCAAGTAAATTTTTAAATAAATAAAAAAGAAGTGGCCGGGATCAAATTGAAGTATCTGTTCCGATGGATACTGCACCCCATAGACTGGTATTGTCTTGGCCTTTGGGGCTTGATTTACGCCGGTCTATGGGTCTGTCCTGTGCAGTTCTAGGAGGTCCACCCTCCCAGACTTCGCCTCCCCTCTTTGGAGAGGAGTAAGTTTATTGCTTACTGCCTGAGGCGCCCCTACCGGGGAATACCGACGGGGCTGCCCAGGCATTTTTTAATGGCCAGAGTGCTCAACTTCTCGGGCGCTGGCTTTTCAAACCCAACTTTCCCGACCGACCTTGGGTCACATCTTACTTGTGGGAGTAAGATAAAACTGGCCTTGTGCCTAACTCTTGGGGAGGAGTCAATCAATACTCATTTATTGTCTCTTTTTTTCTTTTTTTTCTTTTTTTTTTCTTTCTTACTCTTTGTCTTTTTCTTTTTCTTTTACTTCTTCTTCTTCTTCTTCTTCTTTTTCTTTTAATTATTATTATTATTATTAGTAGTAGTAGTAGTAGTAGTAGTAGTAGTAGTAGTAGTAGTATAATGATTATTATTAGGATAACTATTAACTAGTGTTGGGCGATTAATAGAAATCAGAATCGGGAATCGAAAAAATCGGAACTTTTTGGGGTATCGGAATCGGAAAAATGTGAACCTAATTTCCGATGCCAAAAACGGTTCTTTTACATTTTTTTTATTCTGTTATTTTTTACAAACTTCTTTTTCGATTTCTTGTACTAATTATGAAATGATAAATATTTATAGATTTTAAAACTACGAGTAAAACTAAAAGTTATAGATCCTAATAACGAATTTAGGTAAAAATGGCACCGAAAAAGATAGCACCGTACATATTGCACAGATGAAAATGGCACGAGTAGATAAATAGGAAAAAATGACACAAGTAAAAATATAGATGAAAATGGCACGATTAGATGAAGAGGAAAAAATGACACAAGTGAAAATATAGATTAAAATGGCACGATTAGATAAATAGGAAAAAATGATACAAGTAAAAATATAGATGAAAATGGCATGAGTAGATAAATATGAAAAAATGACACAAGTGAAAATATAGATGGAAATGACACAAGTAGATGTATAGGAAAAAATGACACAAATGAAAATATAGATGAAAATGGCACGAGTAGATAAATAGAAAAAAATGACACAAATGAAAATATAGATGAAAATGGCACGAGTAGATAAATAGGAAAAATGACACAAATGAAAATATAGAGGAAAATGGCACAAGTAGATAAATAGGAAAAAATGACACAAATGAAAATATTGATGAAAATGGCACGAGTAGATAAATAGGAAAAATGACACAAATGAAAATATAGATGAAAATGGCACGAGTAGATAAATAGGAAAAATGACACAAATGAAAATATAGATGAAAATGGCACGAGTAGATGAAGAGGAAAAAATGACACAAATGAAAATACAGATGAAAATAGCACGAGTAGATAAATAGGAAAAAATGACACAAATGAAAATATTGATGAAAATGGCACGAGTAGATAAATAGGAAAAATGACACAAATGAAAATATAGATGAAAATGGCACGAGTAGATAAATAGGAAAAAATGACACAAATGAAAATATAGATGAAAATGGCACGAGTTGATGAAGAGGAAAAAATGACACGAATCAAAATACAGATGAAAATGGCACGAGTAGATAAATAGGAAAAAATGACACAAATGAAAATATAGATGAAAATGGCACGAGTAGATGAATATGAAAAATCATACAAATGAAAATATAGATTAAAATGGCACGAGTAGATAAATAGGAAAAAATGACACAAATGAAAAATATAGATGAAAATCTCACAATGAGTTTATCAAAATTGTAGATAAATATATAAATGGAAAACATTAAGAAGTTTGTCAAATTTAAAAGAAAATTATTTTCTATTTAAAAATAGATGAGGACCCTTCGTTAAATCTCTAAAATAATTAATTCTACGTTTTAGGCAATTAAGCGATCATAGAATCAGAATCGCGAATTTAAAGCGGACTCGGTAATTGTATCGGGATCGGGGGAAATATTGGAATCGTCTAATAACTATTATTTACTCGTTTTTTTTTTTCGTTCTCTTAACTATTAATGTTCTACTATCTCCTATTCCTTGTCTTCTTCTTTTTCTTCTTTTTCTTTTTCTTCTTTCTTATTCTTTTTCTTCGATTTTCATCTTTTTCTTCTTTTTTTCTTCCTTTTCTTTTTTTCTTCTTCTTTTTTTTCTTCTTTCTTTTTCTTCTTCTTATTTATCTTCTTCTTCTTTATCTTCATTGTTTTCTTTTTCGGTTTCTTCTTCTTCATCTTTTTCTTTTTCTTCTCCCTTCTTCTTTTTCTTTTTCTTTTTCTTTTCTCCTTCTTTTTCATCATCATCTTCTTCTTCTTCTTTTACCTTCTTCCTAGTTTAGTTCTTTTCTTTTTCTTCTTTACTTTTTCTTTTTCTCTTCTTCTATTTCTTCTTCTCCGTCGTTTTCTTTTTTCTCCCAATTCTGATCTCTTCAATCATCTTCTTTCTTTCTT
>OY744554.1:40023371-40055871 GCA_963556195.1 Sepiola atlantica
GCGGTAATAAACGAGTAATATAGTGAAAAAAAGACGTTATTTTCCTCGTGAAATCCCGGACAACGTCGGGTCTTCCTCCTGGTAGTCTATATTTACAATCGCTGAAGAAGATGTTTATAGATTAAAAACGGAAATACGAATGGAAAAAGAATGGCTATTCGTGTATTTCCTACCGGATAGGTGAAGGCTAAAATCAGCCGAGACAAAATGGCCTCTCAGGAGTGCTTTTCGCTAGCGGAAGCCAAAGAGAAAACAATAATACGAGGAAGAGAAAGGGGAGGAGGTGAGCCCCAGGAGCAAACGCAGCAAACACACAACGGACACGAGCTGCGAGATTTAAGCTATTTTCACCACGGAAATCAACACAAGTCCGCCGATAGTTACTCCCCCCCCCTCTTAGATAAAATTCTTAAATTTAGGAAATGTTTGAAAAAAAAATCATACTTTGTCCCCATATACTTGCTCCATCACCCCACGAGGGCAGAGTTTGTCACAAGTTCGTTTTTAATGCGGGAAGAATCCCTCTTTCCAAAAATTGCTTATTAAACTGAGACAAAAATTAAAATTGCCTCGGTTTAGAAAGATTACTCTTTTTCATTACAAATCACAGGAAGATAAAGTGTGGTATCAGAACAGATACTACACTTTTCACCTAGCAAAAAAAAGCCAAGGAAAGGCGGTACTTTTTATTACTAGTAAAAATATGCTCCCTACGGACGCATATTTTTAATACTATATATGACGAACGAACATATATCACACTGCCCCACAAAGGAGGGGGTAATACCTAGAAGGATGCTATCATGGCGAACTAACATATACTATACTACACACTCAAAAAAGAGAGAATGTCTTGGAGGAAAGTCCAATGAAAACAAAAGAAATACTATACTATTCTCAAATGAGAAGATAATGCCTAGGATGATGGTGTCATGAAAACACAACAGATATTGCACTAAATTAATAGTCTAAAATAATATAGTAAACTTGATTGAGCATTAATAAACGATAATAATATAGTTTTGGTTTCAGATATTAAAGTAATAGTATAGTTTCGGCTTCAGATATGTAAGTAATAGTATAGTTCATCGGCTTCAGATATGGAAGTAATAGTATAGTTTCGGCTTCAGATATGGAAGTAATAGTATAGTTCATCGGCTTCAGATATGGAAGTAATAGTATAGTTTCGGCTTCAGATATGGAAGTAATAGTATAGTTTCGGCTTCAGATATGGAAGTAATAGTATAGTTTCGGCTTCAGATATAGAAGTAATAGTATAGTTTCGGTTTCAGATATGGAAGTAATAGTATAGTTTCGGCTTCAGATATGGAAGTAATAGTATAGTTTCGGCTTCAGATATAGAAGTAATAGTATAGTTTCGGTTTCAGATATAGAAGTAATAGTATAGTTTCTGCTTCAGATATAGAAGTAATAGTATAGTTTCGGCTTCAGATATAGAAGTAATAGTATAGTTTCTGCTTCAGATATAGAAGTAATAGTATAGTTTCGGCTTCAGATATAGAAGTAATAGTATAGTTTCGGCTTCAGATATAGAAGTAATAGTATAGTTTCGGCTTCAGATATAGAAGTAATAGTATAGTTTCGGCTTCAGATATGGAAGTAATAGTATAGTTTCTGCTTCAGATATAGAAGTAATAGTATAGTTTCGGCTTCAGATATGAAAGTAATAGTATAGTTTCGGTTTCAGATATAAAAGTAATAGTATTGTTTCGGTTTCAGATATAGAAGTAATAGTATAGTTTCAGCTTCAGATATGAAAGTAATAGTATAGTTTCAGCTTCAGATATGAAAGTAATAGTATAGTTTCAGCTTCAGATATGAAAGTAATAGTATAGTTTCGGCTTCAGATATAGAAGTAATAGTATAGTTTCGGCTTTAGATATAGAAGTAATAGTATAGTTTCGGTTTCAGATATAGAAGTAATAGTATAGTTTCGGCTTCAGATATGAAAGTAATAGTATAGTTTCGGCTTCAGATATAGAAGTAATAGTATAGTTTCGGCTTCAGATATGAAAGTAATAGTATAGTTTCGGCTTCAGATATAGAAGTAATAGTATAGTTTCGGCTACAGACATAGAATTAATAGTATAGTTTCAGCTTCAGATATAGAAGTAATAGTATAGTTTCGGCTTAAGATATTAAAGTAATAGTATAGTTTCTGCTTCAGATATGAAAGTACTAGTATAGTTTCGGTTTAAGATATTAAAGTACTAGTATAGTTTCTGCTTCAGATATAGAAGTAATAGTATAGTTTCGGCTTCAGATATAGAAGTAATAGTATAGTTTCGGCTTCAGATATGAAAGTAATATTATTGTTTCGGTTTCAGATATGGAAGTAATAGTATAGTTTCGGCTTCAATAATAGTATCGTTTCGGTTTCAGATATAAAAGTAATTGTATAATTTCGACTCCGGACAGACAGATACCAAAGCTCTATTAGTAATATATTTTAGATTATTCGGAATGTTATTGTCACATTGGTTGTTATTTTCACAACGTTTTGGCTGATGTAACATCTGATTTTCGTCAGGTGCATCTTGTCGAAGTCGGCAATCTTGACGTCGAACTCGGGAACCTATACGTAACTGAACTCTTTATTTAATCGACGGGGGTAGTTTGTTCTTGTTCAGTCAACCATGACCAGGTAGAAGTGTTAATTATTTATTGTTATTCTTAGTTATTATTGACTGTGTTAAGGATTGAACCTGGAACGTTCAGAAGACTGTCGCTTAGAACTGATAGTCCACATCGATCTGTGGTAGGTAAAGGTAAAGGTCGCATAGCCTGGACGCGCACGAGTGTCGTGGACGTAGCGGCTGTGATTTGTTAAGAATTACCGTGTCTAGGGCACAGCATATGGAAGGCGGAGCCCATCCCTCTCCTTCCGCTGCCTTGAACCTTCCCTGAGTTTTAGTCAGGTACCCATTTACTGCTGAGTGGACAGAGGGAGTTTTCAGACCCGAAAATTCGTCCAGCCCAAAGACAAGTGCTATAACCAGTCGTCCACAGGTCCTCTGTTCGATCTGTGGAACAACGGTTAAAGGCGTTAATTAACAATCGGCTTTTGGAGGTTTACGGTTCAATCCTTAAACCATTGTGAGGATTGTTCAGCTAACATCAACTTCTAGTTAAAGAAACAGAGATCCAGTACCTAAATAAATTTACTGGATTTTTTTATTGTTGGGGGGGGGGGCTTTCAGTCCCAGTCTAGATATGGATGATGATGATGATGATGATGATGATGATGATGATGATGATGATGATGATGATGATGATGATGATGATGATGATGATGTAAAACGAACCGTTTCCAATTTTAATTAATATTATTATTATTATTATTATTATTTGTACTCACTAGGAGTTCTCACACAGATCATCGCCACTGATTGCTCACCGACAACATGTGACTGGTTACTGTATCTTATGCGGGTTGGTTTCCGCATTCGAGGATTTTAAGATTGCAGCTGTTTTGATCATTGCCGTCCATTTTATGGTCACAAGCATATATTTCCCAGATATATCTCTTTTTCTTTTTCTCTCTCTCTCTCTCACTCATATATATATATATATATATATATATATATATATATATATATATATATATATATATATATACAAGCAAGCGTTGTTGAACGTCACGGAACTTTTTCGTTTGTTAATCTTCGTGAGGTTCTCAAACCGTCGAGCTATCCTTCTGGTTTAAGGTGGCAATCCATAGATTATTTCCCCGATTGTTCTTAATTCGGCCATTTTTTCGAGCGCTTTCGACTTTCTTAGTCGTCTTCATGATTTTATTTTTTTTAAATAAGAAGACTGGAGTTAATGTTTTATAGGTATCGTTAAGGGCGAATGAAAGAAAAAAGAGGGTGTGTGGTTGAGTTCATTTTATTCTATCGTATGTGTATTTGGTTTTATTGTTTATTTATTTATTTTATTAATTCTTATTTTTGCTATCATTTATTTATTTATTATTATTTATTCTTATTATTACTATTATTACTATTATTTATTTATTTTTTCATTACTTTATTTTCATTTAATTATGGAATACTTTTAAGTTAGTACCTGTGTTGAAAGGTATTTTGTTAATATTAAGCTGTTTAGTTTTAATGAATATTGCTTCTAATATTTTAAGTCTGTTTATGCAATAACCATGGTTTTATTTTATTTTTTTATTTTTTCACATTTCCAAAAAACATAACATTTCTGTGAGATATATTTTTACGGTCCGTTTCATTTGCCGTGTGCCAAACAACATTTTTATGTCAATATCGTCTCTGCAACATTACAAAATCATCAGAGTAAAAATTTATTGGATTAAAGTGTCTTGAAAAAACTACACTATACAGTGGTTCATTTTTGGTGTGAAAACAAACAAAAACAAAGAAAAAGAGCAAACTCACACGTCGAGGACCCCACTAATACGCCATTTTGAATTTTTTTAGGTTACGGTTTAGGGTTAGGTTCCGACGCAAATCACATTTTTGTCGCGTTTAATTATGTTATCCTATCTGGTACTAAACGAATGTTCAAGATACACAAGATAATGTAATATTTTACCGGCATGCATAATTTTAAAGTTCTGAAACTGTTTTCATTTTTATTTTTTTCACGTAGTCCAACCCCTGTAAGTACCCGATGTCATTCTAAAAATTATTATTATTATTATCATCATTATTATTATTATTATTTACTCATTAGGAGTTATCACACTGGTCATCGTCAGTGGTCGCCCACTGCCGACAACCTGTGGTATTCCCTGGAGTCCGAGTGACAACAAGTCTCCTCAGGCCTCCAGTATGCTCCACCTCTTTTCGTTCATCACCGCTGATGACCTTGCGGTAATCGCAACAGCCACCTACCAACGATTTCCCGCTGATGAGGGCCATCGGTCCCCTCTGGGGCCCGAGTGGCAACAAGCCTTCCCAAGGTCCCAGAGCTGTCCGCGCTCTTCCAGTGGAGGTCTGGTTTGCGCTTTCCCTCCTCGACCCTCTGTCCATAATTTTTGTGGCGTCAGCCTATGCTTGCTCCTCATTCGTGCGGTTGTATTTTCCCCGGTTCTGCTGCTGCTGCTGCTGCTGCTGCTGCTGCTGCTGCTGCTGCTGCTGTTGTTGTTGTTGTTGTTGTTGTTGTTGTTGTTGTTGTTGTTGTTGTTGTTGTTGTTGTTGTTGTTGTTGTTGTTGTTGTTGTTGTTCTTCTTCTTCTTCTTCTTCTTCTTCTTCTTCTTCTTCTTCTTCTTCTTCTTAGTAGTCTCAACTTTTGGATGTTTTTAGTTGGGGATTTGTTTTTGTTTTGTTTTTTGAACATCAAGTCAATTCCCTTGACCTTAGACATTCAAGCTGTACCTTAATACTTTCGCCGTTCCTAACAGGCAAGCCATTTGCAGAATTGGAAAATAAATTGTCTCATCAATTTGTTTAAGCCATTTATAGTGGCTTTTCGTTATGGTTCCAAGCGTTCCAATTACAACGGGAATCACCTTTACTTCTTTACATTTCCATATTCTAACTAATTCCCATTTTAGATCTTGATATTTATTTATTTTTGTTCGTGTTCTTTCTATCGAAGTATATTTATGATGGTTTTTCGCCATGGTTCCAAGCGTTCCAATTACAACGGGGATCATCTTGACTTCTTTACATTTCCATAGTTTCACTAATTCCCATTTTAGATCTTGATATTTATTCATTTATTATTATTATTGTTATTATTATTGTTATTATTATTATTATTGTTATTGTTGTTATTATTATTATTATTATTATTGTTATTATGGTTATTATTGTTATTATTATTGTTATCATTATTATTCTTGTTATTATGGTTATCATTGTTATTGTTGTTGTTGTTATTATTATTATTACTATTCTTACTATTATTGTTATTGTTGTTGTTATTATTATTATTATGATTATTGTTATTATTGTTATTGTTGTTGTTATTATTGTTATTGTTGTTGTTATTATTATCATTACTATTCTAACTATTATTGTTATTGTTGTTGTTATTATTATTATTATCATTATTATTATTATTGTTATTATTGTTATTATTATTGTTATTATTATTGTTATTATTGTTATTGACAACTCACTAGGAATTAGTACACGGGTCATCATAAGTGATTGATCACTGACAATAATCAGTAGTGTTCCCTGGTGTCCGAGTGAATTGCTTTTTGCTGGGTGGGAATCTATCCATCAAGCATTTAGTTTTGGATATTTTTTTACCTCAAAGTAGTATTTGTTTTCTTGTTACATCAAGTGGCTTCATGTCTTGGCTAGAGCGATTTCCATATAGAAATATATATTTACAGATCCGTGTGTCTGTAAAAAGAAAAATTGGAACGAATAACAAGAACAACGGAAATAGTTGTGCATATTATTTTTGCATCCATCACGAGATTTTCGCTTAAGAATATTCCAGAAACAAAAACAAAAACAATGTCTGATAAGGGAACAAAATGTTTCCCGGATGAAGGATGTGAAAAGGAACATGATGAAAATAGATGAACGAAAATGGATGTTTTGGTGGGTAGGAAAAAAAGAAAAAAGAAAAAAAAGGATTAAATACTTTTTTTTGTTTCTTTTTGTTTTTTTGTTCTTTCTTTCGTTTATTTTTATTTTTCTTTATCTTTTATTCTTTTTTTTTCTTTTCATTTTTTTAATTTTCATTATTTATTCTTTTTTCTTCTTTTTTTTGTCTTAATTTTTTAATTTTCATTATTTATTCTTTTTTCTTCTTTTTTTCTTTTCATTTTTAAATTTTCATTATTTATTCTTTTTTCTTCTTTTTTTCTTTTCATTTTTTTAATTTTCATTATTTATTCTTTTTTCTTCATTTTTTTCTTTTCATTTTTTTAATTTTCATTATTTATTCTTTTTTCTTCATTTTTTTTCTTTTCATTTTTTTAATTTTCATTATTTATTCTTTTTTCTTCATTTTTTTCTTTTCATTTTTTTAATTTTCATTATTTATTCTTTTTTCTTTTTTTTTTCTTTTTTCTTTCATGTTTTCTGTTTCCTTTTTTATTTTTCTAAATTTAATTTTCTTTCTTTCCTTCGTTTTTTCTTTTGTTTTTTTCTTTCCTTTTTTACCTCTTTTTTCTTTATTTATTTATTCTTTTGTATCATTTTTTCTTTCTTTTCTTCTTTTATCTTTATTGTTTCTTCTTTTCTGTTTCCTTTTTTTATTTCTGTATTTTTGAAAGTTACTTTTCTCTCCTTCCTTTGTTTTTTCATTTGGTTCTTTTTTCTTTCATTTTTTATTCTTATCTTATTTTATTTTCTTTTACCTCCTTTTTTCTTTCTTTCGTTTCTTTTATTTATCGTTCTTCTTTTGTTTGTGTATTTACGTTCTTTTTTCATTCATTTTTCAATTTTTCATTATTTCTTCTTTTTCTTTGTTTTTTCTTTATTCTTTTCTGTTTCGTTTGTATTTTTTTTATTAGTTTTTTTTCTTTATTTCCTTTGTTTTTTTCTTCTTTTGGTTCTTTTTCTTTCATTTTTTTATTCTTTTTCTTTTTCCTACTTTTTTCTCACTTTTTTGTCTCATTTTTTATTCAATTTTTCTTTCCTGTTTTTCGTTTTATTTTTCTTTCTTTCACCTTTTCTTGTTTTTCTTTTCATTTTCCTTTTCTTTTCATTTTATTTTTTATTTTTTATTTCGTTTATTCTTTTTTCTTTTATCTTTCATATTTTTATTTCTATTTTTGTTCTTTTTCATTTAGTTTTTATTCATTTAATTATTCTTTTATTTTGTTTTATTTTTTATTTTTTATTTCATTTAATTTCATTTTTTTTCTAATTTCTTTCCGTTCATTTTATTCTATTATTTCTTGTTGTTTATTACTTTTTAATCCTTTCTATTTCTCTATTATTTCTTGTTTTTTATTACTTTTTAATCCTTTCTATTTCTCTATTATTTCTTGTTGTTTATTACTTTTTAATCCTTTCTATTTCTCTATTATTTCTTGTTGTTTATTACTTTTTAATCCTTTCTATTTCTCTATTATTTCTTGTTGTTTATTACTTTTTAATCCTTTCTATTTCTCTATTATTTCTTGTTGTTTATTACTTTTTAATCCTTTCTATTTCTCTATTATTTCTTGTTGTTTATTACTTTTTAATCCTTTCTATTTCTCTATTATTTCTTGTTTTTTATTACTTTTTAATCCTTTCTATTTCTCTATTATTTCTTGTTTTTTATTACTTTTTAATCCTTTCTATTTCTCTATTATTTCTTGTTGTTTTTTACTTTTTAATCCTTTCTATTTCTCTATTATTTCTTGTTGTTTATTACTTTTTAATCCTTTCTATTTCTCTATTATTTCTTGTTTTTTATTACTTTTTAATCCTTTCTATTTCTCTATTATTTCTTGTTGTTTATTACTTTTTAATCCTTTCTATTTCTCTATTATTTCTTGTTGTTTATTACTTTTTAATCCTTTCTATTTCTCTATTATTTCTTGTTGTTTATTACTTTTTAATCCTTTCTATTTCTCTATTATTTCTTGTTGTTTATTACTTTTTAATCCTTTCTATTTCTCTATTATTTCTTGTTGTTTATTACTTTTTAATCCTTTCTATTTCTCTATTATTTCTTGTTTTTTATTACTTTTTAATCCTTTCTATTTCTCTATTATTTCTTGTTTTTTATTACTTTTTAATCCTTTCTATTTCTCTATTATTTCTTGTTTTTTATTACTTTTTAATCCTTTCTATTTCTCTATTATTTCTTGTTTTTTATTACTTTTTAATCCTTTCTATTTCTCTATTATTTCTTGTTGTTTATTACTTTTTAATCCTTTCTATTTCTCTATTATTTCTTGTTGTTTATTACTTTTTAATCCTTTCTATTTCTCTATTATTTCTTGTTGTTTATTACTTTTTAATCCTTTCTATTTCTCTATTATTTCTTGTTTTTTATTACTTTTTAATCCTTTCTATTTCTCTATTATTTCTTGTTTTTTATTACTTTTTAATCCTTTCTATTTCTCTATTATTTCTTGTTGTTTTTTACTTTTTAATCCTTTCTATTTCTCTATTATTTCTTGTTGTTTATTACTTTTTAATCCTTTCTATTTCTCTATTATTTCTTGTTTTTTATTACTTTTTAATCCTTTCTATTTCTCTATTATTTCTTGTTGTTTATTACTTTTTAATCCTTTCTATTTCTCTATTATTTCTTGTTGTTTATTACTTTTTAATCCTTTCTATTTCTCTATTATTTCTTGTTTTTTATTACTTTTTAATCCTTTCTATTTCTCTATTATTTCTTGTTTTTTATTACTTTTTAATCCTTTCTATTTCTCTATTATTTCTTGTTTTTTATTACTTTTTAATCCTTTCTATTTCTCTATTATTTCTTGTTGTTTTTTACTTTTTAATCCTTTCTATTTCTCTATTATTTCTTGTTTTTTATTACTTTTTAATCCTTTCTATTTCTCTATTATTTCTTGTTTTTTATTACTTTTTAATCCTTTCTATTTCTCTATTATTTCTTGTTTTTTATTACTTTTTAATCCTTTCTATTTCTCTATTATTTCTTGTTGTTTTTTACTTTTTAATCCTTTCTATTTCTCTATTATTTCTTGTTGTTTATTACTTTTTAATCCTTTCTATTTCTCTATTATTTCTTGTTTTTTATTACTTTTTAATCCTTTCTATTTCTCTATTATTTCTTGTTTTTTATTACTTTTTAATCCTTTCTATTTCTCTATTATTTCTTGTTTTTTATTACTTTTTAATCCTTTCTATTTCTCTATTATTTCTTGTTGTTTTTTACTTTTTAATCCTTTCTATTTCTCTATTATTTCTTGTTGTTTATTACTTTTTAATCCTTTCTATTTCTCTATTATTTCTTGTTTTTTATTACTTTTTAATCCTTTCTATTTCTCTATTATTTCTTGTTTTTTATTACTTTTTAATCCTTTCTATTTCTCTATTATTTCTTGTTGTTTTTTACTTTTTAATCCTTTCTATTTCTCTATTATTTCTTGTTGTTTATTACTTTTTAATCCTTTCTATTTCTCTATTATTTCTTGTTTTTTATTACTTTTTAATCCTTTCTATTTCTCTATTATTTCTTGTTGTTTATTACTTTTTAATCCTTTCTATTTCTCTATTATTTCTTGTTGTTTATTACTTTTTAATCCTTTCTATTTCTCTATTATTTCTTGTTTTTTATTACTTTTTAATCCTTTCTATTTCTCTATTATTTCTTGTTTTTTATTACTTTTTAATCCTTTCTATTTCTCTATTATTTCTTGTTTTTTATTACTTTTTAATCCTTTCTATTTCTCTATTATTTCTTGTTGTTTTTTACTTTTTAATCCTTTCTATTTCTCTATTATTTCTTGTTTTTTATTACTTTTTAATCCTTTCTATTTCTCTATTATTTCTTGTTTTTTATTACTTTTTAATCCTTTCTATTTCTCTATTATTTCTTGTTTTTTATTACTTTTTAATCCTTTCTATTTCTCTATTATTTCTTGTTGTTTTTTACTTTTTAATCCTTTCTATTTCTCTATTATTTCTTGTTGTTTATTACTTTTTAATCCTTTCTATTTCTCTATTATTTCTTGTTTTTTATTACTTTTTAATCCTTTCTATTTCTCTATTATTTCTTGTTTTTTATTACTTTTTAATCCTTTCTATTTCTCTATTATTTCTTGTTTTTTATTACTTTTTAATCCTTTCTATTTCTCTATTATTTCTTGTTGTTTTTTACTTTTTAATCCTTTCTATTTCTCTATTATTTCTTGTTTTTTATTACTTTTTAATCCTTTCTATTTCTCTATTATTTCTTGTTGTTTATTACTTTTTAATCCTTTCTATTTCTCTATTATTTCTTGTTGTTTTTTACTTTTTAATCCTTTCTATTTCTCTATTATTTCTTGTTTTTTATTACTTTTTAATCCTTTCTATTTCTCTATTATTTCTTGTTTTTTATTACTTTTTAATCCTTTCTATTTCTCTATTATTTCTTGTTGTTTATTACTTTTTAATCCTTTCTATTTCTCTATTATTTCTTGTTGTTTTTTACTTTTTAATCCTTTCTATTTCTCTATTATTTCTTGTTTTTTATTACTTTTTAATCCTTTCTATTACTCTATTATTTCTTGTTTTTTATTACTTTTTAATCTTTTCTATTTCTCTATTATTTCTTGTTGTTTTTTACTTTTTAATCCTTTCTATTTCTCTATTATTTCTTGTTTTTTATTACTTTTTAATCCTTTCTATTTCTCTATTATTTCTTGTTTTTTATTACTTTTTAATCCTTTCTATTTCTCTATTATTTCTTGTTGTTTATTACTTTTTAATCCTTTCTATTTCTCTATTATTTCTTGTTTTTTATTACTTTTTAATCCTTTCTATTTCTCTATTATTTCTTGTTGTTTATTACTTTTTAATCCTTTCTATTTCTCTATTATTTCTTGTTGTTTTTTACTTTTTAATCCTTTCTATTTCTCTATTATTTCTTGTTTTTTATTACTTTTTAATCCTTTCTATTTCTCTATTATTTCTTGTTGTTTATTACTTTTTAATCCTTTCTATTTCTCTATTATTTCTTGTTGTTTTTTACTTTTTAATCCTTTCTATTTCTCTATTATTTCTTGTTTTTTATTACTTTTTAATCCTTTCTATTTCTCTATTATTTCTTGTTGTTTATTACTTTTTAATCCTTTCTATTTCTCTATTATTTCTTGTTGTTTATTACTTTTTAATCCTTTCTATTTCTCTATTATTTCTTGTTGTTTTTTACTTTTTAATCCTTTCTATTTCTCTATTATTTCTTGTTTTTTATTACTTTTTAATCCTTTCTATTTCTCTATTATTTCTTGTTGTTTATTACTTTTTAATCCTTTCTATTTCTCTATTATTTCTTGTTGTTTTTTACTTTTTAATCCTTTCTATTTCTCTATTATTTCTTGTTTTTTATTACTTTTTAATCCTTTCTATTTCTCTATTATTTCTTGTTTTTTATTACTTTTTAATCCTTTCTATTTCTCTATTATTTCTTGTTGTTTATTACTTTTTAATCCTTTCTATTTCTCTATTATTTCTTGTTGTTTTTTACTTTTTAATCCTTTCTATTTCTCTATTATTTCTTGTTTTTTATTACTTTTTAATCCTTTCTATTTCTCTATTATTTCTTGTTTTTTATTACTTTTTAATCCTTTCTATTTCTCTATTATTTCTTGTTGTTTATTACTTTTTAATCCTTTCTATTTCTCTATTATTTCTTGTTGTTTATTACTTTTTAATCCTTTCTATTTCTCTATTTCTTGTCATTTTAATATTATTTTATTTTTATTTTTCGTTTTATTTTATTTCATTTTTTATTCTTGATTTAATTTTAGTATTTTTTGTATTTCTTAATTTTTTATTCGGTCTTTTTAATTTCAGTCTTTTCTTTCTTTCAATTATTTTTCTTTTTCTGTTTTTCTTTTTGCTTACATTCAATCTATTCTTTCTTTTTCATTCTTTCTTTTATTTGTTCTTTATTTATTTTATTTTTTATTTATATCGTTTCTTTTTCCGTTCTTTCATTCTTATTAAGTAAACTGAAACTATACTATTACTTCTATTACTAATGGAGATTTGGTATCTGTCTGTCTGAAGTCGAAACTATACTATTACTATATATCTGTCTAAAGCCGAGACTCTACTATTACTCTTATTACTAATGGAGATTTAGTATATGTTTATCTGAATCCGAAATTGTACTTTCAATGTACTTCCATTACAAATGTTGTATAAGTTCTGTTGTCAGGAAACCATCTTCCCAACTGTTATCTCCCCCTTTTTGGAAGGAGTGGTGTAAAGTCTGTTCCGTAATTATCATACTATCCTCCCAATCATTACTTTCGTTTAAGGGGAGGTAGTGATATTTAAGCAAAATAATTAATATTTGTATTCGATCATGGCTGATTGAACGAGAACAATCTACACTTGTTTAACTAATGAAGATTTCGGTTTGAAATTTCGCATCAGTTCACGAGTTCCAAAAGAAACGTTGTGAATATAACAACCAAGATGAGAATAGTAGCCCGAATAATCCAAATAATCCGAATAATCCAAATAATCCAAATAATCCGAATAATCCAAATAATCCGAATAATCTGAATAATCCAAATAATCTGAATAATCCAAATAATACAAATAATCCGAATAATCCGAATAATCCAAATAATCTGAATAATCCAAATAATGCGAATAATCCAAATAATCCGAATAATCCAAATAATCCAAATAATCTAAATAATCCAAATAATCCGAATAATCTAAATAATCTGAATAATCCAAATAATCCAAATAATCCGAATAATCCAAATAATCCGAATAATCTGAATAATCCAAATAATCCAAATAATCTGAATAATCCAAATAATACAAATAATCCGAATAATCCGAATAATCCAAATAATCTGAATAATCCAAATAATGCGAATAATCCAAATAATCCGAATAATCCAAATAATCCAAATAATCAGAATAATCCAAATAATCAGAATAATCCGAATAATCCAAATAATCCGAATAATCCAAATAATCCGAATAATCCGAATAATCCAAATAATCCAAATAATCCGAATAATCCAAATAATCCAAATAATCCGAATAATCCAAATAATCCAAATCATCTGAATAATCCAAATAATGCGAATAATCCAAAAATTCTGAATAATCCGAATAATCCAAATAATCCAAATCATCTGAATAATCCAAATAATCCAAATAATCCAAATAATCCAAATTATCGTTTCTTATGTTCTTCGTTTTTTTTCTTCTTCATCACCTTCTTATTCATCTTCTTCATCCTCTTCTCTTTTATCTTGTTCTTGTTCTTTTTATTTTTTCTCCATCATTTTCGTCTTCTTTTTCTTTGTCTTCTTCTTGTTCTTCATCTTTTTCTTACCTCCTTCTTTTTAATCGTCTTCTTTTCTTTGTTTTCATCTACTTTTATCTTTGTCTTTTTCATCTTGTTCTTCTTCTTCTTCATATTTTTCTCCCTCTTCTCCTTTCCTTGTTCATCCATATGCTCCCCCTCCTCCTCCTCCTTCTTAATCTTATTCTTCTTTTCCTACTTTTTTATAGAAATCGCTCTAGACAAGTCATGAAGCCACTTGATGTAAGGGAGCTAATAAGAACGAAATATGATTATCACAAAGACAGGAGAAGCCTATTGGCTTTAGTCTTGAAAAGACCAAGGCTATAGGTAGTAGGTAAACAGTCAGCAGGAAGAGAGTTCCACAAGCCTACGGTTCTAGGAAATAAGTTACCGGAATAGGAAGCTGTATTACAATGAGGTATGCAAACATCGAATTGATGGAGACCACTAGACGAACGAGTCAAACGAGCTGGAACAAAGGAAGCAGGGAATAGATCACATAATTCCGAAGAACACATGCCGTAATAGTATGTATAGAAAAGATTGAGACTAGCAACATTATGTGTGTGAGAGATACAGGGTGCAGAGAAGAAGAAAGGGTGAGGCCAATCAAATTACAGATATGTTTCTGCACCTTATCAACAACCCTCAAATGGGACAGCGATTCACTTTCTTATCAAGAACACTTTTCTGCATCAGTTTCATCATTTTAGTCATTATATATTTCTCCTCTTCTTTTTCATCATCATCTTCTTCATCACCATCTTCATCATTATTTTCTTCTTCTCCATCTTGTTATCTTCCTTCTGATTCGTCAGTTTTTTCTCATCTTCCCTATTTGTATTTTTCTCTTTCTCCTTCTTTTTTCTTCTTTTTCTTCTTTTCCCGTTTTTTTCTTCTTTTTCTTTTTCATAATTTTTACTCTTTTTTTGCTTATATCTCTCTCTATTTAAATTTCTTTTTTTCACTTTTTTCTTTCCTTTTCTCCTTCTTATCCTAATTTTTTTTTCTTCTTTTTTCTTTTTTATTCTTCTTCTTTTTCTTCTTTTTCTTCTTCTTATTATTCTTTGTTTATTCTTCTTCTTTTTCTTCTTTTTCTTTTTCTTCTTATTCTTATTATTATTCTTTTTCTTCTTATTATTTTTTTCTTCTTTTTCTTTTTCTAATATCTTCTCTTTTTTGCTTCTAATCTCAATATTTCTATTTCTCTCTATTCAAATTTCTTTCTTTTTATTCTTTTTCTTTTTCTTCTTATTCTTATTTTTCTTATTCTTATTCTTCTTTTTCTTCTTATTTTTTTCTTATTTTTCTTTTTATAATTTATTCTCTTTTTTCCTTCTATCTCTATATTTCTATTTCTCTCAATTCAAATGTCTTTCTTCTTCTTTTTCTTCTTTTTCTTTTTCTTCTTTTTCTTTTTCTTCTTCTTCTTCTTCGTATATTTCTCTTTCTCTCTATCCGCATTTTTTTTTACTTTTCTTCTTTGTCTTCGAAATAGGTCGTAGTGGACCAATAGCCGTCGCCCGAAGTGAGTCTCTTTTCGATGAAGAACTAAAAAAAAAGATGGCGACTAATGGCCGGCTGAAGAGACACGCAAAACAAGCTTATAAAACTCGGCTGGGTCGGCCGTACATTTGTTTTTTTTTCTTTCCTGAGTATATCCACAAATAGTCACAATGGCAGATAGCCAGCGGCAAAGATGTCTACGAGCAGAGAAAGCTGGAGAAAGAATAGGTTGGAAAGGAAAGAAATGTCAGAGAAACGGCGAGCATGAAGTTAGACTAAATATGATGTCCGAGTGAAACCATGTCTCGCCTTAAAGTAGCCTTAAAGGTCAGCTTCACGATTGTTTTAGAATCTGAACTTAGTTATCATGTTTTAAAATATATTAAACAACATACAACGATATATATATATATATATATATATATATATATATATATATATATATATATATATATATATATATATATATATATATATATATATATATATGGGTCTTGCTTTATATGCATCGTTCCTTCACTTATAGAAGTTTGAATGCCTGTACGCCTCGCCGCCGTTAAAGTGTTAAAATTATCATTGTTTATAAGCTGTTCAGAACTGGCCTATCGGTTAGCGACGTTGGACTGGGGTTGAAAAATACTTGTAGTCCAGGGTTTCGAATCGTGTGACCGGTGGTGAATAGTCGTACTTCTATGCTGATGAGTCTTGATTGAAAAAAGACGAAACGTATACGTCCATAGATAAAAATAAACAATAACAAATATTATATATATATATATATATATATATATATATATATATATATTTATATATAGAGAGAGAAATGTGATATTTAGAAGGCAATACAATGCAGAGGTGTGACGGATAGACACAAGTATGATCAAATAAGACATATAATAGTGGAACAAATGAATTAGTTTCAACCTTAATATAATGTGTACATACACACACACACACACATATATATATATATATATATATATATATATATATATATATATATATATTTTGTTGTTGTTGTTTTTTCCCTTTCACAACACATATATATCTGTCTATCTACACAATGTTACAATGTTATGTAATACCTGTATCAAGATGGTCTGGTGGAAATTCCGTATGATATAATTTTTTTTTTTTAATTTTCGGGAACTCTTCACTTCTTCAGAACCGTGTTCAACTCAAGTTCAAACGTGCATATGAAGGAAGCGAATATATGAAGGAATATATATATATATATATATATATAGATATAGATATATAGATAGAAAGATAGATATATATATGTACATGTACATGTACATATATATACATATACAAGTGTAACATAAAAAGAAGGGAAGACCTGTAACTCAAAGTTAGTTTGCCTTTTTTTAAGATTAACTCTTTAAAAAGCCTATTAAGAAGTTAGACGAAACGTTAAGATAGATTCTTTAGTTTTACGTCTTCTCCCCCTTTTCCATGTGTTTCGGTTAATATCAAAGGTTTTGTATCTCCCCTCATGAACTGCCTAGCAACCACTTTGCTATGTAGCGAAACACGTGTAGGGAACAATAACTTTAAAAAATAAATAAATAAAAAAATAAAAGATTTGTTTCGTTGTGATGAAACCTCTCTTGAAAAATATTTCTTGGTAAACTCTCCAAATATACATATAAATGCTCTGTACCGTATAATCGGTGCTCATGGGGCTTGTTTTTAGTGGCCTTGTAACGAACTTTACTGAATATACACTATTCTCAGTGAAACGCTAATATATATATATATATATATATATATATATATATATAGTGTTATAATGGAATAATTCCAGGAAGAAATCCGGGTAAGAGAGCTCAATGTGGTAAACAGAGCAATAATAACGTAAAATATAATAACACGAAATTACATGATTGTCGATGCAATAATTTATTTCAACCTTGCGGTTTTATTCAAGCATCCAACTTAACAATTACATTTTTGATACTGATAGAAAATTGAATTCATCCTCGGCACTTCAAACACAATCAGAGGGAGTGGTGGTAGCAGCCGGTTTGAACACCCAACATAGAGCGAGTAGAAATTAACATCTTATATTTAACTAAATTAATCTAAGGAGATCTTATGTTTTTTTTGTTTATTTTTATTAAATAATAACGTCTGGGTTAAGCGCACATATTCTTCATATCCGACCTGGTGACATACGCCTCCATACATACGCACACATATACCTATTCTTAACATCACACACACACAATTTTTGGCTAGCCCGAAATTCAGCTTACCAAGGCCAACGAGATTTTTTACCCGGCAAACGAAACGAGAAAGTCTAGTGTCATCGGCTGGTTGACACTTCTCGTGCCCTAATTTCATCTAGATTCGCGCGTCAAAATTAATTTGAAAATTAAGAATACTCTGATTTTCACAAATTCATCTTACATTAGTTTATAATCTATGGAAGCCTATAATTAATTCTAATCTAATATTGTCTAGTGATAATATTATACACTTAATTTAATTCGCTATCTTATTTTAAGTAAATAACATCTGCATACATCCCTATATACATACACATCCATCTCTACACGCACACACATGTATACATACATATACACACACATACATATATACTTACATCTACACACACATATATATATACACACATACACACATATACATATATATATATACACATACATACACACGCACCCACACATACATACATATATACCCCCGTACCTACTACCTTGAATTAAAATTTTTTTAAGACATCGAAGATGAATGTGTTTCGTCTTTAAGTATTCATTAAAGAACATCCCTACTAAATGAATGCATACCTACACACACACACACACAAACATATGCACATACACACACATACACACGTATACCTATACACACCTATATACGCACATGCACACATAGCCACAGATGTGCAAAATAGAGATACATATATATGTATACATAGACATACACAAATGCACACCCGTACACATACCTATATACCTACTCAGTTATACGCATACGTACACACATACCTATACTCATATACTCGCACATGCCCATACATGCACACATACACCTGCACCCATGTATACACATATATACCCATATACACATATATATATATACAAAATAATATATACGGCCTGGAAGGTTTTAAATTGCATATACATACCCATAAGTAAAATAACACATACGGCCTGGAAAGTTTTAATAACCGGGGTAAGAGTTTAATTAAACATACGCACACATTGATAAGGCAAATATGCAGTACATACATACACACACACACATACACACACCCACATACATGCTAGCACATACACAGACACAAGCATGCATGTACACATATATATACATACAAAAACAAATGTACTTATATATACGTTCCTAATTTTTATCATACATACATATACACTAATGCCCGCATACACGCGCATCCGCACGCGCCTCCGCACGCGCATGCATACATAGCAAATATAATGCTATCTTATTTCAAATAAGTACACTGAATACACGAATATCTTAAGGTACCCTCGTATATGCATACATCCGAAAAACAACTATAACTAATGTCACCAGGTCAGTAATTATATGTTCATAACAGATATTAATGTAAATATTTATGGGGGTTTACCGTAACTGATCTATTTGGTATCTAACTGTTACAAGTCTAGAGGTCTATCAGATTGTTAGATATTGGTAATTTTAAATTTGCATTTATGTCTGCATTTCGCCATCAGTTCATCACGTTTGTTCAAAAGATTATTGCGGTCGTATTTTAGGATTCTTATTTTCTCCTCTAAACATAAATTGCATCTCTGCCTAAATCCATTTGGGATATCCGAAAAGCATAGTATTGACCACGAAACCACCGGGGACCGGTTCTCATTTTTCAGAAGCCACCATTGTTTCGCTAATTCTGTTTTGTTCTTGAGATCTGGGTTGTTAAAAGAGTGTTTGTGGTCATAAAAGCGTTGTTTCCAGTTACCCGCGGAGATGCCGATGTAGACTTTATTGTCCCTGTTATTATCTTCCGGATGAATAGTGGCCTTATACACCACACACTCAACTTTACAGTTACCGTCCAGTGGGCAGTTCTCTTTAACTTGGCAATTACATTTATCTACTGTAACCTTATTTTTATTAGAATTGTTTAGTAATTTACGATTATGGGTGCTTATTATTTTATCCATGTTTTTGGTACAAGAGTAACTAATTTTTATGGTTTTTCTATTAAATATCTTTCTGAGTGGATTATTCATGCTAAAATGCTTATCTACTAGGTTCAAGAATACTTTCCCGATGTTGATGTTAGATAGTTGGCAGTATGGAGGATTGAACCATGTTATTTTACGGCCTCTATTCCTGGATTTATTTTTATTTTCTTTCTTGATATATTTGAGTTTATCGCTATATCCACTTTTTTCTAGCGCTCTATTGTATAAATGTTTGTTTGTTTCAAAAATTTCCTTGTTAGCCGAAAGTTTATTGATTCTAGTATTAATCGTTTTAGGTACTTGTTTGATTATGCAGTTCGGGTGATTAGATCTAATATTGATATATGATGGTGTGTGATTATCTTTGTTGAAGGGTTTGTAAGTCCCCTTTTTTAAGTCTAGTGTAATGTCTAGATAGTTAACTTCTTTACAATTTGGGGTTATGTCTATTTTAAATCCTAGGTATTTGAAGGCTCTTATTATTTTTTTATGTATTTTGGATACCATGGGGCCGTCACTATTAGGGATGATAATTAGTCCATCATCCCTGTATAAACCAACTAAATTAGGCTCTACAATTCTGCTGAGTGTGTACATTATAAATATGCCCACCAGATCGGCAATCTGTGCTGAGTCAAAGGCACCCATCGGAACATCGAAGCTGTTGTTGTTTAATTTAATCCATGTTTCGTGGTTGCTTGTAAGGATGGATCTGCGACATGCCATAATTATTCTTACCTGTTCATCGGATATATCCACGAAATTCCTAGCATAGTTAATGCTGTTCGTAAGTAACTCCTTGGAAATCGAGGGGTAAAATTCCATAATATCGAATTGTATAAAGGAGGCATTCCTCTTATTTTCAATTGATATAAACCATTTGATGGTATCCGAAGAATCCTTCCAAAGGTTGAATTTGGTAGCCTCCAGAGTTACTTTAATGATCTTCTTGAGGAACTCCCTAGATACATGGCCGAGTTCCGATTTTGTAGAGTTGATCAATCTAGCTTGTTTTTTAATGTGGAAATTTTTCTTGTGGTCCTTGATTAGTATGTATGCGTCTTTGTTATCGATATATATATATATATATATATATATATATAGTCTCGGAAGTTTCTCAACCATTAAAACAATATATAAAAAAATTATATTAAAAAAAACAAAAAAATTATAGTCTCAAGTCTTCTAGTGGAAAATCACTCATGTAAGTCAATTTATTTTTTACAGTAAAATGGTAGTAGTAACACAGCGTAGCGTCACTTGCTTTATATGCATCGTTCCTTCACTTATGGAAGTTTGAATGCCTGTACGCTTCGCCGCCGTTATTGTGTTAAAATTATCATTGTTTATAAGCTGTTCAGAACTGGCCTAGCGGTTAGCGACGTTGGACGGGAGTTGGAAAATACTTCTAGTCCAGAGTTTCAAATCGTGTGACCGGTGGCGAATAGTCGTACTTCTATGCTGATGAGTCTTGATTGAAAAGAGACGAAACGTATACGTCCATAGATAAAAATAAACAATAACAAATATTTTATATTTGAAGCTCCTCGTTAAAAAGTAGAGCACTGTAAAATGGTAGTAGTAACACAGCGTAGCGTCACTTGCTTTATGCATCGTTCCTTCACTTATAGAAGTTTGAATGCCTGTACGCTTTCGCCGCCGTTAATGTGTTAAAATTATCATTGTTTATAAGCTGTTCAGAACTGGCCTAGCGGTTAGCGACGTTGGACGGTAGTTGGAAAATACTTGTAGTCCAGGGTTTCGAATCGTGTGACCGGTGGCGAATAGTCATACTTCTATGCTGATGAGTCTTGATTGAAAAGAGACGAAACGTATACGTCCATAGATAAAAATAAACAATAACAAATATTTTATATTTGAAGCTCCTCGTTAAAAAGTAGAGCACTGTAAAATGGTAGTAGTAACACAGCGTAGCGTCTCTTGATCTATGCATCGTTCCTTCACTTATAGAAGTTTGAATGCCTGTACGCTTTCGCCGCCGTTAATGTGTTAAAATTATCATTGTTTATAAGCTGTTCAGAACTGGCCTAGCCGTTAGCGACGTTGGACGGGAGTTGGAAAATACTTGTAGTCCAGAGTTTCGAATCGTGTGACCGGTGGTTAATAGTCGTACTTCTATGCTGATGAATCTTGATTGAAAAGAGACGAAACGTATACGTCCATAGATAAAAAATAAACAATAACAAATATTTTTTATATATATATATATATATATATATATATATATATATATATATATGTATATGTAGAAAAGAATGAGTGGGGCTACATTCATTTCTATTTCTCCAACAAATACGGACGTCCACCCAGCAGTTGGCCACTATTTCATTCTATTTTTCCCAATATGTCTACCCTACATGTATCTGTGCTTGCATGACATTTTTTCTCTATTTTATCATCCTGATGAAGTCTTATAAATAAAGACGAAACGTTGATGTACACATAAAAAACATCCATTTTTTGGTTTTCCTTTTTCATTTTCCCATCACGTCGGATTACTTTCATCCTTCTCTTCCCATATATATATATATACACACATATATATATACACACAAACACACACATATATAGTCATCCACATACAGACTGTTTCGCTGTATCACAGCTAAATGACCAGTCAGTGCCTCAAACCGGGATAAAAACTCAATCGTCGAGCTGACAGTCTGCGCCTCTACCCATGCGCTATCATACGACATTGACTGAATGTAAGAGATATCTCAATATCTTCTTTTGTAGACTATGGGGAGCCACCTTTAGAACAAAATAGACTTTCTTTTTTTGTGATTGTTTTCTCGCCACGCGTTTAATTTTATTCTCATTATGCGGAATTAAGATTTTAAACCATTCTGCATAGCAATCGATATTCTGGAAACTTAATGAAAAGGGGAAAAAAAGGGGAGAAACAGAATATTATCTATTATATAAAAGAAATAACTACGTGTCTGTATGTCTAGATAAAAGTCAGAAACTACAGATGACACATCCAGGAAGCTGATATATTCTTTTTCACTAATTTTTGTATAATTATTCACTCATGAATCAATTTCATTATACGTTGGATATTTTTTTGACACAATTTTCAAACTAAAAATATATAGTAAAAAGGTGACTCGGAGTTGCCCGGGAGTAATAATAGTAAAACTACAACATTACATTTGATAAGGAGTATATATATGTATATATATTTATATATATATTTATATATATATATTTATATATATATATATATATATATATATAATTATAAATGACAATATATGTATCAGCATATATTATCAGTGCCCTTTTGCTTTGCAGTCTCCTTAAAAAATTCAGCTCGATGATTGTCAATTAGTGACAACAGAGCAACTTTTAGGATTTACTAGCTTTGAACGAAAAATTCAAAATGGCGTATTAATAGGTCCCCCCACGTGTGAATTTGCTCTTTTTCTTTGTTTTTTTTTTGTTTGGTTTCACCCCAAAATGAACCACTGTATAGTGTAGGTATTTTCAAGACACTTTAATCCAAGAACTTTTTACTCTTTGTGAATTTTTCTGATGATTTTGTAATGTTGCAGAGACGATATTGACATAACAATTTTGGTTGGCACAAGACAAATGAAACGGACCGTAAAAATATATCTCACAGAAATGTTATGTTTTTTGGGAATGTGAAAAAATAAAAATAATAAAATAAAACCATGGTTATTGGAATATAATATTAACTGACTTCTTATATATACGTATTACGCACAATGCTTCAAGCAAACTACCTCTCCTTATCAAAATCAATGTATTTTTCCTTCCATAAGCCATGTCTTTTCAAAGTATGAAATCTGTTCATGACGTAATAAATATTGTATGTTTACAATCTTCATTCTCATCTTTTAGTTGTTTAATTAATTGCATTATCTCGTATATCGAGCATTAATTCTTTGATTATAGGTTCTAATTTAGAGGTATAGGTTAACCCTAACCCTAACCCTAATTTTGAGGTATACATCATATCTTTATTTTTCCTGTTATATATATATATATATATATATATATATATATATATATATATATATATATATATATATATATATATATATATATATCATTATATTCCTACGTTTCGTTTGGAGAAAAAAATTGTTTTCACGACACAAACGCACCAAATATTTGTTAATACCTGTACGTTATTTGTTCACATCAATAACTTTGAAGAAGTCTTATAATAAAAACGAAACGTTGATGAATATATCTAAAGAGAATGCTATTGGCGAACTTTGAGAAACTCTAAATAAGCTCCGAGAAATTAGCGTTTCTCAAGACTCAGCAATTTCTTTTTATATTTCTGTTTTTTTTTTTAAGAAATTTCAACCCAAACAAGGCAGGCCGCTACTGTAGACGTAAGGGGCTACTGAGAATTCGGGAGTATGGTTTTGGGTGTCATCCTAAGTTGGGAGCTGTGCAGCGAGATGTCTGTTTGCATTAGCTTATAAACCTTTGCATGTCGGTACAGTCGGGAGAAACAGGGAGCGGGGAGGGAGTTCCAGGGGTTTAGCTGATTGTTGGGTTGTTCTAGTGTATTTACATCAGCAAGTTCTAGAGAAGCAAGTTCATCAGAGACAGAATCGTTATTCCCGCTTATAAGCAAATAAAAATACGACCACAGCACGATTAAAGCTATAATAAAATTAAAAGATGTTTAATATTTGAAAAGCCATGGCTTAAGGAAAGAATAATGAAATAATTATCTTATATAAAAACCCTTGTTTTTGTTGTTTTCTTTTTGTTTTTTTTTAGATATTTCACCCCAAACAAGGCAGGTCGCCACTGTAGACGTAAGGGGCTACTGAGAATTAGGCAGTAGATTTTTTGGGGGGGTTATCCTAAATTGGGGACTGTATAGCGAAATGTCTGTTTACATTAGTTTTAACCCTCAGCATGTCGGTACAGTCGGAATAAACAGGGAGTTTGGGAGGGAGTTCCAGAGGCCGGCAACACGAGGAAAGAAGCTATTGAAGTAGAAGTCTCTCCGGCATCTGGGGACCTCGACAGTGAATGGATGAGATCTAGCTGATTGTCGAGTTGGTCGCGTGTATTTACGTCGAGGGGGGGGGCACCAGAGCAGCCAGATCATCAGAGCACATTTCTACATGATGACATTAAGGAGCCGCTCTAATTCTTTTCCTGTTGACCCCCAAAAAATTAATATTAAAAAAAATGTGACTATATTGTATCAGCGGCAATGTTGAAAGATAGTACAGGGTGGGCAAAAATAAGGGTCCTATTTTTTAAAATTCATAACTTTTTTATTTATTGATTTTTTTTATTTATTTTTTTTAGAATAAGTAAAGGACCCCTTCCGAAGCAAGCATGAGCCGTATTAGCCCTAAGGAAGGTACCCTCATTTAGAAAACATTATTTTTGCTTAAAAAACTCAAAACACTACTTTAGTTTTTGTAAGTTTTAAGAAGTGTTTTTCGGCTAAAATTTGTTTTGTTTATTTCAAAAAATCTCGGAAGGGTCAGTCTACACACACATAAAGTTTGGTGAGTTTAACTTTTATTTTGTGGAAGTTATTCAAATTCAAGTTATTCAAATTTAAAGATAGGACCCTTATTTTGGCCCACCCTGTATATAGGCTTTGTGGTTGTGTCTGGTGTAGTGCTTACTGGAGAGAATTTTAATGGCTACTAGACACCACCCTCGGGTGTCTTCAGTCCCCGTGTTCAGGGGTTTGTCAGGATACCCTACTATGAGCAAGTAAACTCTGAACGAATATTCAAAATAACATAGTATTCGAAGCCCAAATAAAATCCCCTCCGTATAGTCATACGAGAAATAGTGCATCTTCTTCTAGTGATGTTGCCTCAAATAATAGCACTAAGCTGGATACTCCACTAGACCAGATGAATTCTTGTTCTGGAATCCAGTAAGACCAAGAGACCATAAGAAAAATAATTAAATTAATGTTTTTCACTTCTTTACTAATGGAACCTTTAATGCAACAGTCAGATATCAGATACCTATAGAGTGAATGTGGTATTTTGGTGATTGAAACTAGTTTAGAGAATAGTCCAAGAGGACGGCAGCTGGCCACCATCACACCCCACCCAATTTCGACCTTGTGCCACATCTTATTTTATTAAGAAAATTTGCTAAACTGTGAACTTTTTGTAAAATTTTGAAGATAAATAAAATACACACACACACACACACATATATATATATATATATATATATATATATATATATATATATATATATATATATATATAGGGTGATTCACAAGTCACTTCACTTAGCTATTTAAAATGTCATTTACAATTGAAGAGCGAATTTTTATTGTTATTCATATGGCCAAATTTGATGAATCTCCCACACTTGTTGAAAGGCAATGGAAACGTGATGTGAACAGAAAGCCTCCTCCGCACAACACCATAATGAATCAAATATGCTATGTATGCAGAACGAAGGTGGAAATTTTGAAAATTTGCTGTAATTTTAAACTCCCATAAATGAATTTGTTGAATAAACTTTCTGTTTTGTATTACCGTATTTTTTAACTTTAGAATTTCAAAAATGAATAGCTAAGTGACTTATGAATCACCCTGTATATATATATATATATATATATATATATATATATATATATATATATATATATATATATATATATATATATATGGGGGGGTTCACACACATAGACATACACATTACGTACTAGACACTATCCAGAATGTCTTTGGTGTATCAGTACAAGGGTATGTCAGGACAACCTGACATGAGAATATTTCACTCTACAAGTAAACCCTGACCAAATATTAAAAATAACATAGTATTCGAAGCCCAAATAAGATCCCCTCGACACGGTTATACACTGATTAATACAAGGAATGGGTCTGAGAGTTTCGAATGGTGTGACTGCAGATCAATCATTCTCCACGCTGATGATTCCCGGAAAAGAATGAAACACGTGTGTATGTTGATAAGAATTTAATAATACTTATCGTAATGTAGTTAATACTAAGACGGGCGCTTTCAGAGAATTATAATTAGGCTTTCAAATGTAAATGCGTCATGCTAAGTTTCGGCCAACGCGTCGTTGAACACTGTTGCTGACAGTCTTCTATGTGTCTCTTTGCTTAATAAATAAATAGATCTTATTTTTTCCTTCAATGCAGTTGGTTTTTTGGTCGCACCATTCTAAACGTTCACACAAAAGTTTAAATGTTGACTTTGGTCGGAGGGTTTCGAATCGTGTGACCGGTAGAGCAATCATTCTCCACACTGATGATTCCCGGAAAAGGATGAAACACATGTGTATGTAGATAAGAATGTAATAATACTTATCGTAATGTTGTTTAGCCCCTTTTATACGTCTTATGATGATTCCCGGAAAAGGATGAAACACATGTGTATGTGGATACGAATTGAATAATAGTTATCGTAATATTATGTATATATATATATATATATATAATATTTATAAATAAATATTTATTAAATATTTTAATACCTACAGACATCGATGTTTCATGCTAACGCAATCTTAAGTGTAGGAACTAATTCTCAACGGTCGGTGGGCGCGAACCCCGATCACAAATCGCCACTGATTCGTTGTCGAGAGTCTTATCCCATCGGACATAGCCAATTAGTTAGTTAGTAAACAGAGAGGAATTTAAATGTAAATAGCGAGTCGGCGGCTAGATTTACCCAAAGAGTTTAGAGTGATCTACGAACGGCGTTCGGATCGTGCATGTAGCTATTTGCACTGCTTGTTATTAAAGTCACTCAAGAGTGCCCGGCCTTTGTTGGAGGGGGCTGATAAATAATAATATTTATAAATAAATATTTATTAAATATTTTAATATTTTAATACTTATTAAATATTTTAATACCTATATATATATATATATATATATATATATATATATATATATACATATTTCATATTCGATTTATTATTTTTGTTCCTTCCAACTTACATCTTACCCGGAATTTGCATTGCCCACAGCCTTTTAAAAACATACTACTACTATACCCAGCAATGCTTCAAGCAAACTACCATTCTCTCTCTCTCTCTCTATATATATATATATATAAATCTTTATTCCACTCAACTCTACGCCCCCAGCGATCGACTACTCTACTCATTATTTTTCTGTACAAACGAAATTAGCGCCAATAAAAAAATCTCCTCCATTTAAAAATGTTAGACAAAAATTTAAGAACCATTAAATCGTCCATCTGGATTTATTCTTGAAAAGAGCGGGAAAAAATGTTATCGATTGGCAATTATGTTTTCTTATTCTTTATACCTTTTCTTCTTCAGATTTTGGAGTGTGTGCGTGTGTGTGTCTGTGTTATTCTAATTGTCTCTCTGTGTTGTTATTGTCTGTTTTAGTTTCGTGTGTTTTTTAATGTGTGCGTCTTCATTCCTTAAAAGAGGTTCCGTCCGTATCTATCGGTTACGCTTTCGGTTTAAAATACTCTTGCGTTTCAACCTCGAGCGATACATGCAAAAAAAAACAATTGATCGCCATTATTACAAAAACACAATTGTTCACAATTATTATCTATATTTATATCTATATATTAATTTACTATTATTATGATTGATACTAGTGTTACATAATGGGTGGATGTGAAGGATTACATCAGCTGGTATGGATTTCGTATCTAGGTGAACCAGTGCAAGTTATCTTGACACGAAAATCTGGGGAACAAGTTTTCTCTCGGAGTAAAAATATAAACATAACTGAACTCTGATTCCCTCACTGATCTCTGATCTAACAGGTGCGTGGTGACAGGCTCAGGGTTCTCATTTGAGGTAATTACGTCACAATCGTTGGAATGAGAAAAGAAAGAAGCTTTTTCGTCAGTCCGTGTTTCGGGAGCGTGGTGCACGGATGCAAAATCAAAATGTAATTCAGAAAAAAGAAAAAGGGATTTTAATTCCTAAAAAAGTGATAGTGAGTCGATAGTCCCTTCATTTCTATTCCCGTCTAAGTTAGGAAGAACGATTGGCCCCTCTCTCTCTCGCTCTCTCTCTCTCTCTCTCTCTCTCTCTCTCTCTCCCCAATTAAATTAATGTTTAGTTTTTTGTAATTCTGACGAGAAAATCTATCCAAAATAAACAACCTTCAATTCTCCGTCGCTTTCCGCTTTTCTTCTTTCTGTGCATGAAACGTTTAATTACACCTAGACGATCGCGATGGTGGCCCCGGGGTGTGGCCCACTGCGATGATGATAGTGACGGCAACGGGAGTCAGTATACAAAAAGAGAACTACTACATCGTCGTTTTCAAGTCTGATGTAAACAAATTCTTTTTGTGGAGCTGTCCTCGTAAATAATGAAATTATACCCAGTTTCAACCATCTTTACCAATCACCACGGTGTTGTCTCGAGTGGCTTTTGAGCCTTGATAAGTGGTGACCCATTAATATAAAAATAAATAAATAAATAAATAAAACATTCAACCGTCAGTCACAAGCCGCGAGTAAAAGAAATCTCAATGTTTATATAAACACTGTCAACTGTCTATATGTATGGCAAGAAGAGCTTTGCATTTTCGCAAATAGAAATCGGCGATTTTATTTACCACAGTGCTCAATCCAAGAAAGGAGGCATATGTAGTCATGCACAGACAGACAGTTTCACTGCATCACAGCTCTTCGGTGTGGCTAGACAGACAAATTATGATCTAGATACGGAACTTCGCATTAGAGCTTTTTGACAGTCTATTTTTAACTTCCCTGAGAGTGCTCAACTTTAATTTCTTAAAAGGGCTAATTATAATATTTATAAATGAATATTAAATTATTTCTAACTACAGAGGCTAGCGTTACAATGTATTGCTCTATATGTATGGCAAGAAGAGCTTTGCATTTTCGCAAATAGAAATCGGCGATTTTATTTACCACAGTGCTCAATCCAAGAAAGGGGGCATATGTAGTCATGCACAGACAGACAGTATATATATATAGGGAAAATGAAAATTGAAAAACCAAAAGATATTTTTTTATGTATTTATCAATGTTTCGTCTTTATTTGTAAGACTTTCTCAGGATGATAATTTTAAGAAAAATTTCTTCAAATTTTTTCTAAAACATCAGTTCAGGAAAGTAACAATTTCAGACTGTCCGGAGGCGCGAACTCGTTTCACAGAGTCGGCCTACAATATGCAAGCAATCGCCATATCTACTCGGCCACCGGAAACTGTTACGTGATTAAGGGATTATATATATATATATATATATATATATATATATATGTATACACACACACACACACACACACACATATATATATATATATATATATATATTTATGCAAACATATAACAGAATTTAATTATACCTTCTTTTATTTTTTCAATTTTTCTGATGGTCTTTTTTGTATTAAAATAAAAAATAAATAAATAAATGTTCCATAGGTTTCACATGTTTCACGAACGTTTTCGATTTTTCGTCGAATCATTCTCAGGTGTCAAAAGCAAATGAACAAAAAAGCTGGAGAAATAAGAGAATTTTAAAAAGACGGTGGAGAACCGCGCAGAGAACGTTTTTTCGCATTGTTCCAGAAAGTCGTTGGCGATTTTAAATTCAGCAACGCTGGATGGCATCACAGAACAAAATCGTATTGCGTTAAGCATTTTAAAATGTTACCACTGGTTTCATATGTGATGTTGTTAATTTTAGGTTGTTGTGTTTTTATGTAGATAGCTTCGAGTATTTTTTAATTTTCAAAATTGGTTTCAGAATGTGAAATTTTAGTGTTGGTAACTAGAATTTGTCTTAAATCAGAGGGAGGGCAGTTATGTTTTTGTAGATGTTGGCGAATTGAGCTATTGTATACAAGATTTTGTATATATATATGGAAAATGAAAATTGAAAAACCAAAAGATGCTTTTTTATGTATTTATCAATGTTTCGTCTTTATTTGTAAGACTTTCTCAGGATGATAATTTTAAGAAAAATTTCTTCAAATTTTTTCTAAAACTATGACACTACCTACACACACAAAAACACAGAGCCTCTCCCTCCCCTCCTCTTTCCCCCACATTAATTTCATTCACTCCCACCCCTCCACTTTTTCACTCACAGCCATCCACATTAATTTCATTCCCTGTCACCGACTTCTCTCAGCCCGGACCTCAGTCCTGAGCTCCCAGTAGTAGCTACTACTTCTTCTCATAAACCCATCATGTCAACCCAATATTTTCATGTACTTGCATGACAGTTTTTTTCTTTTTCATTTCCCATTACGTCGGATTACCCTCATCCTTCCTTTCTCATATATATATATATATATATATATATATATATATATATATATATATATATATATATATATATATTTTAAAATCCCGAAACAGTTTTCATGGTAAACAACTGACGATCCCTTATATAAAAAAAAACATATATAAAATATATTTATATTAGAGTAAATTCTTGGAAGTTAACTAAAATAGTGATTGCAGTAGATTGATTGACTTACTAGACTAAAATCTTTCAACGAAAAAATTTTTTTTTTTTTTCAGTTTTGAAGGTTAAAAGAACTTCCGAGACTATATATATATATATATATATATATATATATATATATATATATATATATATATATATATATTTGACATCAGAATAACTGGGTCTTTCAGAAATAAAAATAGTAGGAGTTAGACTTTGCAATTTATTCTCTCCTCTATCAAAAGATCATGGCAAATATATTTTTCTTTGTTCCTGGTTGTCTGTGGAGAGTTGGCGAGACTTTGTTCTAATTTTGTCGCACTTGTTCCAACCGAATTGTCAGTGAATGTTAAGCAGACTCCCCCACCCTAAGACTCCTCCACCCTAAGCCCAACCCTAACCTTAACCCCACCCGGCACTCGTTACTCAGCCGTGGAATTCAATTCTATTAAAATCGATAATTAAACAGTTTTCGAACTGGCATAACAAATAACTTGCTTGTTTTTTTCTTCATACCAACTTCCGTAACAAACTACTCCAGCTGGAGAATCCAAGGAAGATAACCTATAAATAGGGTTAGAATGTCGGTTAGTCGACATGGATACCATTTATAGATAATAGTTAATTATGTTTGTGGCGCAACGGATAAAGTGCTAAGTTATAACTAGTTCTAAGTGACTATCTTTTTGAGGTTGATTGTTCAAAAGAATTACTTTAGATTACTACTCGATCAGAATCACGTAGTACGGCAGAATCACGTTGACACACCTGTTCTCGTCAGATCACCGAAGTCAAACGACGTTGGACCAGATGTCAGTATCAGATGACAATTTGGGTAAATGTGGTAGGACGTCGACAAGAACTGCAATCGTCATCTTATCGGGATATGCAAACATCTGATTTCGTTTCTCAGTTCAACTTTTCTTTTGTGTTTTTGTACGTCAGGTTTATACATCGCTATCATCATCATCATCATCATCATCATCATCATCGTCATCGTCATCGTCGTCGTCGTCGTCGTTGTCATAGTTATCGTCATCATCATCGTCGTCATAATCGTTATCGTCATAGTCATTGTCGTCGTCGTCGTCATCATCATCATCATCATCATCGTTCTCGTCGTCATCGTCATCGTCATCGTCATCGTCATCGTCATCGTTGTCGTCATCATCATCATCATCATCGTTGTCATCGTCATCGTCATCGTTGTCGTCATCATAATCATCGTCATCGTCATCGTCATCATCATCATCATCATCGTTGTCGTCGTCATCGTCATCGTCGTCGTCATCGTCGTCGTCGTCGTCGTCATCGTCATCGTCATCGTCATCATCGTCATCGTCATCATCATCATCATCATCGTCGTCGTCGTCATCATCAGCAGCATCATCATCATCATCGTTATCGTTATC
>OY744554.1:40060871-40090871 GCA_963556195.1 Sepiola atlantica
TTAGTGTTATGACGATTAATTGAAAAAAATTTTTGGGTTATCGGATTTAGTAAAAAATTTCACGTCATTTCCGATTCCAAAAAACAATTCTTTAAATTTTATTTTTATTGCCGTTACCAATGAAATAATGATAAAATATTCATTGATTTTAAACTACCAGTAAAACTAAAATATATAGATCATGGTAAACGAATTCAGGTAAAAATAGCACTGGTAAAATGGCACCGGTAAAAATAGCACCGGTAAAATTGCATCGGTAAAAATAGCACCGATAAATATGGCACCGGTAAAAATAGCACGGGTAAAAATGACATCGGTAAAAATAGCACCGATAAATATGGCATCGGTAAAAATGACACCCGTAAAAACTACACCGGTAAAAATAGCACAGGTAAAATGGCATCGGTAAAAATGACACCGGTAAAAATGACACCGAGTAAAAATAGCTCCCCTAAAATAGCACCGGTAAAAATGGCACCGGTAAAAATAGCACGAGTTGATGAATAAGAAAATTGCAAAGTGAAAAATATAAATGAAAATCACACAATCAGTTTATCGAAATCTTGGGTAAAATACATAAAGAGAAAACATTAGAAGTTCGCCAAATTAAAAAGAAAATTATATCTTTCCAACAAATCCCCCCCCCCCTCCCCAAAAAATGAAATTCTAGTTTTTGGCGGTTAGGCGATTTTAGACTCGGAATCGGAATCGGTAATTGTATCGGAGTCGGAAAAAATATTGGAATTGTCACATCACTACAAGCGATATAAATTAAGGTCTGTATATCTGCCTCTCTATTAGCACATCCGTCTATCTATTTGTATATCTGTCTAACTTTCTCCTTTTCTCCTCTCAAATATATATATATATATATATATATATAGTAAGCTATGAAAATATATTTATGGCAATTAAGCTACACAGAGGATCCGCGTTTCATGCCCGGGGGGGGGGATCTTCAGGCTAAAATGCATTTTAGCCTGAAGATTCCCCCCGGGGATGAAACGCGGGAGCCTCTGTGTAGCTTAATTGCCATAAATATATTTTCATAGCTTACTACCGAGCTCTACTTACGTATCGAGCACTGTTGAAGTAAATACTGAAAATCGATACATAAAAAATTATATCTCCTTATAAAATTTGATGTGGATACATGAAATACTAATATATATATATATATATATATATATATATATATATATATATATATATATATATATATTCCTTTTTGTTTATTATCTGTACGTATACGTTTCGTCCTTAATAATCGGGACTCATCAGCATAGAGATATGACTACTGGTCATGTGATTCGAAACCCCGGATTTCGAGTATTTTATAACTCAAATCCCGGCAGATTGTCGGGCTGGTCTAGTGAATTTGCGTCGTGGTGGCACCAGAGCAGCAAGCTCATCAGAGCACAGTCCATTGAAGTACTTGTAAAACAGGCACAAAGAAGCAACATTGCTGCGATGGGACAGGGGCTGGAGCTTGGTTGACAGTGAGGGACCTATTAAGTTGACAACTCTTTTTTTTACCTTTTCTAAGAGGGAGAGACTAGTGGATGATGCCCCAGCCCAGATGTGGCAACAATACTCCATGCATGGGCGGATGGTGGCTTTGTAGAGATATAGGATAATGTCAGGTGTGAGAAGTTTACTAGCACGGTAGAGGGAGCCCATCTTCTTTGCAGCAGTCCTGGCAATGTCTTAATTGTATTTGTTCCAATTCATGATATCTGTGAAAGTTGGACTGAGGAGTTTTAATGATGAACTCTCAGGTAGGGTGTTATTTGCCATGACAATCGGTGGTTGAAGAGGTTTCTTGTAGTTATTGAAGGAAAGTAGCTTTGTCTTTGCGGCATTAAAAGTTATAGTATGTATTTCATTTTTGCGGAATCATCAGTGTTGAGATGACTGTTTAAACCGGTTACATGATTCGAATCCTGTAACAAGAGTAACCTTTTAATCAAATTCTGAACGTTTTAACCAATTAGGCAAATTCCAACCGTTACAGGACGTGATGAGAAATAAATCCTATTTATGTCAAGTAGGCGAACAACCATAATCACCCGTCCTAACAGTGTTCAACAGAAAAGAACATACATTTATAGCTTAGATTAGACGGATTGTATTATTTTCACTACAAATCTACTATCAGACCATGTATGGAGTACTGTTGTCATATTTTGACTGTTGAATTACTGTCCCATTTGAGGGTTGTTGATTAGGTGCAGAAACGTATCTGCAATTGGATTGGCTCTACTGTTTCTTCTTCTCTGCACCCTCTCTCTCACAGACGTGTTTTTGCTAATCTCAGTTTTTTTCTATAAATACTATTATGACATGTATTCTTCAGAATTCTGTAATCTTTTCGCTGCTTCCTTTGTTCCAGCTCATTTGACTCGTTGGTCTAGTGGTCTCCATGAGTTCGGCTGTTTTCATGCCTCATTGCAATACAGCTTTTTATTCCAGTGGATTGTGAAACTCTCTTCCTGCTGACTGTTTACCTCCTACCTATAGATTTGGTCTTTCCAAGACTAAGGCCAATAGGCATCTCCTGTTATTGCGATAATCATATTTCGTTCTTGTTAGCTCCTCACAACAAGTGGCTTCATGCCTTGTCTGAAGCGATTTCCATTTAAATAAAGGTAGTATAGGCTGTGTGTAATGCGAACTGTGAAAGAGTATTGATTTACTCCTCTCCAGGAGTTAGGCACAAGGCCAGTTTTATCTTACTCCCACAAGTAAGATGTGACCCAAGGTAGGGTCGGGAAAGTGGGGTTTAAAAATTGCCTGGGCAGCCCCGTCGGCATTCCCCGGTTGGGGCGCCTCAGACAGTAAGCAATAAACTTACTCCTCTTCAAAGAGGGGAGGCGAAGCCTGGGAGGGTGGACCTCCTAGAACTGCACAGGACAGACCCATAGACCAGCGTAAATCAAGCCCCGAAGGCCAAGACAATACCAGTCTATGGGGTGCAGTATCCATCGGAACAGATACTACACTTTGATCTTAGTCAAAAGGCCAAGTAGAGTAGAGTCGAACTGTGAAAGAGTAGACAAATAAAACAAATATTTTAATATATGCGATATTTTGACCGATGAGAGTGGGAGGAGATGGGTGTGACTTGTTTTACATTGGTAGGAGGGGAGTCTAAAAATTATTTACTTATAAAAAAAATGGTGGAATGTTTGAAGAATTCTTCCACTGAGTGTTGCATTACTACCATATATTTGATACTACGCTCTACTAATAACCGTTACCAAAAGCAATAAAAAAATAAATTACGTAAGGGGCATGGTAAAAGAAACGGTTTGATTTTGTCCGGTCAAAAAGCTCAACCAATACATTTTTTTTTTTTCAAATTTAACTTTCTCATCAAAATAAGTATTGCAGTTGTTTCATTACTTTTTTTCTGTCGACAAATAAATAATTATTCATAAAAATAAACACACGGTGAGTGTTTTTCTTGCTATAAATTTTGTTTCGTATTTTTTTGTTGTTGTTGTTGGAACGCAGCCTCGTTTTGATTTTAACGCAGGTTCGTTTTAGGTTAAAAAGACACTGTTTACATCAGCTCTTGCCGTTATTTTTAAGATTCGTGTTTGCTTTTTGTTTTGTTTTTTTCAAGAAATTATTATCATGATATTTTATTTAGTAAATATCAGATATGAAAAAATATTCTTGGCATTTTGGCTCAAAACAAAGTGTAGGATCAGTTCTGCATTTTTTGTATTCTGCCATCATTTTTCCCCTCTTCTAACCTTACCCCTAACCTTAACTCTAACTCTAACTCTAACTCTAACCTAACCTAACCCTAACCCTAACCTTAACCCTAACCCTAACCCTAACTCTAACCTAACCTAACCCTAACCCTAACCCAAACCCTAACCCTAACCCTAACCCTAACCCTAACCCTAACCCTAACTCTAACCTAACCTAACCCTAACCCTAACCCAAACCCTAACCCTAACCCTAACCCTAACCCTAACCCTAACTCTAACCTAACCTAACCTAACCTAACCCTAACCCTAACTCTAACCTAACTAAACCCTAACCCTAACTCTAACCCTAACACTAACCTAACCTAACCTAACCTTACCTTACCTTATCCTACCCCTACCCCTACCCATAAACTCACCTAATCTAACCTAACTATAACCTTAACCCTAACTCTAACCCTAACCCTAACCCTAACCCTAACTCTAACCTAACCTAACCCTAACCCTAACCCAACCCCTAACCCTAACCCTAACCCTAACCCTAACCCTAACTCTAACCTAACTAAACCCTAACCCTAACCCTAACACTAACCTAACCTAACCTAACCTAACCTTACCTTACCTTACCCTACCCCTACCCCTACCCCTACCCCTACCCCTACCCCTACCCATAACCTCACCTAATCTAACCTAACTATAACCTTAACCCTAACTCTAACCCTAACCCTAACCCCAAACCCCGACACTAACACTAACCCTAACCAAACCTAACCTACCCCACCCATACCTCTACTCCTTCCCTAACCCTTATCTTACCTAACCTAACCTAATCTAACTCTAACCTATACCCTAAGCCCTCTCTCTACCTCTACTCTAACCTAACCAAACCCTAATCCTAACCCTAACCCATTTTCCTCCTCTTCTTCTCGCTAGATCACCACCGCGCTAACGCTCTTATCCTCATTGTGCCCTTCCCCTCAAACGTTCGACCTACAATTGCCATTTCTTCTATTTTCTTTTTTTCGTATTTCTTTTTCATCTTTCTTTCACATTTCTCCTTTTTTTTCCTTTCTTGCCTTTTTCGCTTTCTTTTTTTCTTTTCTATTTTCCTTTCTGGTTTCTAACTCGGTCTTTTTTCCTTTCTTTTTTTTTCTTTTCTTTCTTTTTCTATTTATATTATTATGTCGTATTATTTCTTTTTCGTTTCTCCTTTTTTTCCTTTTCTTTCTTTCTTTCACCCCTTTTTTTCTCTTTTGTATTTTTGTTCCTTTTTCTACCCTTTCTTTTTTCCTTTCTTTTATTCTTTTCTTTTTCTTTTCTTTTCATTTCTATCTTTTTTATTCCATTTTTTTATTTTTTTCTCTCATATTTCGTCTTTCTTTTGTCGGTTTTTTGTTTTTTCTTTCTTTCTTTCTTTCCCCCTCTCTTTTTTTCCTTTTCTATTTTTCTACCTTTTTGTTGTTTATTTCCATTTCTTTTTTCTTTCTTTTAGTCTTTTATTTTCTTCTACTTTTTTTCTTTTTTTCTATCATCTTCTTCTTTCTTATTTCTCTCTTTCTCTCTTTCTTATTTTTCCCCCTTTTTCATTTCAACTTCTCTTTTTCTCATTTTTCTTGTTTCTTCTTCTTCTTTTTCCTTTTCAGTTCTTTTTGTTTCACACTTTATTTCTTTATCTTTTCTTTTTCTCTTTTTTTTTCACGCCCCCTTTCGTTCGTTTCTCTTTTATTTCTGTCTTTTTCTTTTTTCTATCATCTTCTTCTTTCTTTTTTCTCTCTTTCTCTCTTTCTCATTTTTTCCCCTTTTTCATTTCAACTTCTCTCTTTCTCATTTTTCTTGTTTCTTCTTCTTCTTTTTCCTTTCCAGTTCTTTTCATTTCACACTAAATCTCTTTTCCCCTTTCTTTATCTTCTCTTTTTCTCTCTTTTTTTTCACGCCCCCTTTCTTTCGTTTCTCTTTTATTTCTGTCTTTTTTTTTCACTTTTCTTTCTTTCTTTTTCCCCCTCTCTTATTTTTTCTTTCTCTCCATTTCCCTCTTCGTCTCATTCAATCTTCTCACTTGTCTTCACTTTTTTCTTCTCTTTCTTTTTTCTGTTCCTTTCTTTTATTCTTTCTGTATCCTCCCATCACCATCAAAACTGCCAACACCCCGACGTTATGCCCTTTCCTTCAAACGCTCGATTTAACACGAAATCCAATTGCCTTTAATTATTTCGGGCCTCAATTGATTGAATTATTCATCTTCATCGATTAATTATTCCTTCTTCACTTTTTTTCTTTTGCCAACCGTAAACGTATTTCCCCCATATCCCACGTTCCCTTTCTTTGTTTCTCCCATCTCGTCCTCGCGCTTATTGTTTACTCCGCAGGTTCCGACATTTTTACTTTGTTCAGTTATTAGTTTCATGTTAATTACTAGTATTTTATACTAGCAAGACGAACCACTGTTGCCCGGGATCAGTTTTGCTTTGTTTTTACTTTTTTCAGTTATTAGTTTCATGTTAATTACTAGTATTTTATACTAGCAAGACGAACCACTGTTGCCCGGGATCAGTTTTGCTTTGTTTTTACTTTTTTCAGTTATTAGTTTCATGTTAATTACTAGTATTTTATACTAGCAAGACGAACCACTGTTGCCCGGGATCAGTTTTGCTTTGTTTTTACTTTTTTCAGTTATTAGTTTCATGTTAATTACTAGTATTTTATACTAGCAAGACGAACCACTGTTGCCCGGGATCAGTTTTGCTTTGTTTTTACTTTTTTCAGTTATTAGTTTCATGTTAATTACTAGTATTTTATACTAGCAAGACGAACCACTGTTGCCCGGGATCAGTTTTGCTTTGTTTTTACTTTTTTCAGTTATTAGTTTCATGTTAATTACTAGTATTTTATACTAGCAAGACGAACCACTGTTGCCCGGGATCAGTTTTGCTTTGTTTTTACTTTTTTCAGTTATTAGTTTCATGTTAATTACTAGTATTTTATACTAGCAAGACGAACCACTGTTGCCCGGGATCAGTTTTGCTTTGTTTTTACTTTTTTCAGTTATTAGTTTCATGTTAATTACTAGTATTTTATACTAGCAAGACGAACCACTGTTGCCCGGGATCAGTTTTGCTTTGTTTTTACTTTTTTCAGTTATTAGTTTCATGTTAATTACTAGTATTTTATACTAGCAAGACGAACCACTGTTGCCCGGGATCAGTTTTGCTTTGTTTTTACTTTTTTCAGTTATTAGTTTCATGTTAATTACTAGTATTTTATACTAGCAAGACGAACCACTGTTGCCCGGGATCAGTTTTGCTTTGTTTTTACTTTTTTCAGTTATTAGTTTCATGTTAATTACTACTATTTTATACTAGCAAGACGAACCACTGTTGCCCGGGATCAGTTTTGCTTTGTTTTTACTTTTTTCAGTTATTAGTTTCATGTTAATTACTACTATTTTATACTAGCAAGACGAACCACTGTTGCCCGGGATCAGTTTTGCTTTGTTTTTACTTTTTTCAGTTATTAGTTTCATGTTAATTACTAGTATTTTATACTAGCAAGACGAACCACTGTTGCCCGGGATCAGTTTTGCTTTGTTTTTACTTTTTTCAGTTATTAGTTTCATGTTAATTACTAGTATTTTATACTAGCAAGACGAACCACTGTTGCCAAGGATCAGTTTTGCTTTGTTTTTACTTTTTTCAGTTATTAGTTTCATGTTAATTACTAGTATTTTATACTAGCAAGACGAACCACTGTTGCCCGGGATCAGTTTTGCTTTGTTTTTACTTTTTTCAGTTATTAGTTTCATGTTAATTACTAGTATTTTATACTAGCAAGACGAACCACTGTTGCCCGGGATCAGTTTTGCTTTGTTTTTACTTTTTTCAGTTATTAGTTTCATGTTAATTACTACTATTTTATACTAGCAAGACGAACCACTGTTGCCCGGGATCAGTTTTGCTTTGTTTTTACTTTTTCAGTTATTAGTTTCATGTTAATTACTAGTATTTTATACTAGCAAGACGAACCACTGTTGCCCGGGATCAGTTTTGCTTTGTTTTTACTTTTTTCAGTTATTAGTTTCATGTTAATTACTAGTATTTTATACTAGCAAGACGAACCACTGTTGCCCGGGATCAGTTTTGCTTTGTTTTTACTTTTTTCAGTTATTAGTTTCATGTTAATTACTAGTATTTTATACTAGCAAGACGAACCACTGTTGCCCGGGATCAGTTTTGCTTTGTTTTTACTTTTTTCAGTTATTAGTTTCATGTTAATTACTACTATTTTATACTAGCAAGACGAACCACTGTTGCCCGTGATCAGTTTTGCTTTGTTTTTACTTTTTTCAGTTATTAGTTTCATGTTAATTACTAGTATTTTATACTAGCAAGACGAACCACTGTTGCCCGGGATCAGTTTTGCTTTGTTTTTACTTTTTTTAGTTATTAGTTTCATGTTAATTACTACTATTTTATACTAGCAAGACGAACCACAGTTGCCCGGGATCAGTTTTGCTTTGTTTTTACTTTTTTCAGTTATTAGTTTCATGTTAATTACTAGTATTTTATACTAGCAAGACGAACCACTGTTGCCCGGGATCAGTTTTGCTTTGTTTTTACTTTTTTCAGTTATTAGTTTCATGTTAATTACTACTATTTTATACTAGCAAGACGAACCACTGTTGCCCGGGATCAGTTTTGCTTTGTTTTTACTTTTTTCAGTTATTAGTTTCATGTTAATTACTAGTATTTTATACTAGCAAGACGAACCACTGTTGCCCGGGATCAGTTTTGCTTTGTTTTTACTTTTTCAGTTATTAGTTTCATGTTAATTACTAGTATTTTATACTAGCAAGACGAACCACTGTTGCCCGGGATCAGTTTTGCTTTGTTTTTACTTTTTTCAGTTATTAGTTTCATGTTAATTACTAGTATTTTATACTAGCAAGACGAACCACTGTTGCCCGGGATCAGTTTTGCTTTGTTTTTACTTTTTCAGTTATTAGTTTCATGTTAATTACTAGTATTTTATACTAGCAAGACGAACCACTGTTGCCCGGGATCAGTTTTGCTTTGTTTTTACTTTTTTCAGTTATTAGTTTCATGTTAATTACTAGTATTTTATACTAGCAAGACGAACCACTGTTGCCCGGGATCAGTTTTGCTTTGTTTTTACTTTTTTCAGTTATTAGTTTCATGTTAATTACTACTATTTTATACTAGCAAGACGAACCACTGTTGCCCGGGATCAGTTTTGCTTTGTTTTTACTTTTTTCAGTTATTAGTTTCATGTTAATTACTAGTATTTTATACTAGCAAGACGAACCACTGTTGCCCGGGATCAGTTTTGCTTTGTTTTTACTTTTTTCAGTTATTAGTTTCATGTTAATTACTACTATTTTATACTAGCAAGACGAACCACTGTTGCCCGGGATCAGTTTTGCTTTGTTTTTACTTTTTTCAGTTATTAGTTTCATGTTAATTACTAGTATTTTATACTAGCAAGACGAACCACTGTTGCCCGGGATCAGTTTTGCTTTGTTTTTACTTTTTTCAGTTATTAGTTTCATGTTAATTACTAGTATTTTATACTAGCAAGACGAACCACTGTTGCCCGGGATCAGTTTTGCTTTGTTTTTACTTTTTTCAGTTATTAGTTTCATGTTAATTACTAGTATTTTATACTAGCAAGACGAACCACTGTTGCCCGGGATCAGTTTTGCTTTGTTTTTACTTTTTTCAGTTATTAGTTTCATGTTAATTACTAGTATTTTATACTAGCAAGACGAACCACTGTTGCCCGGGATCAGTTTTGCTTTGTTTTTACTTTTTTCAGTTATTAGTTTCATGTTAATTACTAGTATTTTATACTAGCAAGACGAACCACTGTTGCCCGGGATCAGTTTTGCTTTGTTTTTACTTTTTTCAGTTATTAGTTTCATGTTAATTACTAGTATTTTATACTAGCAAGACGAACCACTGTTGCCCGGGATCAGTTTTGCTTTGTTTTTACTTTTTTCAGTTATTAGTTTCATGTTAATTACTAGTATTTTATACTAGCAAGACGAACCACTGTTGCCCGGGATCAGTTTTGCTTTGTTTTTACTTTTTTCAGTTATTAGTTTCATGTTAATTACTAGTATTTTATACTAGCAAGACGAACCACTGTTGCCCGGGATCAGTTTTGCTTTGTTTTTACTTTTTTCAGTTATTAGTTTCATGTTAATTACTAGTATTTTATACTAGCAAGACGAACCACTGTTGCCCGTGATCAGTTTTGCTTTGTTTTTACTTTTTTCAGTTATTAGTTTCATGTTAATTACTAGTATTTTATACTAGCAAGACGAACCACTGTTGCCCGGGATCAGTTTTGCTTTGTTTTTACTTTTTTCAGTTATTAGTTTCATGTTAATTACTACTATTTTATACTAGCAAGACGAACCACTGTTGCCCGTGATCAGTTTTGCTTTGTTTTTACTTTTTTCAGTTATTAGTTTCATGTTAATTACTAGTATTTTATACTAGCAAGACGAACCACTGTTGCCCGGGATCAGTTTTGCTTTGTTTTTACTTTTTTCAGTTATTAGTTTCATGTTAATTACTAGTATTTTATACTAGCAAGACGAACCACTGTTGCCCGGGATCAGTTTTGCTTTGTTTTTACTTTTTTCAGTTATTAGTTTCATGTTAATTACTAGTATTTTATACTAGCAAGACGAACCACTGTTGCCCGGGATCAGTTTTGCTTTGTTTTTACTTTTTTCAGTTATTAGTTTCATGTTAATTACTACTATTTTATACTAGCAAGACGAACCACTGTTGCCCGGGATCAGTTTTGCTTTGTTTTTACTTTTTTCAGTTATTAGTTTCATGTTAATTACTACTATTTTATACTAGCAAGACGAACCACTGTTGCCCGGGATCAGTTTTGCTTTGTTTTTACTTTTTTCAGTTATTAGTTTCATGTTAATTACTAGTATTTTATACTAGCAAGACGAACCACTGTTGCCCGGGATCAGTTTTGCTTTGTTTTTACTTTTTCAGTTATTAGTTTCATGTTAATTACTAGTATTTTATACTAGCAAGACGAACCACTGTTGCCCGGGATCAGTTTTGCTTTGTTTTTACTTTTTTCAGTTATTAGTTTCATGTTAATTACTAGTATTTTATACTAGCAAGACGAACCACTGTTGCCCGGGATCAGTTTTGCTTTGTTTTTACTTTTTTCAGTTATTAGTTTCATGTTAATTACTAGTATTTTATACTAGCAAGACGAACCACTGTTGCCCGTGATCAGTTTTGCTTTGTTTTTACTTTTTTCAGTTATTAGTTTCATGTTAATTACTAGTATTTTATACTAGCAAGACGAACCACTGTTGCCCGGGATCAGTTTTGCTTTGTTTTTACTTTTTTCAGTTATTAGTTTCATGTTAATTACTAGTATTTTATACTAGCAAGACGAACCACTGTTGCCCGGGATCAGTTTTGCTTTGTTTTTACTTTTTTCAGTTATTAGTTTCATGTTAATTACTAGTATTTTATACTAGCAAGACGAACCACTGTTGCCCGGGATCAGTTTTGCTTTGTTTTTACTTTTTTCAGTTATTAGTTTCATGTTAATTACTACTATTTTATACTAGCAAGACGAACCACTGTTGCCCGGGATCAGTTTTGCTTTGTTTTTACTTTTTTCAGTTATTTATTTCATGTTAATTACTAGTATTTTATACTAGCAAGACGAACCACTGTTGCCCGGGATCAGTTTTGCTTTGTTTTTACTTTTTTCAGTTATTAGTTTCATGTTAATTACTAGTATTTTATACTAGCAAGACGAACCACTGTTGCCCGGGATCAGTTTTGCTTTGTTTTTACTTTTTTCAGTTATTAGTTTCATGTTAATTACTAGTATTTTATACTAGCAAGACGAACCACTGTTGCCCGGGATCAGTTTTGCTTTGTTTTTACTTTTTTCAGTTATTAGTTTCATGTTAATTACTAGTATTTTATACTAGCAAGACGAACCACTGTTGCCCGGGATCAGTTTTGCTTTGTTTTTACTTTTTTCAGTTATTAGTTTCATGTTAATTACTAGTATTTTATACTAGCAAGACGAACCACTGTTGCCCGGGATCAGTTTTGCTTTGTTTTTACTTTTTTCAGTTATTAGTTTCATGTTAATTACTACTATTTTATACTAGCAAGACAAACCACTGTTGCCCGTGATCAGTTTTGCTTTGTTTTTACTTTTTTCAGTTATTAGTTTCATGTTAATTACTAGTATTTTATACTAGCAAGACGAACCACTGTTGCCCGGGATCAGTTTTGCTTTGTTTTTACTTTTTTCAGTTATTAGTTTCATGTTAATTACTACTATTTTATACTAGCAAGACGAACCACTGTTGCCCGTGATCAGTTTTGCTTTGTTTTTACTTTTTTCAGTTATTAGTTTCATGTTAATTACTAGTATATTATACTAGCAAGACGAACCACTGTTGCCCGGGATCAGTTTTGCTTTGTTTTTACTTTTTTCAGTTATTAGTTTCATGTTAATTACTAGTATTTTATACTAGCAAGACGAACCACTGTTGCCCGTGATCAGTTTTGCTTTGTTTTTACTTTTTTCAGTTATTAGTTTCATGTTAATTACTAGTATTTTATACTAGCAAGACGAACCACTGTTGCCCGGGATCAGTTTTGCTTTGTTTTTACTTTTTTCAGTTATTAGTTTCATGTTAATTACTAGTATTTTATACTAGCAAGACGAACCACTGTTGCCCGTGATCAGTTTTGCTTTGTTTTTACTTTTTTCAGTTATTAGTTTCATGTTAATTACTAGTATTTTATACTAGCAAGACGAACCACTGTTGCCCGGGATCAGTTTTGCTTTGTTTTTACTTTTTTCAGTTATTAGTTTCATGTTAATTACTAGTATTTTATACTAGCAAGACGAACCACTGTTGCCCGGGATCAGTTTTGCTTTGTTTTTACTTTTTCAGTTATTAGTTTCATGTTAATTACTAGTATTTTATACTAGCAAGACGAACCACTGTTGCCCGTGATCAGTTTTGCTTTGTTTTTACTTTTTTCAGTTATTAGTTTCATGTTAATTACTAGTATTTTATACTAGCAAGACGAACCACTGTTGCCCGTGATCAGTTTTGCTTTGTTTTTACTTTTTTCAGTTATTAGTTTCATGTTAATTACTAGTATTTTATACTAGCAAGACGAACCACTGTTGCCCGGGATCAGTTTTGCTTTGTTTTTACTTTTTTCAGTTATTAGTTTCATGTTAATTACTACTATTTTATACTAGCAAGACGAACCACTGTTGCCCGGGATCAGTTTTGCTTTGTTTTTACTTTTTTCAGTTATTAGTTTCATGTTAATTACTAGTATTTTATACTAGCAAGACGAACCACTGTTGCCCGGGATCAGTTTTGCTTTGTTTTTACTTTTTTCAGTTATTAGTTTCATGTTAATTACTAGTATTTTATACTAGCAAGACGAACCACTGTTGCCCGGGATCAGTTTTGCTTTGTTTTTACTTTTTTCAGTTATTAGTTTCATGTTAATTACTAGTATTTTATACTAGCAAGACGAACCACTGTTGCCCGGGATCAGTTTTGCTTTGTTTTTACTTTTTTCAGTTATTAGTTTCATGTTAATTACTAGTATTTTATACTAGCAAGACGAACCACTGTTGCCCGGGATCAGTTTTGCTTTGTTTTTACTTTTTTCAGTTATTAGTTTCATGTTAATTACTAGTATTTTATACTAGCAAGACGAACCACTGTTGCCCGGGATCAGTTTTGCTTTGTTTTTACTTTTTTCAGTTATTAGTTTCATGTTAATTACTAGTATGTTATACTAGCAAGACGAACCACTGTTGCCCGGGATCAGTTTTGCTTTGTTTTTACTTTTTTCAGTTATTAGTTTCATGTTAATTACTACTATTTTATACTAGCAAGACGAACCACTGTTGCCCGGGATCAGTTTTGCTTTGTTTTTACTTTTTTCAGTTATTAGTTTCATGTTAATTACTAGTATTTTATACTAGCAAGACGAACCACTGTTGCCCGGGATCAGTTTTGCTTTGGTTTTACTTTGTTGTTTGTTTTTACTTTGTTGTTTGTTTAACTTTTGCAGTGAACCAAATGAGAGCAAAGGGCAAGCAGGTAGTATAAAATGGGGAGCAAGTATAAAGCGTAAAAATAGAGAGCAAGGGCAAATAGGTAGTATAAAAATAGAGCAAGGATGAAAGAGAAAAGAGAGAGAGCAAAAGGCCAAGCAGGTAACATAAAAGAAGGACAATGATAAACAATAAAGAGCAAAGGGCAAGCAGGTGGTATAAAAAGAAGGCACTGATAAAAGAAAAAGGAGAGCAAAAGAAAGCAGGTAGTTTAAAACGAGAGCAAGGGTGAAAGGAAAATGGAGAGCAAAGTTGCAAGCAGGTAGTATTAAAGGAGAGCAACGATGAAGAGAAAGGGAGAGCAAAGGGCAAGCAGGTAACATAAAAGGAGAGGAATTCTGAAGGGAAAAAAGAGAGAAAGAGTAAGTAGGTAGTATTAAAAGGAGAGCAAGGATGAAGGGGAAAGGGGGAGAAAGGGGCAAGCAGGTAGTATAAAAGGAGAGCAATGATGAAAGAACAAAAGGAAGGGCAAAAGCAAGCAGGTAGTATAAAAGGAGAGCAATGATGAAAGAAGAAAAGGAGAGCAAGGGCAAGCAGGTAGTATAAAAGGAGAGCAATGATGAAAGAACAAAAGGAAGGGCAAGGGCAAGCAGGTAGTATAAAAGGAGAGCAATGATGAAAGAAGAAAAGGAGAGCAAGGGCAAGCAGGTAGTATAAAAGGAGAGCAATGATGAAAGAACAAAAGGAAGGGCAAGGGCAAGCAGGTAGTATAAAAGGAGAGCAATGATGAAAGAAGAAAAGGAGAGCAAGGGCAAGCAGGTAGTATAAAAGGAGAGCAATGATGAAAGAACAAAAGGAAGGGCAAGGGCAAGCAGGTAGTATAAAAGGAGAGCAATGATGAAAGAAAAAAAGGAGAGCAAGGGCAAGCAGGTAGTATAAAAGGAGAGCAATGATGAAAGAACAAAAGGAAGGGCAAGGGCAAGCAGGTAGTATAAAAGGAGAGCAATGATGAAAGAAAAAAAGGAGAGCAAGGGCAAGCAGGTAGTATAAAAGGAGAGCAATGATGAAAGAACAAAAGGAAGGGCAAGGGCAAGCAGGTAGTATAAAAGGAGAGCAATGATGAAAGAAGAAAAGGAGAGCAAGGGCAAGCAGGTAGTATAAAAGGAGAGCAATGATGAAAGAACAAAAGGAAGGGCAAGGGCAAGCAGGTAGTATAAAAGGAGAGCAATGATGAAAGAAAAAAAGGAGAGCAAGGGCAAGCAGGTAGTATAAAAGGAGAGCAATGATGAAAGAACAAAAGGAAGGGCAAGGGCAAGCAGGTAGTATAAAAGGAGAGCAATGATGAAAGAAGAAAAGGAGAGCAAGGGCAAGCAGGTAGTATAAAAGGAGAGCAATGATGAAAGAACAAAAGGAAGGGCAAGGGCAAGCAGGTAGTATAAAAGGAGAGCAATGATGAAAGAAGAAAAGGAGAGCAAGGGCAAGCAGGTAGTATAAAAGGAGAGCAATGATGAAAGAACAAAAGGAAGGGCAAGGGCAAGCAGGTAGTATAAAAGGAGAGCAATGATGAAAGAAGAAAAGGAGAGCAAGGGCAAGCAGGTAGTATAAAAGGAGAGCAATGATGAAAGAACAAAAGGAAGGGCAAGGGCAAGCAGGTAGTATAAAAGGAGAGCAATGATGAAAGAAAAAAAGGAGAGCAAGGGCAAGCAGGTAGTATAAAAGGAGAGCAATGATGAAAGAACAAAAGGAAGGGCAAGGGCAAGCAGGTAGTATAAAAGGAGAGCAATGATGAAAGAAAAAAAGGAGAGCAAGGGCAAGCAGGTAGTATAAAAGGAGAGCAATGATGAAAGAACAAAAGGAGAGCAAGGGCAAGCAGGTAGTATGAAAATAGAGCAAGAATAGAGCGAAAAGGGAGAGAAATGGCATATAGGTAGTATTAAAGGAGAGCAATGAGTAAGGGAAAAGGAAGGGCAAAGGGCAAACAGGTAACATAAAAAGAGAGCAAGAATGCGGCAAAAAAGGAGAGCAAAGGTAAGTAAGTAGTATTACAAGAGAACAAGGATGAAGTGGAATAGGAGTAAGGGGAAAGCATGTAACATAAAAGGAGAGCAATGATGAAGGTAAAAATGAAGGCAAGCAGGTAGTATAAAAGGAGAGCAAAAATGAAAAGAAAAGTGAGAGAAAGGCTAAGCAAATCGTTTGAAAGGAGAACAAGGATGAAGTGAAAAAGGAGAGCAAAGGAGAAAGCAAAGATTAAGGGAAGAGCAAGGGCAATCAGGTAGTAGAGAGAGCAAGAATGAAGTGAAAAAGAAGTAAGGGGCAAACAAGTAACATAAAAGGAGAGCAAAGATGAAGTGAAAAAAGAGAGCAATTGACATAAAATTCTACAGCAAGCCCCACTCTCTACAATGGTTCACCTCGAACTGTGCAGATGCTATTGCTCAGAGGCAGCAAGCATTCCGACTATTCAACCGCCACAAGTCAACTACAAATAGACGGAATCTTATAACCTCAAGAAATCATTGTAAGACTGCAATAGATGAAGCAAAGATGAAGTGAAAAAAGAGAGCAATTGACATAAAATTCTACAGCAAGCCCCACTCTCTACAATGGTTCACCTCGAACTGTGCAGATGCTATTGCTCAGAGGCAGCAAGCATTCCGACTATTCAACCGCCACAAGTCAACTACAAATAGACGGAATCTTATAACGTCAAGAAATCATTGTAAGACTGCAATAGATAAAGCAAAGATGAAGTGAAAAAAGAGAGCAATTGACATAAAATTCTACAGCAAGCCCCACTCTCTACAATGGTTCACCTCGAACTGTGCAGATGCTATTGCTCAGAGGCAGCAAGCATTCCGACTATTCAACCGCCACAAGTCAACTACAAATAGACGGAATCTTATAACGTCAAGAAATCATTGTAAGACTGCAATAGATGAAGCAAAGATGAAGTGAAAAAAGAGAGCAATTGACATAAAATTCTACAAACAGCCCCACTCTCTACAATGGTTCACCTCGAACTGTGCAGATGCTATTGCTCAGAGGCAGCAAGCATTCCGACTATTCAACCGCCACAAGTCAACTACAAATAGACGGAATCTTATAACGTCAAGAAATCATTGTAAGACTGCAATAGATAAAGCAAAGATGAAGTGAAAAAAGAGAGCAATTGACATAAAATTCTACAGCAAGCCCCACTCTCTACAATGGTTCACCTCGAACTGTGCAGATGCTATTGCTCAGAGGCAGCAAGCATTCCGACTATTCAACCGCCACAAGTCAACTACAAATAGACGGAATCTTATAACGTCAAGAAATCATTGTAAGACTGCAATAGATGAAGCAAAGATGAAGTGAAAAAAGAGAGCAATTGACATAAAATTCTACAGCAAGCCCCACTCTCTACAATGGTTCACCTCGAACTGTGCAGATGCTATTGCTCAGAGGCAGCAAGCATTCGGACTATACAACCGCCACAAGTCAACTACAAATAGACGGAATCTTATAACGTCAAGAAATCATTGTAAGACTGCAATAGATAAAGCAAAGATGAAGTGAAAAAAGAGAGCAATTGACATAAAATTCTACAGCAAGCCCCACTCTCTATAATGGTTCACCTCGAACTGTGCAGATGCTATTGCTCAGAGGCAGCAAGAATTCCGACTATTCAACCGCCACAAGTCAACTACAAATAGACGGAATCTTATAACGTCAAGAAATTATTGTAAGACTGCAATAGATAAAGCAAAGATGAAGTGAAAAAAGAGAGCAATTGACATAAAATTCTACAGCAAGCCCCACTCTCTACAATGGTTCACCTCGAACTGTGCAGATGCTATTGCTCAGAGGCAGCAAGCATTCGGACTATACAACCGCCACAAGTCAACTACAAATAGACGGAATCTTTTAACGTCAAGAAATCATTGTAAGACTGCAATAGATAAAGCAAAGATGAAGTGAAAAAAGAGAGCAATTGACATAAAATTCTACAGCAAGCCCCACTCTCTATAATGGTTCACCTCGAACTGTGCAGATGCTATTGCTCAGAGGCAGCAAGCATTCCGACTATTCAACCGCCACAAGTCAACTACAAATAGACGGAATCTTATAACGTCAAGAAATTATTGTAAGACTGCAATAGATAAAGCAAAGATGAAGTGAAAAAAGAGAGCAATTGACATAAAATTCTACAGCAAGCCCCACTCTCTACAATGGTTCACCTCGAACTGTGCAGATGCTATTGCTCAGAGGCAGCAAGCATTCCGACTATTCAACCGCCACAAGTCAACTACAAATAGACGGAATCTTTTAACGTCAAGAAATTATTGTAAGACTGCAATAGATAAAGCAAAGATGAAGTGAAAAAAGAGAGCAATTGACATAAAATTCTACAGCAAGCCCCACTCCCTACAATGGTTCACCTCGAACTGTGCAGATGCTATTGCTCAGAGGCAGCAAGCATTCCGACTATTCAACCGCCACAAGTCAACTACAAATAGACGGAATCTTATAACGTCAAGAAATCATTGTAAGACTGCAATAGATAAAGCAAAGATGAAGTGAAAAAAGAGAGCAATTGACATAAAATTCTACAGCAAGCCCCACTCTCTACAATGGTTCACCTCGAACTGTGCAGATGCTATTGCTCAGAGGCAGCAAGCATTCCGACTATTCAACCGCCACAAGTCAACTACAAATAGACGGAATCTTATAACGTCAAGAAATTATTGTAAGACTGCAATAGATAAAGCAAAGATGAAGTGAAAAAAGAGAGCAATTGACATAAAATTCTACAGCAAGCCCCACTCTCTACAATGGTTCACCTCGAACTGTGCAGATGCTATTGCTCAGAGGCAGCAAGCATTCGGACTATACAACCGCCACAAGTCAACTACAAATAGACGGAATCTTATAACGTCAAGAAATTATTGTAAGACTGCAATAGATAAAGCAAAGATGAAGTGAAAAAAGAGAGCAATTGACATAAAATTCTACAGCAAGCCCCACTCTCTACAATGGTTCACCTCGAACTGTGCAGATGCTATTGCTCAGAGGCAGCAAGCATTCCGACTATTCAACCGCCACAAGTCAACTACAAATAGACGGAATCTTATAACGTCAAGAAATTATTGTAAGACTGCAATAGATAAAGCAAAGATGAAGTGAAAAAAGAGAGCAATTGACAGAAAATTCTACAGCAAGCCCCACTCTCTACAATGGTTCACCTCGAACTGTGCAGATGCTATTGCTCAGAGGCAGCAAGCATTCCGACTATTCAACCGCCACAAGTCAACTACAAATAGACGGAATCTTATAACGTCAAGAAATTATTGTAAGACTGCAATAGATAAAGCAAAGATGAAGTGAAAAAAGAGAGCAATTGACATAAAATTCTACAGCAAGCCCCACTCTCTACAATGGTTCACCTCGAACTGTGCAGATGCTATTGCTCAGAGGCAGCAAGCATTCCGACTATTCAACCGCCACAAGTCAACTACAAATAGACGGAATCTTATAACGTCAAGAAATTATTGTAAGACTGCAATAGATAAAGCAAAGATGAAGTGAAAAAAGAGAGCAATTGACATAAAATTCTACAGCAAGCCCCACTCTCTACAATGGTTCACCTCGAACTGTGCAGATGCTATTGCTCAGAGGCAGCAAGCATTCGGACTATTCAACCGCCACAAGTCAACTACAAATAGACGGAATCTTATAACGTCAAGAAATTATTGTAAGACTGCAATAGATAAAGCAAAGATGAAGTGAAAAAAGAGAGCAATTGACATAAAATTCTACAGCAAGCCCCACTCTCTACAATGGTTCACCTCGAACTGTGCAGATGCTATTGCTCAGAGGCAGCAAGCATTCTGACTATTCAACCGCCACAAGTCAACTACAAATAGACGGAATCTTATAACGTCAAGAAATTATTGTAAGACTGCAATAGATAAAGCAAAGATGAAGTGAAAAAAGAGAGCAATTGACATAAAATTCTACAGCAAGCCCCACTCTCTACAATGGTTCACCTCGAACTGTGCAGATGCTATTGCTCAGAGGCAGCAAGCATTCCGACTATTCAACCGCCACAAGTCAACTACAAATAGACGGAATCTTATAACGTCAAGAAATCATTGTAAGACTGCAATAGATGAAGCAAAGATGAAGTGAAAAAAGAGAGCAATTGACATAAAATTCTACAGCAAGCCCCACTCTCTACAATGGTTCACCTCGAACTGTGCAGATGCTATTGCTCAGAGGCAGCAAGCATTCCGACTATTCAACCGCCACAAGTCAACTACAAATAGACGGAATCTTATAACATCAAGAAATCATTGTAAGACTGCAATAGATAAAGCAAAGATGAAGTGAAAAAAGAGAGCAATTGACATAAAATTCTACAGCAAGCCCCACTCTCTACAATGGTTCACCTCGAACTGTGCAGATGCTATTGCTCAGAGGCAGCAAGCATTCCGACTATTCAACCGCCACAAGTCAACTACAAATAGACGGAATCTTATAACGTCAAGAAATCATTGTAAGACTGCAATAGATGAAGCAAAGATGAAGTGAAAAAAGAGAGCAATTGACAGAAAATTCTACAGCAAGCCCCACTCTCTACAATGGTTCACCTCGAACTGTGCAGATGCTATTGCTCAGAGGCAGCAAGCATTCCGACTATTCAACCGCCACAAGTCAACTACAAATAGACGGAATCTTATAACGTCAAGAAATCATTGTAAGACTGCAATAGATGAAGCAAAGATGAAGTGAAAAAAGAGAGCAATTGACATAAAATTCTACAGCAAGCCCCACTCTCTACAATGGTTCACGTCGAACTGTGCAGATGCTATTGCTCAGAGGCAGCAAGCATTCCGACTATTCAACCGCCACAAGTCAACTACAAATAGACGGAATCTTATAACGTCAAGAAATTATTGTAAGACTGCAATAGATAAAGCAAAGATGAAGTGAAAAAAGAGAGCAATTGACATAAAATTCTACAGCAAGCCCCACTCTCTACAATGGTTCACGTCGAACTGTGCAGATGCTATTGCTCAGAGGCAGCAAGCATTCCGACTATTCAACCGCCACAAGTCAACTACAAATAGACGGAATCTTATAACGTCAAGAAATTATTGTAAGACTGCAATAGATAAAGCAAAGATGAAGTGAAAAAAGAGAGCAATTGACATAAAATTCTACAGCAAGCCCCACTCTCTACAATGGTTCACCTCGAACTGTGCAGATGCTATTGCTCAGAGGCAGCAAGCATTCCGACTATTCAACCGCCACAAGTCAACTACAAATAGACGGAATCTTATAACGTCAAGAAATTATTGTAAGACTGCAATAGATAAAGCAAAGATGAAGTGAAAAAAGAGAGCAATTGACATAAAATTCTACAGCAAGCCCCACTCTCTACAATGGTTCACCTCGAACTGTGCAGATGCTATTGCTCAGAGGCAGCAAGCATTCCGACTATTCAACCGCCACAAGTCAACTACAAATAGACGGAATCTTATAACGTCAAGAAATTATTGTAAGACTGCAATAGATAAAGCAAAGATGAAGTGAAAAAAGAGAGCAATTGACATAAAATTCTACAGCAAGCCCCACTCTCTACAATGGTTCACCTCGAACTGTGCAGATGCTATTGCTCAGAGGCAGCAAGCATTCTGACTATTCAACCGCCACAAGTCAACTACAAATAGACGGAATCTTATAACGTCAAGAAATTATTGTAAGACTGCAATAGATAAAGCAAAGATGAAGTGAAAAAAGAGAGCAATTGACATAAAATTCTACAGCAAGCCCCACTCTCTACAATGGTTCACCTCGAACTGTGCAGATGCTATTGCTCAGAGGCAGCAAGCATTCCGACTATTCAACCGCCACAAGTCAACTACAAATAGACGGAATCTTATAACGTCAAGAAATCATTGTAAGACTGCAATAGATGAAGCAAAGATGAAGTGAAAAAAGAGAGCAATTGACATAAAATTCTACAGCAAGCCCCACTCTCTACAATGGTTCACCTCGAACTGTGCAGATGCTATTGCTCAGAGGCAGCAAGCATTCCGACTATTCAACCGCCACAAGTCAACTACAAATAGACGGAATCTTATAACATCAAGAAATCATTGTAAGATTGCAATAGATAAAGCAAAGATGAAGTGAAAAAAGAGAGCAATTGACATAAAATTCTACAGCAAGCCCCACTCTCTACAATGGTTCACCTCGAACTGTGCAGATGCTATTGCTCAGAGGCAGCAAGCATTCCGACTATTCAACCGCCACAAGTCAACTACAAATAGACGGAATCTTATAACGTCAAGAAATCATTGTAAGACTGCAATAGATGAAGCAAAGATGAAGTGAAAAAAGAGAGCAATTGACAGAAAATTCTACAGCAAGCCCCACTCTCTACAATGGTTCACCTCGAACTGTGCAGATGCTATTGCTCAGAGGCAGCAAGCATTCCGACTATTCAACCGCCACAAGTCAACTACAAATAGACGGAATCTTATAACGTCAAGAAATCATTGTAAGACTGCAATAGATGAAGCAAAGATGAAGTGAAAAAAGAGAGCAATTGACATAAAATTCTACAGCAAGCCCCACTCTCTACAATGGTTCACCTCGAACTGTGCAGATGCTATTGCTCAGAGGCAGCAAGCATTCCGACTATTCAACCGCCACAAGTCAACTACAAATAGACGGAATCTTATAACGTCAAGAAATTATTGTAAGACTGCAATAGATAAAGCAAAGATGAAGTGAAAAAAGAGAGCAATTGACATAAAATTCTACAGCAAGCCCCACTCTCTACAATGGTTCACGTCGAACTGTGCAGATGCTATTGCTCAGAGGCAGCAAGCATTCCGACTATTCAACCGCCACAAGTCAACTACAAATAGATGGAATCTTATAACGTCAAGAAATTATTGTAAGACTGCAATAGATAAAGCAAAGATGAAGTGAAAAAAGAGAGCAATTGACATAAAATTCTACAGCAAGCCCCACTCTCTACAATGGTTCACCTCGAACTGTGCAGATGCTATTGCTCAGAGGCAGCAAGCATTCGGACTATTCAACCGCCACAAGTCAACTACAAATAGACGGAATCTTATAACGTCAAGAAATCATTGTAAGACTGCAATAGATAAAGCAAAGAGAAAGTGTACAGAGATGGCCAGAAAACGCATTGAATCACAGAAAATAGGTTTTCTGCGATTTCTGGAAAATCTTTAATAGTCTAGTTACTAATAAGCAAACACAATTTTGACTCCGCAAACATAACTCTCGAATTTCCCATTGCGGACCCAAGCCACACTTGATGACCTGACCATCAGCTAAATCATGTCCGGAGCATCATTAATAAAAACGTTGACACGTCCAGCCTGATCTTAAATCAGTATTATTATTATTATTATTATTATTATTATTATTATTATTATTATTATTATTATTATTATTATATTATTATTATTATTATTATTATTATTATTATTATTATTATTATTATTATTATTATTATTATTATTATTATTATTATTATTATTATTATTATTATTATTATTATTATTATTATTATTATTATTATTATTATTATTATTATTATTATTATTATTATTATTATTATTATTATTATTATTATTATTATTATTATTATTATTATTATTATTATTATTATTATTATTATTATTATTATTATTATTATTATTATTATTATTATTATTATTATTATTATTATTATTATTATTATTATTATTATTATTATTATTATTATTATTATTATTATTATTATTATTATTATTATTATTATTATTATTATTATTATTATTATTATTATTATTATTATTATTATTATTATTATTATTATTATTATTATTATTATTATTATTATTATTATTATTATTATTATTATTATTATTATTATTATTATTATTATTATTATTATTATTATTATTATTATTATTATTATTATTATTATTATTATTATTATTATTATTATTATTATTATTATTATTATTATTATTATTATTATTATTATTATTATTATTATTATTATTATTTATTATTATTATTATTATATTATTATTATTATTATTATTATTATTATTATTATTATTATTATATTATTATTATTATTATTATTATTATTATTATTATTTTATTATTATTATTATTATTATTATTATTATTATTATTATTATTATTATTATTATTATTATTATTATTATTATTATTATTATTATTATTATTATTATTATTATTATTATTATTATTATTATTATTATTATTATTATTATTATTATTATTATTATTATTATTATTATTATTATTATTATTATTATTATTATTATTATTATTATTATTATTATTATTATTATTATTATTATTATTATTATTATTATTATTATTATTATTATTATTATTATTATTATTATTATTATTATTATTATTATTATTATTATTATTATTATTATTATTATTATTATTATTATTATTATTATTATTATTATTATTATTATTATTATTATTATTATTATTATTATTATTATTATTATTATTATTATTATTATTATTATTATTATTATTATTATTATTATTATTATTATTATTATTATTATTATTATTATATTATTATTATTATTATTATTATTATTATTATTATTATTATTATTATTATTATTATTATTATTATTATTTTATTATTATTATTATTATTATTATTATTATTATTATTATTATTATTATTATTATTATTATTATTATTATTATTATTATTATTATTATTATTATTATTATTATTATTATTATTATTATTATTATTATTATTATTATTATTATTATTATTATTATTATTATTATTATTATTATTATTATTATTATTATTATTATTATTATTATTATTATTATTATTATTATTATTATTATTATTATTATTATTATTATTATTATTATTATTATTATTATTATTATTATTATTATTATTATTATTATTATTATTATTATTATTATTATTATTATTATTATTATTATTATTATTATTATTATTATTATTATTATTATTATTATTATTATTATTATTATTATTATTATTATTATTATTATTATTATTATTATTATTATTATTATTATTATTATTATTATTATTATTATTATTATTATTATTATTATTATTATTATTATTATTATTATTATTATTATTATTATTATTATTATTATTATTATTATTATTATTATTATTATTATTATTATTATTATTATTATTATTATTATTATTATTATTATTATTATTATTATTATTATTATTATTATTATTATTATTATTATTATTATTATTATTATTATTATTATTATTATTATTATTATTATTATTATTATTATTATTATTATTATTATTATTATTATTATTATTATTATTATTATTATTATTATTATTATTATTATTATTATTATTATTATTATTATTATTATTATTATTATTATTATTATTATTATTATTATTATTATTATTATTATTATTATTATTATTATTATTATTATTATTATTATTATTATTATTATTATTATTATTATTATTATTATTATTATTATTATTATTATTATTATTATTATTATTATTATTATTATTATTATTATTATTATTATTATTATTATTATTATTATTATTATTATTATTATTATTATTATTATTATTATTATTATTATTATTATTATTATTATTATTATTATTATTATTATTATTATTATTATTATTATTATTATTATTATTATTATTATTATTATTATTATTATTATATTATTATTATTATTATTATTATTATTATTATTATTATTATTATTATTATTATTATTATTATTATTATTATTATTATTATTATTATTATTATTATTATTATTATTATTATTATTATTATTATTATTATTATTATTATTATTATTATTATTATTATTATTATTATTATTATTATTATTATTATTATTATTATTATTATTATTATTATTATTATTATTATTATTATTATTATTATTATTATTATTATTATTATTATTATTATTATTATTATTATTATTATTATTATTATTATTATTATTATTATTATTATTATTATTATTATTATTATTATTATTATTATTATTATTATTATTATTATTATTATTATTATTATTATTATTATTATTATTATTATTATTATTATTATTATTATTATTATTATTATTATTATTATTATTATTATTATTATTATTATTATTATTATTATTATTATTATTATTATTATTATTATTATTATTATTATTATTATTATTATTATTATTATTATTATTATTATTATTATTATTATTATTATTATTATTATTATTATTATTATTATTATTATTATTATTATTATTATTATTATTATTATTTTATTATTATTATTATTATATTATTATTATTATTATTATTATTATTATTATTATTTATTATTATTATTATTATTATTATTATTATTATTATTATTATTATTATTATTATTATTATTATTATTATATTATTATTATTATTATTATTATTATTATTATTATTATTATTATTATTATTATTATTATTATTATTATTATTATTATTATTATTATTATTATTATTATTATTATTATTATTATTATTATTATTATTATTATTATTATTATTATTATTATTATTATTATTATTATTATTATTATTATTATTATTATTATTATTATTATTATTATTATTTTTTATTATTATTATTATTATTATTATTATTATTATTATTATTATTATTATTATTATTATTATTATTATTATTATTATTATTATTATTATTATTATTATTATTATTATTATTATTATTATTATTATTATTATTATTATTATTATTATTATTATTATTATTATTATTATTATTATTATTATTATTATTATTATTATTATTATTATTATTATTATTATTATTATTATTATTATTATTATTATTATTATTATTATTATTATTATTATTATTATTATTATTATTATTATTATTATTATTATTATTATTATTATTATTATTATTATTATTATTATTATTATTATTATTATTATTATTATTATTATTATTATTATTATTATTATTATTATTATTATTATTATTATTATTATTATTATTATTATTATTATTATTATTATTATTATTATTATTATTATTATTATTATTATTATTATATTATTATTATTATTATTATTATTATTATTATTATTATTATTATTATTATTATTATTATTATTATTATTATTATTATTATTATTATTATTATTATTATTATTATTATTATTATTATTATTATTATTATTATTATTATTATTATTATTATTATTATTATTATTATTATTATTATTATTATTATTATTATTATTATTATTATTATTATTATTATTATTATTATTATTATTATTATTATTATTATTATTATTATTATTATTATTATTATTATTATTATTATTATTATTATTATTATTATTATTATTATTATTATTATTATTATTATTATTATTATTATTATTATTATTATTATTATTATTATTATTATTATTATTATTATTATTATTATTATTATTATTATTATTATTATTATTATTATTATTATTATTATTATTATTATTATTATTATTATTATTATTATTATTATTATTATTATTATTATTATTATTATTATTATTATTATTATTATTATTATTATTATTATTATTATTATTATTATTATTATTATTATTATTATTATTATTATTATTATTATTATTATTATTATTATTATTATTATTATTATTATTATTATTATTATTATTATTATTATTATTATTATTATTATTATTATTATTATTATTATTATTATTATTATTATTATTATTATTATTATTATTATTATTATTATTATTATTATTATTATTATTATTATTATTATTATTATTATTATTATTATTATTATAATAATAATAATAATAATAATAATAATAATAATAATAATAATAATAATAATAATAATTTTAAATTAAAAAGAATTTTTTTTAACTCTTGAACTAAGGAAAGAGAAAAAAGAAAGAAAAATAATTGAAAAGGAAAAAAATTTAAAAATTTAAAAATTTTAAAAATTAAACTTTTTTTTTATTAATTTAAAAAAAAATTATTTTATTTATTTGTTTATTTATTTATTCATTTATTTTTTATTTTATTTTTTTACTGGTGCCGGCCTAGGCTGACACCAGCCAAAATATTTGTAGAGGGTCGAGGAGGATGAGAAGACCGAGGAGGGACAGCACAGACCAGACCTCCACTGGAAAAGTGCGGAGAATGCTGGGACCTTGGGGGAGGCGTATTGCCACCCAAATCCCAGAGAAGACCAATTGTCCTTACCAGCGAGAAATCAATGGTAAAAGGCTATTGCGATACCGCATCGTTATCGAAAAGAGGTGAAGAATACTGGAAATCTGGGGAGACTTGTTGTCACTCAGACTCCAGGAAATACCACTGGTTGTTGTCGGCGAGCAATCACTGACGATGATCTGTGTGAGAACTCTTAGTGAGTACAAATTATAATAATAATAAGAAGAAGAATAAGAATAATAAGAATAATAATATAATAATAATAATTATAATAATAATAATAATAAGAAGAAGAAGAAGAAGAAGAAGAAGAAGAAGAAGAAGAAGAAGAAGAAGAAGAAGAAGAAGAAGAAGAAGAAGAAGAAGAAGAAGAAGAAGAAGAAGAAGAAGAAGAAGAAGAAGAAGAAGAAGAAGAAGAATAATAATAATAATAATAATAATAATAATAATAATAATAATAATAATAATAATAATAATAATAATAATAATAATAATAATAATAATAATAATAATAATAATAATAATAATAATAATAATAATAATAATAATAATAATAATAATAATAATAATAATAATAATAATAATAATAATAATAATAATAATAATAATAATAATAATAATAATAATAATAATAATAATAATAATAATAATAATAATAATAATAATAATAATAATAATAATAATAATAATAATAATAATAATAATAATAATAATAATAATAATAATAATAATAATAATAATAATAATAATAATAATAATAATAATAATAATAATAATAATAATAATAATAATAATAATAATAATAATAATAATAATAATAATAATAATAATAATAATAATAATAATAATAATAATAATAATAATAATAATAATAATAATAATAATAATAATAATAATAATAATAATAATAATAATAATAATAATAATAATAATAATAAAATAATAATAATAATAATAATAATAATAATAATAATAATAATAATAATAATAATAATAATAATAATAATAATAATAATAATAATAATAATAATAATAATAATAATAATAATAATAATAATAATAATAATAATAATAATAATAATAATAATAATAATAATAATAATAATAATAATAATAATAATAATAATAAATAATAATAATAATAATAATAATAATAATAATAATAATAATAATAATAATAATAATAATAATAATAATAATAATAATAATAATAATAATAATAATAATAAAATAATAATAATAATAATAATAATAATAATAATAATAATAATAATAATAATAATAATAATAATAATAATAATAATAATAATAATAATAATAATAATAATAATAATAATAATAATAATAATAATAATAATAATAATAATAATAATAATAATAATAATAATAATAATAATAATAATAAAATAATAATAATAATAATAATAATAATAATAATAATAATAATAATAATAATAAATAATAATAATAATAATAATAATAATAATAATAATAATAATAATAATAATAATAATAATAATAATAATAATAATAATAATAATAATAATAATAATAATAATAATAATAATAATAATAATAATAATAATAATAATAATAATAATAATAATAATAATAATAATAATAATAATAATAATAATAATAATAATAATAATAATAATAATAATAATAATAATAATAATAATAATAATAATAATAATAATAATAATAATAATAATAATAATAATAATAATAATAATATAATAATAATAATAATAATAATAATAATAATAATAATAATAATA
>OY744554.1:40100871-40102549 GCA_963556195.1 Sepiola atlantica
ATAATAATAATAATAATAATAATTAATAATAATAATAATAATAATAATAATAATAATAATAATAATAATAATAATAATAATAATAATAATAATAATAATAATAATAATAATAATAATAATAATAATAATAATAATAATAATAATAATAATAATAATAATAATAATAATAATAATAATAATAATAAAATAATAATAATAATAATAATAATAATAATAATAATAATAATAATAATAATAATAATAATAATAATAATAATAATAATAATAATAATAATAATAATAATAAATAATAATAATAATAATAATAATAATAATTAATAATAATAATAATAATAATAATAATAATAATAATAATAATAATAATAATAATAATAATAATAATAATAATAATAATAATAATAATAATAATAATAATAATAATAATAATAATAATAATAATAATAATAATAATAATAATAATAATAATAATAATAATAATAATAATAATAATAATAATAATAATAATAATAATAATAATAATAATAATAATAAAATAATAATAATAATAATAATAATAATAATAATAATAATAATAATAATAATAATAATAATAATAATAATAATAATAATAATAATAATAATAATAATAATAATAATAATAATAATAATAATAATAATAATAATAATAATAATAATAATAATAATAATAATAATAATAATAATAATAATAATAATAATAATAATAATAATAATAATAATAATAATAATAATAAAATAATAATAATAATAATAATAATAATAATAATAATAATAATAATAATAATAATAATAATAATAATAATAATAATAATAATAAATAATAATAATAATAATAATAATAATAATAATAATAATAATAATAATAATAATAATAATAATAATAATAATAATAATAGTAATAATAATAATAATAATAATAATAATAATAATAGTAATAGTAATAATAATAATAATAATAATAATAATAATAATAATAATAATAATAATAATAATAATAATAATAATAATAATATAATAATAATAATAATAATAATAATAATAATAATAATAATAATAATAATAATAATAATAATAATAATAATAATAATAATAATAATAATAATAATAATAATAATAATAATAATAATAATAATAATAATAATTTTAGATTAAAAAGAATTTTTTTTAACTCTTGAACTAAGGAAAGAGAAAAAGAAAGAAAAATAATTGAAAAGGAAAAAAATTTAAAAATTTAAAAATTTTAAAAATTAAACTTTTTTTTTATTAATTTAAAAAAAAATTATTTTATTTATTTATTTATTTATTTATTCATTTATTTTTTATTTTATTTTTTTACTGGTGCCGGCCTAGGCTGACACCAGCCAAAATATTTGTAGAGGGTCGAGGAGGATGAGAAGACCGAGGAGGGACAGCACAGACCAGACCTCCACTGGAAAAGTGCGGAGAATGCTGGGACCTTGGGGGAGGCGTATTGCCACCCAAATCCCAGAGAAGACCAATTGTCCTTACCAGCGAGAAATCAATGGTAAAAGGCTATTGCGATACCGCATCGTTATCGAAAAGAGGTGAAGAATACTGGAAATCTGGGGAGACTTGTTGTCACTCAGACTCCAGGAAATACCACTGGTTGTTGTCGGCGAGCAATCACTGACGATGATCT
>OY744554.1:40102749-40112749 GCA_963556195.1 Sepiola atlantica
GGCATTTGTACATTTGCTTCTGACAATTGAGGATGATTCATTGTCTCAAAAACTTTCAAAATTCATTCTTGAGAATCGCAATAAGTCGTATTTCTCAAGTAATGTGAGTGTGTCCATATAACTGCCTTTACACTATTTACAGCGTTGTACTCTTTCAGAACAACAGCAATATCGTCTACACCAATGTTGACCAATGTCTATCCAAATTCTTGGCTTTTTGGCTAAGATCAAAGTGTAGTATCTGTTCCGATGGATACTGCACCCCATAGACTGGTGTTGTCTTGGCCTTCGGGGCTTGATTTACGCCGGTCTATGGGTCTGTCCTGTGCAGTTCTAGGAGGTCCAACCTCTCAGGCTTCGCCCCCCCCCTCTTTGGGGAGGAGTAAGTTTATTGCTTATTGCCTGAGGCGCCCCTACCGGGGAATGCCGACGGGGCTGCCCAGGCAATTTTTAAATGGCCAGAGTGCTACACTTCTCGAGCGCTGGTTTATCAAATCCCACTTTCCCGACCTTGTGTCACATCTTACCGCTGTGGGAGGTAGATAAATAACTTCTTGTAGACAACACTAAAATCCTAGAACTCAATCCTAATATACAAAAACTCCATATACTAGAAGCTTTACACATCAAAACAAAAAAAAAACGGTTATTAACAGGATTAATTTTAACACTAGTACTAATATACTTAAATGTTTATAATACTAAATAAATATAGTTTCGTATTTAAATTTCCCGCCAAAATTAACTATAAACTCACTCCAGGTCTTTACTTGATTGACATTATTCCACTGAAGATGGACCCAGATGGGTCAGAAAGTACTTTGGACCTAGAAGAAAATTACGGCAGATTCATCAGCCAATTCTCTTCCGAGATTTAATCCGGAAAATGGAAGGGATTTATACAAAAATATCCAGACTCGAGTTGTCGGTTATTTTTAATAATGCGTGCTTTAGAGAGAAAATGCTGCCTCGATAAACACACATTATATATATATATATATATATATATATCCCCTATCTCTCTCTCTCTCTCTCTCTCTCTCTCTCTCTCTCTCTCTCTCTCTCTCTCTCTCTCTCTTTCTCGTTCTCACCTCTTCCGGTAAAGTGTTGATTTCTCGTACTGTGACTATTTAATTCTGTTTACTAACATTATCTATGAAAAGAGATGCTGACCGAACTTGATAACAAAATCGGCGACATGTGACCGATTGGTGATCCGACAAGAACTGCTGTTTCGACGTGATATGGGCCATTGCTTGAATTCAGTGAAAATTGGGCTTCAGCCAACACATATCAACACAAGAAAGTCTCTATACAATAATGGGCATGGATTTATATGACGCATGGGGATGTGCACATGTATAGACATACCCAATAAATCAAGAACAATTTGACCAGATTTAATGCGATTTGAAGCCGGTCATCAAGTACTAGTATATATATATATATATATATATATATATATATATATATATATATATATATATATATATAATGATTATTTTTATTCACACAGATATGTACAAAAATAAAAATAAATAAAAATAATCATATATAAAAGCTCATTTAGATATTGAGCACTTTTTACAAACCCGGTTGAAATTATTTGGATGTTTTACCTTGATTATTATATATATATATATATATATATATATATATATATATATATATATGTATCTGTATGTGTATATATATACATGTTTGTATATGTATATATATACATTTGTATATGTATATATATACATTTGTATATGTATATATATACATTTGTATATGTATATATATACATATATATATGTGTATATGTATATATATACATATATATATATGTGTATATATATACATATATATATATATGTGTATATATACATATATATATATATGTGTATATATATACATATATATATATATGTGTATATATACATATATATATATATGTGTATATATATACATATATATATATATGTGTGTATATATACATATATATATATATGTGTGTATATATACATATATATATATATGTGTGTATATATACATATATATATATATGTGTGTATATATATATATATATATATGTGTGTATATATATGTGTATATATACGTGTATATATACATATATATATGCATATGTATATATATGTATATACATATATATATAAATGATACATTATTTTTGTTTTTATTTTTTATTTTTAGTCATCCACACACAGACTGTTACGCTGCATCACAGCTCTTCACTGCGACTAGACCAGTTAGTGATACTGATGATGATGATGATGATGATGATGATTTTATGATGATAATATCCCTGATAAAAGCTAGTCAAATTTCTTCTTCTAAGCACAATAAAAAGGGATTAGCCAATTATTCGCCCTGAATCGAAAAATTGGTCAATATCGGTTTGAGTCGAATTAATCGCCTTCCGGAATGAATGCCAAGACGCCGCGTGACGTCTTACAGTTCAGGTGCGATAAAGTTCACGGGGCGCCAATTTGCTTTCTTGAGGTCTGTGAATCTTCCTGGAAGCTTTTCGTGCTCAAAGATTCATTAGTTCCGAAGATGGCATCCCTAGAACGATAACGAAGAGACCGCCAATAAGATAGCCGACAACAATGGCGGCGCAAGGCGAGAGTGACCAATTGCCAAATCTCGCCAAATCTCGCCAAATCTCGTGACAGAAAAGATTTCATTAAAAACGAGCGTAATTTAAGATTTTTCAACGCTGTTCATTTTATGTCACGCTCTGAAATAAGTCTCGATAATTATAATCCGGGTATTAGGGTTGGGTCAATGATCACTGACCTTTGCTGTCCGTCGTAGTTTAAAAAATCTGAACTCAGTGATTTTTTACAATTACACCGCTATGAAATTATCTCTTATTATTTTAAAATAAAATAAAATAAATAATTTAGTATTATTTTTTCGTCAACAGTTGTGTCCATCTTGCCTTTCGACCACTCGGTCATATTTTTGTTCTTTTGATAATGAGAGGTTCCACTCTCGAAAATTAAATTTACCTTTGCCGGAACCTTTTTAAATTGCTTGACAGTAAATGTTTTTTCTATTTACTGCTCTGGTATCTAAACCGTTAAACCGTGAAATATTAATAAATTGATTTGAGATTCCATTCATATTTTCTCTTCTCATTTATTTTTGTTCATCTGTTCCAACTTCCGGTACCTATATAACATTGCTCCTGCCTCGGATTACCAACTTACATTTATATTTACCAGCAATGCTTCAAGCAAACTACAATTTCCTTTTATTTTTTAATTATTATTTTAAAATTTTATTATTTTTAAATGATACATTTTCTTTAGCAAATATAAGAATCTTACAAACTACCGATTGCCATGACCGGTAGCACCCTTTCAGAGAGTCCAACATTCACAGGCTACAATGAATTACTGCCCCTACATCGAAGAAGGAACCACGTTTGCTTCGAGGAATGTGGTCTCCCTTTACCGGGCTAGAAAACTTCTCACACCTGCCAGTATCCTATATCTCTACAAACTCATCATTCGCCCATGCATGGAGTATTGTTGCAACATCTGGGCTGGTGCACCATCCATCAGTCTCTCTCTCTCTCTTGAGCAGAGTCTAACAAAGACTGAATTACTTTATATGTCTCGCACTGTCTACCAAGCTCCAGCCGATGCCCCATCACCGCAGTGTTGCATCCCTGTGCTTGTTTTACTATTACTTCAACGAAAAGTTCTCCGACAAACTTGCTGCACTTGTGCCCCCCTCAACGTAAATCAGCAAAATCATACCCCTTCACTGTGGAGGTTACCAGATGCCGGAAGGCTTTCTACTCTAATAGCTTCTGTCATCGAACAGTTTGTATTTGGAATTGCCTCCATGCTCTCTGTTTCCCAGACTGCAATAACATGCAAACATTTAAATGTAATATGAACAAACATCTTGCTTAAAAACTCCCCACTGAGGATGCCTTATAAATCTGGTTTCTAATTCACAGTAGCCCATTAAATCTCAGTGGCAGTGTGACTTTATTTGGAGTGAATTGAAGTAAAAATAAAATTGGTATCTTAATACTTTTTTTACTTTGCTGCTGGCCTCTGGAACTCCCTCCCTGCCCCCTGTTTCCCCAACAGTACTGACATGCAGAAATTTAAAATTAATGTAAACAGACATCTCGCTGTGCAGATCTCAATTTAGGTTGACCCCCGCAACCTTCTCCCCTTTTTTTCTTCTTTTCAGTAGCCCCTTACGTCTACAGTGGCGGCTTGCCTTGTTTGGGGTGAACTATGTTTAAAAAATACTATTAGGGTTAGAATAGGAAATAGCTAGAAAAACATGTAGATTACGATACGAGTATCACTGATATATTTAACTTATCGATTGGTGGTGCATCAGTTCACGTGACATCTCTCTACCGATTGGCAAAGAAAACCGTTGCTTTTACAAAAAAAATGAACGTGTGCGTTCATTTTTTCGTTAATTACAGTCAGTAAAGTCGTATGAATCAGAATGGCACAGCTTGATTCTGTTGTCGGCATTCTTGCAGGAGACTCCACATAGTGGTTGCCAACAACCCTAAGTGAAAGTTATATCATGTAAACCGACTGGATTCGAACTTGACACACCCAGGTCGTCAGTCCGCATCGTTATCCACTTAACCACCGTCACCTTCCTAATTACAGTTAAAGACAACTGGTATCTTCAGTGAACAAAGTTTAATATAAAATAAATATCATCTGGTTTACACCTGTTCATAACCAGATGCTAAAAATTAAACTAGGGCAAAAATTCATAGATCTAAATGAAAAACACTTCCCGTTCGAAGGTTGGCTTAGCAATAACTCTAGCAATGAAAAAATATTAAGAAAAACATACGAATAATTATATTAGAAACTTAGAAAGAGAAATATTATTTGGTTTACGCCACCTTATAACCAGATGCTAAAACTTAAACTAGGGCAAAAATGCATAAATCTAAGTGAAAAACACTTCCCGTTCGAAGGTTGGCTTAGCAATAACTCTAGCAATGAAAAATTATTAAGAAAAACATACGCATAATTATATTAGAAACTTAGAAAGAGAAAGATTATTTGGTTTACGCCACCTTATAACCAGATGCTAAAAATTAAACTAGGGCAAAAATTCATAAATCTAAGTGAAAAACACTTCCCGTTCGAAGGTTGGCTTAGCAATAACTCTAGCAATGAAAAAATATTAAGAAAAACATACGAATAATTATATTAAAAACTAAAATAGAAGAAAGAGAAACATTATTTGGTTTACGCCACCTTAATCGCAGATGCTAAAAGCTTAATTTGCCAAAAAAATCATAAATCTCATGGAAAAATACTACTCGCGACATTTTAAAACACATCTCTAAGAAGTGGGTATAATAATTTCGAAATTAAGTATAAGCAACAGAATCCGAATTACTATAATAAAATAAAGATTAAATTTAAAATAGATATAATCCGGTGTACACCTGCCTATAACCAGATGCTAAAAATGTAACTAGGAAAGAAATTCCTAAATCTAAGCGAAAACACATCCATGTTCGAACGTTGGCTTAGCAATAACTCTAGCAATGAAAAAGCATTAAGAATTTTAGTAACATCTACGAAACAGTGAAAAACATTGTGGGTCCAATAATATCGAGATTGAATAGAAGCATGAAATTCCAATAATAATATTAAAAACTAAAATAGAAGAAGTAGAAACATCATTTGGTTTACGCCACCCTTTAAGCAGATCCTAAAAGCTAAATTTGGAAATAAATTCCTAAATCTCATCGAAAATACTTCTACCAACATTTTACAACACATCTCTAAGGATAGTGGGTATAATAATATCGGGATTCAGTATCAGCAACAGGATTATAATTATTACAATAACATTTTAGTAACATCTACAATACAGCTATAACAAATATTGATACGATGATATCGAGATTACATAGAAGCAAAAATACCAATAATTATATTAAAAACTACAATAGCAGAAAGAGAAACATCATTTGGTTTACGCCACCCTATAAGCAGATGCTAAAAACAAAATTTGGCAAAACATTCTTATGAATATAATAAAATAGAAAATTAAAGAAAATAAATTCAATCTGGTTTACACTCTCCAGATGCTAAAAACTAAACTTGGCAAAAAATTATTTAATCTGATCGAAACAAACTGTCCTTTGCACAAAATATTCAATTATTTTAAAACTGTCCTTAACCTGCTGTTAAAAAGAAACAATGAAAATGCTAAACGAGAAGATGGAAATAAATGGACAGAAGTGATTAATATAGCAACAATAAAAGTAACACAAAAACGAACAATAATGGAAAGAGTAAAAACTCAAAACTTTCATAGTTTAGAATTCCGTAGGTCAAACGATTAAAAAAACGTATTTCTTTTCGGTCTAACATATTTATATAAAATATAAGAAAGAGAAATATCATTTGGTTTAGGCCACCCTATAAGCAGATGCTAATCAGTGAAAATGCTAAACAAGATGAAAAAAAACGCAATATAACAACACTAAAAATAACACTAAAACGAACAATAATAGAACCGTAAAAATTCAAACTTTCATAGTTTAGAATTTCGTAGGTCAAACGATTAAAAAAAAGAATTTCTACTCAGTCTAAAATATTTATATAAAATATAAGAAAGAGAAATATCATTTGGTTTACGCCACCCTATAAGCAGATGCTAATCAGTGAAAATGCTAAACAAGATGAAAAAAAACGCAATATAACAACAATAAAATAACACTAAGACGAACAATAATAAAACCGTAAAAACTCACACTCTCATAGTTTAGAATTCCGTAGGTCAAACGATTAAAAAAAGAATTTCTTTTCAGTCTGAAATATTTATATAAAATATAAGAAAGAGAAACATCATTTGGTTTACGCCACCCTATAAGCAGATGCTAATCAGTGAAAATGCTAAACGAGATAAAAAATAAACGCAATATAACAACAATTAAAATAACACTAAAACGAACAATAATAGAACCGTAAAAACTCACACTCTCATAGTTTAGAATTCCGTAGGTCAAACGATTAAAAGAAGAATTTATCTCAGTCTAAAATATTTATATAAAATATAAGAAAGAGAAATATCATTTGGTTTACGCCACCCTATAAGCAGATGCTAATCAGTGAAAATAACAACACATTTATCTCAGTCTAAAATATTTATACATATTCAAGACTTCCACATCAGAGTTCAGACCTGTTTTGTCTGTATTCAGTTTTATCATCCATTATGCATATGATCACGAGAAATTGGTGTCTATTAAAATACATTTGATGTTTTAAGGTGTCTGGTCTGTTGGTTAAAACGCTCTGCTATTTGAAAGTCTGATGTGTTTTGTCTAATGAAGTTAATAAAAAAAACAGACGTCCTGGCCAAGGCAGGATTGCCCAGCATGTATGCTATGCTGCGAGCTAGACGCCTCCGCTGGTTGGGCCACGTGCTCCGCATGAACGACGGCCGCATCCCCAAAGACATGCTATTTGGAGAGCTTGCCACTGGCACAAGGTGTACTGGACGCCCCGCTCTCCGCTACAAGGACGTCTGCAAGCGGGATCTTAAAGCTGGCGGACTCAACCCCTCTCAGCTCGAGACCACTGCCTTAAACCACCAAGGTTGGCGAACCGTCATCCGGAACATCATCAGTGCAGCTGAAGAGAGGAGAAACACCCGATGGAGGGAGAAGCGATCACGCAGAGCGCAAAAGACAGGAGCCGCGTCATCACATGCTCACTGTTAAAAAAAACAGAAAGATGAGAGAAAAGAAAAAAGACTACACAGCCTGTTGCAACCCTGGGTACAAATTCTGACCAAGACCACGACGCGCATCCCTCATGATCTCCCGAGATCGATGGAGCCAACAACAAATTAAAAAAAACAGGAGAGAAAAGAAGGAAAAGAAATACAGAGAAAAAGAAAATGAGAGAACTTGAAACATAGAAAGAACGAGATAGAGAGAGAGAGAGAAATAGAAAGAGAAAAAAAAGAAAGACAGAAAGAATGAAACAGAAAGAAACAGAGGGAGAACTAGAGAAAGAAACAGAGAGAAAGAAAAAAAAGGAGAGAGAGACAGATGATGAAAAGGAGAGAGACAGAGAAAGAAAGAAAATAAAGAAAAATGAGAAAGAAAGATCAAAAGAGAGAAAGAAAGATAAAGACAGAGAGAGAACGAGAGAGAAAGAGAGAGAGAGAGAGAAATTAAGAGAGAAAGGGAGAGAAAAAAGAAAGAGAAATAAATTCAATAGAGAAAGAGAGTGAGAGAAAAAGAAAGAAAGTGAATAACAATAAACAAAAAGAAAGAGAGAAAAGGAGAGAAAGAACGAAAGAAAGAAAGAAAAAAAGAGAAAGAGAGAAGGAAAGAAAGAGAGAAAGAAAAAAGAGGGAACTAAACAAATATACAAAAACATATCAAAACTTTACACGCGTTTATGTTTGTATTTGTCTTGTTTGGAGCGATTTCAATAAAAAAAAAAATGAACTTCGCCAAAATTAGTACTTCATAAGCTACAACATTGCCGAATTAGATAATCTATGCTATGCGATGAAGAGAACAAAAGTTAAGCTCAACTTTTGTGTGACAATGATCAAACTAAAGATGTTCTACGCTACTTAATAACCGATATTTTGACTAAGTTTGGGAACGATTGATCACGCGATGTGGACGCTAACCTGTACAACATCGATAAATTTAAACGTACACCTAACCTCCTCTTTGGTAGATGTGACTACAATAGTAAGATATATATATATATATATATATATATATATATATATGTAAATGTTTATATATATATATATATATATATATATATATATATATGTGTGTAGGTACGTATATACATGTGTATGTATATGTATATATATATATGTGTATGTATATGTGTGTATATATGTGTATGTATATGTATATGTGTGTATATATATGTGTATGTATATGTATATGTGTGTATATATATGTATATGTACATATGTGTATATATATGTGTATGTATATGTACATATGTGTATGTATATGTACATATGTGTATATATATGTGTATGTATATGTACATATGTGTATATATATGTGTATGTATATGTACATATGTGTATATATATGTGTATGTATATGTACATATGTGTATATATATATATGTGTATGTATATGTACATATGTGTATATATGTATGTATATGTACATATGTGGTATGTATATGTCATATGTGGGTGTACATATGTGCATGTATATGTACATATGTGTATTATATATGTGTATGTATATGTAACATATGTGTATATAGATGGTAGTGTAAGGGTGTAATGTGTCTGGGGGCTATATGGGGGGGGGGGGGGGTGGGTAATGGGGGTAATATATGATATGTACGTATGTGTATATATATGTGTATGTATATATACATATGTGTATATATATGTGTATGTATATGTACATATGTGTATATATATGTATATGTACATATGTGTGTATATATATATATATGTATATGTACATATGTGTATATATATATATGTATATGTACATATGTGTATATATATATATATATATGTATATGTACATATGTGTATATATATATGTATATGTACATATGTGTGTATATATATATATATGTATATGTACATATGTGTGTATATATATATGTATATGTACATATGTGTGTATATATATATATGTATATGTACATATGTGTGTATATATATGTATATGTACATATGTGTGTATATATATATATGTGTATATGTACATATGTGTGTATATATATATGTGTATGTACGTATATACATGTATATGTATATACATGTGTATTGTAAGATTCTCTGCACAGTCGGAGACAATTTTTTTTCTGGTTTAATTATTTTTGACAAAGGGAAGTCTCTTTTCCCGAAATATTAAATAATGATTTTTAATCACCCGGACATCACACAAACGGCTAAAAACACTCTTGCTGTTATGTAAGATTTTAGTAAAAATAAATAGTAAGTCATGTTT
>OY744554.1:40120249-40125249 GCA_963556195.1 Sepiola atlantica
ATAACTCTTACCGATCTCCCCTCCTTTTCATCTGCACAATAGTCCGAAGAGAAAAACTACAGTAGCTCTATCTAGGACATTTAGCACTTTTCTCCCGGATAATGCCGAAGCCTCTGGGTCCTATATTGAAGAAGCCCCCCCCCCGGTGCTGGGTCCTATTCTGTAGAAGAACCCTCGGTGCTGTATCATGGATATGTATCATGTATCATGGATATGTATCATGGATATGTATCATGTATATGTATCATGTATTATAGATATGTATCATGCATATGTATCATGGATATGTATCATAGATATGTATGATGTATCATGGATATGTATGATGTATCATGGGTATGTATGATGTATCATGAGTATGTATGATGTATCATGGGTATGTATGATGTATCATGGGTATGTATGATGTATCATGGATCATGGATATGTATCAATCCCCTCATGCTATTCTTCATCATTTTCAATCCTCTCATGATATTCTTCAGACTTTTTCAATCCTCTCATGATATTCTTCAAACTTTTTCAATCCCCTCATGCTATTCTTCATCATTTTCAATCCCCTCATGATATTCTTCATCATTTTCAATCCCCTCATGATATTCTTCATCATTTTCAATCACTACATGATATTCTTCATCATTTTCAATCACCTCATGATATTCTTCATCATTTTCAATCCTCTGGGTACCGTTATACTTTAGAAGCACCAATATTTCTAGGGACCGTTATACTTTAGAAGCACTTTACTTATTGAGACGTTATTTAATATGTATACAAATAGAGGATGAAAAATAGATAGAAACCTATCACTATGACGTCATGTACCTATCAATGTGACGTCACGTGCACAAGATAACATTAAAAATCGTGATCACATTAAACGAAAAAATGGCTATTTGACCCCTTAAAAATGAATCTTTTTTTTTAATTTTTAGATATTATTTTCTCGAAGTTATGGCGGTTAAAATAATACCTGATTTGGGGGTGTTTGTATAGTATTTTTTAAGTTTTAGCGAGACATACACACACACAGATTTTTGCCTTATATATATTGAGATTATTTTTATTTACACAGACATGTACAAACTCTGCGACACTGGCATGTCAGTGTTATCGATCAACAGCTATTATAAACTGAGATCTCATCAGAATCCGATCTTAACCTTAGATCATATTTGGAAATATATATATATATATATATATGTATATATATATATATGTATATATATATATATATATGTATATATATATATATATATGTGTGTGTGTGTGTGTGTGAGGAAACAGTGAGTATGTAAATCTGACAGAAATCTCAGATGAAAAAAGATGAATAAACGAATGAATACAAAAAATAACCACATAGATGGCGAAGAGAGTGGGTGTGATAGATATATAACTAAATGGATGCGATGTCCCGGATGCAGGTCTTTCGTTGCCCTCGACAACATTGGTTCATTTTCCATTGTTTTTTTGTTTTTTTGTTTTATTGGATCGCGTGTTTCCTGGTGGAACAAGGGTTGCTCATTTTCCACTGAATAATATTCGTTTAGATAGACGAAGTGTTTCCTCAAGATAAACCCATTAAACGTAGCGCGTATCCGCGATTGGACGGTTGCGGAAACAGAGCGGGAATTTTGTCTTTTTCTTTTCACGAAAAGAGAGACCAGGTGCATTTTGTGTCATGGAAATCCGAAGGGTCAGGTGTTGTGTGATATACGTGAGATAAAAGTGTAGGCAACAAAGGTATATTAATTAGATGAAAGATTGCAAAGGGATGAAAGAAGGAATCAAAATAGGAATAAAAGAGAGGAAAGAAAAGCGGGAGGTAATGAAAGGATGAAAGGAGGAAAGACAATGAAAGAGTTCAAGGAGAAAAAGAAAGAAAGAAAACAGGTGAAGGAAAACTTAGGAGCGAAAAGATGAAGATACAGAAAGAAAAACAAGAGGAAGAGAAAGGGAAAGAGAAATAAAAAGAAAGGAAAGAAAAAAGAGTAAATAAAAAAGGGTACAGAAAAAGGATGGCTAAATAAAGAAAAGGAGGAAAGAAACAAAAGATGAAGAAAGGGGAAATACGGAAGGAAGAAAATGGAAAAAAAGAAACGAAAGATGAAAGAAAAGAAAAATTGGAAGAAAAAAAGAAACGAAAGAGAAAGAAACGAAAAATTGGAAAAGAAAAGAAGAAGAAAGAAACAAAAGAGGAAGAAAGGTGAAGGACGGAAGGAAGAAAAAAAGAAACGAAAGAGGAAAAAATTAAAAGGGGAAGAAAGAAAGAAAAAAACGAAACGAAAAATAAGAAGAAAGTAACGAAAGAAACGAAAGAGGAAGAAATGAAAAATTGGAAGAAAGAAAAAAGAAACGAAAGAGAAAGACACGAAAAATTGAAAAAAAGAAGCGAAAAATTGGATGAAAGATAGAAAAAATGAAACGAAAGTGAAAGAAAGGAAAACTTGGAAGAAAAAAAGAAACGAAAGAGAAAGAAACGAAAAATTGGAAAAAAAGAAGAAGAAAGAAACAATAGAGGAAGAAAGGGGAAGGACGGAAGGAAGAAAAAAAGAAACGGAAGATGAAAAAATTAAAAGGGGGAAGAAAGAAAGAAAAAAACGAAACGAAAAATTGGAAGAAAGTAACGAAAGAAACGAAAGAGGAAGAAATGAAAAATTGGAAGAAAGAAAACAGAAACGAAAGAGAAAGAAACTAAAAATTAGTAAAAAAAAGAAAGAAAGAAACGAAAAATTGGAACAAAGGAAAAATGAAACGAAAAATTGGAAGAAAGAAAGAAAAAAAAGAAGCGAAAAAGGAAGAAATGAAAAGGGGAAGAAAAAAAGAAGAAAAGGGGGGGGAAGAAACGAAAGAAGAAATTAAAAGGGCTTAGAAAGAAAAGAAGAAAAAAAGAAACAAAAGAGTAAGAAATGAAAAGGAGAAAGAAAGAAAGAAGAGGAAGAAATAAAAGAAAAGAGAATATAAATATAGAAATCAAAAAGTAGGGTGAAAAAAGGTCAAAGAAATAAAGAAAGGAAAAAAAGGGGAATAAATGGAATTCAGGGGTCAAGAAAAGGGGACATGCCGAGGCAAAAAGAAATGCCAACAGGTGAAAGATAACATAAAAAGAAAGATGTGATGAAAATAAATAAAGGGGGGAGAAAAGGAGAGAAAGAAGGAAAGAAAGATCTAAAGAGGGGGGATGAAGTAATAAAGGAGAATAAAGGGAATAAAAAGACGAGGACAATGTAGGGAGTATGGAGAAAAAGAAAAGGTAGATATATTTACTGTTCTTCAATGAATTTTAAAATCTTCACTTTTTCTGAAGACGTTCGTTGTTCCAAACGAAACCGGTAAATCTTTCGTTTTCTGATAATTTCTTCATGTGTTTAATTTGTTTTTTCTTTTATCTTTTTCACCCATCCTGTCTTAACGGAATTTCATTTTATGATATATCGTACATTTTATCCTCATGTAATATATATATATATATATATATATATATATATATATATATATATATATATATATATATATATATATATATATATATGTGTTTTTAAATAATGGAAATTTATTTTCGACAGTATACGGAATGTTATGCATTAAGCTGTCTTTTTGTTGATGATATTGTTTGCGCGGATAATATTACTAAACAAGCGAGTATTTAGTTCGCGGGGCTGGAAATAAGCAAAGAATAGCACAAAGTAAAAAATGATGTAAGAGTCTTTTTTATTCTTTGTGGTATTATTTGCTTTTTCTGCACGAAATTATCGCTTGTCTGTAAATATTATCCACGCAAATAATAGCAGCAACAACGAAACTTTATACATAACACACGATATACACGTATATGTATATATAAACATATATATATATATATATATATATATATGATAATTTTATTTACACAGACATGTACAAAATCTGCGACACTGGCATGTCGATGTTATCGATCAACAGTTACTATAAACTGAGATCTCATCAGGCAGAGTTAGAATCCGATTTTAACCTCAGATCATATTTGGAGAGAATGAAGTGGAGGGATAGAGAAAGAGAAGATCGGATTCTAACTCTGCCTGATGAGATCTCAGTTTATAGTAACTGTTGATCGATAACATCGACATGCCAGTGTCGCAGATTTTGTACATGTCTGTGTAAATAAAATTATCATATATAAAGCTCTATTTTGATATTGAGCACTTTTTATAAACCCGGTTAAAATTCTCTGGATTACCACCCTGTGGATATTTTTCACCTGGATTATTACCATTATTATATATATATATATATATATATATATATATATATATATATATATACATAACTATGCATACTTATATACACACATACCTATACATATATATCTAAACGAAAGAATGAAAAAGATTTTTCTCATTTAATACTCCTATATTGTCATCAAAACGGGTTACTTTTACTTAAATCTATAATATAACATACTATTTTAAAATACTGTATATATAGTAGAGACGGAAGACTTAAAGCCCGTTATTTCCATGCCGTATTTGCATAACTATTATAAACAGTTAATGATAAATAAACCTTTGGTTTCATTCATTTGTAATTTTATTATCCTATTTTGTCTCTATATATGCAATAGTTTGGGCGATATGAACAGTAATTAATTAAAATGATTTAAAAAGTCACAATTTTAACAGATATAAATGCAAGTATAAAAAGTGCAGTAAAATGCCCAATGCAAAAGAAAGGGTTAAAAATATACGAAAAAGTTCACCGTTGAAGGCATCATGAAAATTGTAGAAATACAAAATCTATTACGTCACCAGTTGTTTAAAACAGTTTTTTTTTCAAATAAAAAGATCTAATTTTTCTTACCTTAATCCATGCCTTTTCAAAGAATGTCCCTGGTGATACGAGATCAGGCTGCCCTGTGGCTCCCTGAGACGAAATTCACCTACATTGACGTTTTTTTTTTTTGTTTGTAAAACTTAATTATGTTCTACAAAACCAAAAACAAAAACAACAGCCCCTCTCCCTTT
>OY744554.1:40130249-40167749 GCA_963556195.1 Sepiola atlantica
ATATATGGGACAAAAGGGAGAAAGTGGCAACCCTAGTTGAAGTCAGTGTCCCTAATGATGCAGGATTGAACAGAGCAGAAAAGGAAAATATTACGAAATATCAAGGTCTTATGTACGACATGAAAAGAAACTGGAATCTTAGGAAAATCTCCATCATACCAGTAATTATAGGAGCAACAGGACTTATGAAGAAGAATTTCAAGAGCTATCTGGCGAGTATACCCGGTGAACCAAGTGCAAGAGCATTACAAAAAATTGCACTAAAAGGGACGGTTAGAATCTTAAAAAGATCTCTAGGCTGGAGTGTCTGAAATAGCCGGTAAATATGTGGCATCCGGTAGGATGCCCCATCTCCAGCAAAAACGGAAAGATGAGAAAAAAAAAAGGATATGAATACCTACTAGACACCGGGTGTTTTCTCTCTCTCTCTCTATCTATCTATCTATCTATCTCTCTATCTATCTCTCTCTGTACAGGGGTTTGTCAGAGACTCTGACATGAGGATATTTTTTACTTGAAGTAAACCCTGACGAAATATTTTAAAAAATGGTGTGGTGTCGCCTCAATCCATCCATCACGTCTCCCGAATTGCGGACGGGGGCACCCCCTCTATTAATAGAGGGCAGCTTTGAATAATGAATTAGAAGCCGTTGACAATTAGGAAATGAATGGTACAAAATATTAATAAAAACAAAAATAAATACTGGGAGGCCAGCACTTGGATAAAAAAAGGCCCATCAACTCGTTCATACACCAGGCGGTCAGATGTAAGCAATGGTGTGAACCTTCTTGCTTCTGAAAATGGTGGTCCAGCCATGACAGAGAGCAACCGGGGTTAGCCATCAGGCTTTGAGACAAAAGGTCCTGGCCATTTATCTCCATCAAATACAGCAACAAAAACAAACAAACATAAGTAGCTTAAATTCAGTTATATTCCTTGATATAGTTATTTAATTCTATCATTTATTTATAAAAAAAAGTTTTTATTTACTCGGGGGTAATTTTAATTGCCTAAAATGACTTCATTTAACTTGTAAATGCCTATTCATTTCATTTGAATGCGAAACTAAGTGTAGAGCTAATCTCATTTTAAATATACTATTTACGAGTCAGTTATATATATTTAGCCATGTTAATACAGGGATGTTAATACAGTTTTACTACGGTGTTTCGGTGAAGGATGTTTAGTATTTATTTATAAACTGTTTAAGTTAACTCTAAGATAAATTTATAAGTTTAGTTTAATTGATTAAAATTACCTAATTTATTTATTTCATATATATATATATATATAATTTTTTTGTTGAAAAAACCATACCAATGGTGGTGTAAAATAAATAAAATTTATTTTAATCTTAGCTTTCGAGAATATACTTCTCATTTTCAAAGGGTTTTTTTCTTTTCTTTTTTTCATCGTCCGATGGAAATGGACTTCGGGTCAGAAAATCACGTTATGTCTGAAGGCGAGGTCGCGCCAGTTTGAATAAGAAAGGGTATTTACACATATTTTTTAAAACCATTGTTTCGTAATAGTATCATTTAAAGAAAAAATACTATTACAGAACAATGATTTAAAAAATATGTCTAATACCCTTTCTTATATAATATATATATATATATATATATATATATATTATATGTATGTATATATGTATGTGTGAGATTCAGTTAGGTTAATAATTAAGCAACGTTGAGCCTAGTCAGTACTTAATGGGTGACCATTTGTGAATACCAGGTGCTGTATTTAATCTTTTAATTTCATATATTTTCTCGTCGAGGGTCAGGGTTTACGGATACGTTTGCGACCGGTTCGAAAGGTCTTCCTACCGCTTGTTTTGTTGTGCTGAGCGCAGATGAATTGGTCAGTTCTGCTTCAGCCTCGTTTTCGTCTCGGCAGCTCTCGGGCGCTTCCGCGACCTGCTCGATCGTTACCGCCGAGCAGTCACGGAAATTAGGCGCTTCATCTGGAGTAGTACCGGCAGAGTTATGAACAATTTTCTACGTCATATCAAGTAGTGTTTATTATTGAACGGCGATTAAAACAAAGACTGTTGGACATTCATGAGTGAAACTTGATGGACAAATAAGCCATAGAGGGAAGTTTATTTGTCCTAGACCTCTCCTTGCCACTGGAGTCAATCAGTCCTGATTCAGGGGAGTTGTCGTTGGAGATTGCGCAACCCTTGCTTTATAGTTACACAAGCACCCCTTCTTACAGGGATTATCCATTGTTTCTCAAGACTGAACGAGGACTATGATATGTGTGTGTCTATGTGTTTGTGTGTGTGGAACCTCGTGTGTTGTGTAATATCATGAGCGAAGGCTTCAACGGGTTTGAAATTTTTGCTTTTATCTTTGACAGAGCGAAGCAAGAATTAAGACGATTCAGCCAGAGAACACTCTGCGATCTTTAATTATTGTGAGTCTGTTGACGCCGAATATCATACTTCGTTCCTCCTGGGAAATCTTAGCGATTCCAACTTCTTCGATGCCACAAGTAAATTAAATTTCAGCAGACTTACATCGAAGAAGAAGCTCCTTCAAAAACGCGGAATCGAAAGACAACGCCATTTTTTTAAATAAAAACGTGGTTTCTCGAGCCAACGGAACAACACGAGTTGGATGTCAATGTTAAATATTAAGCGAGTATAAATTTGTTACTTGAGAATAACATGTTAAGTAGTGTACTCAGATGTCAGCTCGACCTACTGTATGCTAGAAACCGAATATTCTTGGCCTTTTGGCTAAGATCAAAGTGTAGTATCTGTTCCGATGGATACTGCACCCCATAGACTGGTATTGTCTTGGCCTTCGGGCTTGATTTACGCCGGTCTATGGGTCTGTCCTGTGCAGTTCTAGGAGGTCCACCCTCCCAGGCTTTGCCTCCCCTCTTTGGGGAGGAGTAAGTTTATTGCTTACTGTCTGAGGCGCCCCTACCGGGGAATGCCGACGGGGCTGCCCAGGCAATTTTTAAACCCCACTTTCCCGACCCGACCTTGGGTCACATCTTACTTGTGGGAGTAAGATAAAAACTGGCATTGTGCCTAACTCCTGGAGAGGAGTAAATCAATACTGTATGCTAGAAACGGATTTGACGTCACGTAGCTCAGAAAAAAGGTTGACATCAGTTCCATCGGAAGGTTCGAGATGCGAACCTGCTTTTTGAAATGTGCTTATAACATACAGAATGAGGGTTATATACATATAACATATATATATATATATACGTATAAAATATAGGATGTCGCTAGAAGAGCTTTAATTCAATGTCTTCAGAAATCTACTCCTAATTTCATTGCACCGGTGATAGCCACTCAAAAAGGCCAGACTTAAATGGCATGGATTACTGTGTTTGGAGATTGTTATTAGCAGAAACACAGAAATGCTGTCTATTATATTCAACAATAATTGCCTGCAAGAGAAGATGCTGCCTATATATATATATATATATATATATATATATATATATATATATATATATATATAATGGATTGAATGACAAAATAATATAAGAAATGAATCAGACTTTATTACGTATCAAAGTTGAAGAGCAGGGAGTAATACTGAGTGCTTAAACCATGGATTTTCAAAGAAAATCTTCTCAGAAGACAATTACCACAATGACACTATTGCGAATAAATTAAAAAAATTCAGCTTTGAAAATATACAAAACATAAAATGTACCTTTTGTACAATATATATATATATATATATATATATATATATATATATATATATATACAGGGTGATTCATAAGTCACTTCACTTAGCTATTGAAAATGATTACCATATGTTATCTTACTCTCTAATTACTGCTATTTGTTATTTTAAATTTGTTCGTTTATATATTTGTTTCTATATATATTTATTTCATAATCAATCAAATATGCTACAAAGAGTCGTAAATTCCTTGCAAAAAAGAATGGAGCTATGCATGCAGAACGAAGGTGGAAATTTTGAAAATCTGCTGTAATTTTAAACTCATATAAATGAATTTGTTGAATAAACTTTCTGCTTTGTATTACCGTATTTTTTAACTTTAGAATTTCAAAAATAAATAGCTAAGTGACATATGAATCACCCTGTATATATATATATATATATATATATATATATATATATATATATATATATATATATATATATATATATATATATATATATATATATATATGATCCAGGGTTTTCGCTAAAAAAGCGAGGAATTTGAGTAAGAACTTCAATTAAATGTATTCGGAAATGTCGACGCGATATAGATTCTATTGATGATTTGAATGATCTCCCACAGGTTGCTCTTCAATCCGCCACGCGAGCTTGGATTTATAGGTTAAGACGCTGCTATGAAGTGCACGGACGACATTTTGAGCATCTGTGAGTGTATCGTATTATTTGAAAATCTTTATAAAACAAATTTCCCGCGTTTCTAGCGACCAACCGGTATGATTAGACAGTAATTATCAACCTCTCTCGGTATATCCCCGTCAGTGATTGAGAAAAGACGATCCAAGACGAATAAACTTCCTCTTGTCTTCAACCGTTGTCTCTTCTTAGTGCTTATTTTTGGAATATAAACAAACTTGTTTGCGGGCGGTGTTTCCTTGATCGGGAACGATCACTTTAGAAACAAAACGCCCAGCAAGGTATGTTATTAATGTTCTTGAATTGCAATTGTTTGCGACTTGTGAGAAATTACACCTCCCCAAAGATGGGAGGCAATGCAACACTAATATATTATACTTCTTGTGCCACCCGAAGCGATTTTTTTAACGGAGCAATTTTTTTTAACGAAGCGATTTTTTTAACGAAGCAATTTTTTTAACGAAGCAAATTTTTTTAACGAAGCAATTTTTTTAACGAAGCAAATTTTTTTAAGAGTAATTTTTTAACGGAGCAATTTTTTTAACGGAGCAATTTTTTTTTAACGAAGCAGTGTCTTTTAACGAAGCAGTGTCTTTACCAATTTATTTTAAAAAAAATTAGGATTTTAAATGTTTAATTTAATTATTACACTATCGTTTTGTCATTGAATTATTGATCGAACAAAATCGTTATAAAACTATGACAGGAGTAGTAAGATGGATCGATTGGCCGAAATACTTCATTGCCGCCATAAAAGTGGACCCTGGGTTTACCTTCGCCGGTCCTGTATCTCTAGCTTCGTGTCTATTCTATTATATAGTCCTCACATTTTACGAGCGATATTTCTGACAAAGGAATACTAATTGCTGCTTCCTGAGTCAGCTGGTTGTGTTGAATGTGAAATTTTCAATCCTCTCATAGTATTCATCAGTATTCAACTGTCAATCTATCCATCTCATTAACCGTTATCCTCGAATGCTTTTTGGCATTGATAAGTGGTGACTCATTAGTAAAAAAATAAATAAATAAGTTAAAAAATTAAAAAATTAAATTAAAAAATGAAAATTAAAAAAATGAAAAAAAAATGAAAAAAAGATGAAAAAAAAAGATGAAAAAAAGATGAAAAAAAAAAGATGAAAAAAAAGATGAAAAAAAAAGATGAAAAAAAAAGATGAAGAAAAAAAGATGAAGAAAAAAAGATGAAAAAAAAAGATGAAAAAAAAACCTTTATCCTTCAGTGTTTGATTACCTTTATAAGTAGGATGTGAGAACGAAAACGGTTAACACCGGAACGAGAGTATTTATGCGTATCGACCACGTGACTAGTTTCGTAATGAGCATTATCAAAAAATCAAACAAAGTCTTATTAAGCATGATCATTGAAAAAAGATGAAAAAAAAAGATGAAAAAAAAAAATGAAAAAAAAAAGATGAAAAAAAAAAATGAAAAAAAAAGATGGAAAAAAAAGATGAAAAAAAAAAGATGATGAAAAAAAAGATGAAAAAAACCTTTATCCTTGAGTGTTTGATTACCTTTATAAGTAGGATGTGAGAACGAAAAAGGTTAACACCGGAACGAGAGTATTTATGCGTATCGACCACGTGACTACTTTCGTAATGAGCATTATCAAAAATGCAAAGTCTTATTAAGCATGATCAATCATTGATTGAATAAAATCGTCGGGCGGAATAGGCATATAGGCTGGAAGCTGGATGGAGTGGTGGTTTGTGCATGCCTTTTCACCGCCATGAAAAATACCTTCTTTTCTTCGCATGTAGAACCTAAATGTGAGAACGAATGAGTACATGCTGGAACGAGAGTATTTATACATATCGATAGCATGTAACCAGTGCGCTTTGCCATCCACAAAAGACAGGATTACTAGAAGCTGTCAGAAGAGGTTTTAGCGATCGAAGCTCTGAGAGCACCCGGTGATAGATATCAGCATTTAAAACGGTTAGAAAACTGCTTTTTTTCTTATGTCTTTTTCGCTTTTTTTAAGTATTATAAAAAAATTATTTTATATTAATTCCCAGTGTGATAAAAGATATGCTCAATATTGGTGATAGAGCAATACTATAGAAGAGAAAATGATAATAAAGTTTACAAGTTTATTATATTGAAGTAGTACAACCATGTGTTTTCAAAGAGAAATGTCTTTCAAGCTAGAATTATAGTCATTTAATTAATTTTTTCTTCATATATATGTATATATAAGAAAAAATGATTATATAACTAATGTAAGTAACATACTTTAAAAGTTTATCATATTTAAATTGTACAACAAAAAATAGTTTCTAAAAAAGTTCTTTTAAACCATGTTTTTTCAAAGAAACATGTCTTTTCAGCTAAAATAATTGCCATTAAATTAAACTTTTCTTTATATATATATATATATATATATATATATAGAGAGAGAGAGAGAGATATATAGAGAGAGATAGATATATATATGAATGAGAAAATGATAATATAACAAATGTAAGTTACATATTTTACAAGTTTATTATATTCAAACAGTACAACAAAAGATAGTTTATAAAAAGTCTTTAAACCATGTTTTTCAAAGCAAAAATGTTTTTCAAGCTATAGTCATTTAATTAATTTTTTCTTTATATATATGTATATATAAGATAAAATGATTAGATAAATGTAAATTACATACTTTACAAGTTTATTATATTTAAATTGTACAAGAAATAGTTCCTAAAAAGTCCTTTAAACCACGTTTTTTCAAAGAAACCTGTTTTTACGATAAAATTATAGCCATTAAATTAAACTTTTCTCTTTATATATATATATATATATATATATATATATATATATATATATATATATAATGAAAATGATAATATAACAAGTTTATTTATATTCAAATTGTACAACAAGAAATAGTTTCTGAAAAAGTTCTTTAAACTATGGTTTTTCAAAGAGACATGTTTTTTAAGCTAAAATTATAGTCATTGAACTAAACTTTTATTATAGATATATGAGAAAATAATAATAATAATACAACAAATTAAAGTTACATGCTGTACAAGTTAATTATATTCAAATAGTACAGCACGAGATAGTTTCTAAAAAGGTCCATTAAACCATGTTTTTCGAAGAAACATGTTTTTTCAACAAAAATTATAGTCATTGAACTAAACTTGTTTTGTATATATATAAGAGAAAATGACTGTAAAACGAATGTACAGTTACAAGTTTATTATATTAAATAGTATTAAAAGGAATAGTTTCTAAAAAAGTCCTTTAAACCATGTTTTTTCAAAATAGGCTGGAAGCTTGATCTCGTTTCTTCCCCATTTTATTCTCTACTCCACACACGGAGAGCACTGAGCATTGGACCAAGATGAGTTTATCTGAGCTCTTTGCTTTTATTTAAACAAAAACTTATCACCTTTATCTACAATGGATATTCAGAGATGAGGAGGCTGAAATATATACTTTTCAAGACCCAAAAGAGGGATCAGCCCAGTCATTCGACCCTCACCCCTATCCATCAGATCCCTACGACCACCACCACCAATTTCGCCTCCCCCTCTGATGTGAAACTTGAAAAGGTACCTGATGTCTTCAATGGTTGCAATATTCGTCTGATAAAACAACTTAATTTTCTGGATGAAACCGATCTTGAAGGTGTTATTAGGTAAATTAAAACGGTGGAGAATTGCTTTTTTCTATTGTCTCTCTCAATATGAATATTTTTTCATGTATTATGAAATAATTATTTAATATTAATTCCTAATTATGCCCAATAATGATGATAGGGCAATTTTATCAAAGCGAAAAGGATAAGAAAACAAATGACAAGTTTATTATATTCAAAGAATAGTTAATAAAACAGTTCTTTAAACCATGTTTTTCCACAGAAACAATTCCTTTCATTAGAAGAAAAAACGACAATTATTTTACAAGCTTGATGATTCTACATTTATACTCATTTTTCATAGACTTTAGACTTTTGAATCGTTCCTGAATTTTACTGATAGATTTTTCTAATTTGTAATGCATTTACTACTATAAAAACTTTCTGCCAATCATTGAAACATATGCTGGCTTATTTGGGCTTTAAACATAATATAAAATTGTGTTTTAAAACTTTTCAATTTAATATTTACCTATAATTAGCAAATTGTTGTATTTTCCTATTGACGATAAGAATCTTTTTTGAAAATCCATGGATTAAAGATGATCCTCCTATTTTATTTTATTCCTTGTTTAAACGCATGATAGTTATAATTAACTTGTAAAGTATGTAACTTTACTTTTGTTAATTATTTCAATATTTCATATATATATATATATATATATATATAAGTATACATTTTTCTTTATACAAACATTATTGGTTACATATGTGCATACATGTTTCGGTTGCACTTTTCCCAGAAAATCAACCTCATCAGACCAAGAATTTTCGAGAAAGAAATTTAAAAATACACAAATATATATATATGGGAAATGAAAAAAAAAAATACAACAGATATTTGTTATATATTATTCAACGTTTCCTCTTTATTATATATATATATATATATATATATATATATATATATATATATAGATAGATAGATAGATAGATAGATAGGATGAAAAGGAATTAGAAAAGCGACGGAGGCAGATCTTTTTTCAATTCAGTTGCTCAATGCAATGTATATTCCGCAAAAAAGCAATTTATTCAATTAATTTTTTCCTTAAGCCAGGCTTTTCAAAGATCAAAATCTTATCATCAGAGGAAATTGCTGGGATAGATAAGTTGGCAAAGGCCAAGATTTAAAATTTGAAAAAGTAAAATAAAGATTGTGGGGAAAAACAAGGCAATCTTTATTTTACTTTTTCAATGTATGTAAGACTTCTTCAGGATGATAAATTCTTTCAAATTATCATCCTTAGAAAGTTTTAAAATAAAGAGGAAACGTTGAATAATATATAAAAAATATCTGTTGTTTTTTTTTCCTTTTTCATTTCCCATATATATATGTGTGTATTTTAAAAAAAAATTTAGTCAGATTCTTTTCTATTAAAATATAATTTTTATAACATGAAGTAATTATAATAGCTCAATAGTCAAAGGGCAGAGCTCTGTTATATTCAATATTTTTTAATTTATTTTTGTATTGTTTCAATGTTATAAAGGACAGAGTCACGTGATTTCAGAATACATAAAATAAAATTAGTATTAAATAAAATAAATTTATAAAACTTTAATACAATTAAAAAAAGCATCGAGAAATATTCAATTGAATTACCTACGGCGAAAACAAAAATATGTAATGAAAGCAGTCAGTGGTAAATATGATACCCAATTTGATTGATTATAGAAAAAAAGATTTTATAATTAATTATAAAAGTTCATTCTAAAAATATTTGAAATACTACCGAAAATCTTCAAAATATTGTTGATGTACTTAGTTATTAATAAGCTAGAAAATAAATTAGTCTGCGAACTTCCGGTGATCCGGGCAAAACGGAAGTCACCTAAATTTAAGGATATAAAAATATAATGTAACAAAGAAAAGAATTAGGGAACCCTGAGGACCTTATTAATGACTCATTAACAAAAAGGTTGACTTCCAATCCCCCCAAATATATGGCTCTAAAAATGCCTCATTTATTTGAAACTACCTTGAATAAGGTGAAATAGTAAAAAAACTGGGCAAGCAGAGTGTTGAAAGTATTATTAATTGCTTCTTCTCTGTTTCCTTATGTTTAGTGTATTCTTTCGCAAAGAGTGTGTGCCCTATACCAATTATAATAATGTTGTCTACCAAGTTTTTATGATTAAATATAAAAAATATTTTCTTAAAATATTAAAAATAGAGTTTCAGTATTTTCCGAACAGCTTTTTGATGTTTTCCTTTCCATAAAATCTGCTAAGGCTATTTCTACAATACCAACTGGCAAATGAAAGCAATTAAAAAAAAAAAAATAAATTACGGGCACTACGAGCCCACATTTTAGTATATATTAAATTGTTTTTAACGCCGATACGCAGTTTAAGCTAAATAAATTGTGTTGGATTATTAAACAAATTTCGAACCCTATTGGTAAAATTTACGCATTTATTTATTTATTTTTGAATTCATGTTTTGAAACATGATTTAAATCATGAATCTATGACGTCACGCTAAATCTTTTATTATTTTGTTATGGTAATGTTTTAAGTTCTATTTATAAGAAAGCACAAATAGGTCGGATGATACAAACTCAGACTGAAGATCTCAAGGTTTAATTTTTTTGTTGTTGTTTTTTTAAACATAGTTCACGCCAAACAAGGCAGGCCGCCACTGTAGACGTAAGGGGCTACTGAGAAAAAAGGCTGAAAGTTTTTTTGGGTCTTTTTTTTTGGGGGGGGGGGCTAAATTTGGAGCTGTGCAGCGAGATGTATGTTTACATTATTTTTACATTTCTGCATGTCAGTGCCGTCAGGAAAGCAGGAAGCAGGGAGAAGTTCCAGATCTAGCAGCACGGGGTAAGAAGCTTTTAGAGTAGAAAGCTGTTCGGCATCTGCGGGCCTCCACAGTGAATGGATGGGATTTGGCAGATTGTCGGGTTGGTCTAGTAGATTTACGTCGTTGGGGCACCAGAGCAGCAAGTTCATCGGAGCACAGCCTACTGAAGTACTTGCAAAACAAGCACAAGGAAGTAACATTGCGGCGATGGAACAGACCTGGAGCTTGGTGGATAGTGAGGGACCTATTTGGTTGGCGACTCTTTATTGGACCATCTCTAAGAGAGAGAGAGAGAAAGAGAGAGAGAGAGACTAGTGGATGATGCCCCAGCCCAGATGTGGCAACAGTACTCCATGCATGTGCGGATAGTGGCTTTGTAGAAATACAGGATAATGTCAGGTGTGAGGAGTTTACTAGCACGATAGAGGAAGCTTACATTTTGCAGCAGCCTTGGCAATGTCTTCAATGTATTCAATGTATTTCCGGTTATGGCATTCATTTTATTTTGGGGGAATTTTTAATTTACTATTAGTGCAATATTCACCATTTCTGAAAAGATTTTGTATCACATATTCGACCGAATTTGACTTGCACACACACACTCACAGATAGTAAGAAATAGATAGACAGATAGGGTGAGAGAGAGAGGGGGGTAGAATGATAGATGGACATAATGAAGGAAAAGCCGACAGAGAGAGGGGGAAGGGAGAGAGATCAAGCGATATATTCTCTATATACAGAGAAAGAATAGATAGAGACAGGGAAGAGATAGGGACAGACAGAGAGACAAATAAAGGGGGGAAAGTCAAAGAAAGAAAGAGGGGGATAGATAGATACAGTGAGAGAGAGAAAGAGAGAAAGAGAAAGAGACAGAGGGGTACACAGAAAGAGAGATAGATAAAAGAGACAAAGAGAGAATGGAAAGTCAAAGAGAGAAAGAGAGAGAGGGGGATAGATAGACACAGTGAGAGAGAGAGAGAGAAAGGCTCAGACAAAGAGAGAAAGGAAAGCCAGAAAAAGAAAGGAAAGTCAAAGAGAGAGAGATGGATAGATAGACAGAGAGACAGGAAGACCCAGAATGAGGGAGAGAGAGACAAACAGATACAGAGAGAGAGGGGGGAGACAGAAAAACCCCAAGAGGGTAAGAATGAGAAAGAGAGAGAAAGATCGATAGAAATCGGGCAGACAGAGATGAGAAAATCCGATGATATCGATGTGATCAATAGAAAAAGAAAAAAAAACAGATTCGAAATAAGCGTGACCCGATGAAAGGTGATCAATACTGAAATCGATATCCAATCAAGCGACGGAACAATCAATACGGAGGTGCGAGATAACAGCAACGTCTTAATCGAAAATCGATATCACCTGTGCACGTGTAGAAAAACAATTGATATATAAATCATTTTAACTTAGCAAATTACCTATCACTCGCACCTGCTATCTGTATATACACATCGTTACTTTACTCACCTAAAGCGGGGGGGGGTCAGCAAACCCTTCCACAGTCTAACATTGGGAGAAGGCTTCCTTGGGAGCCTTAACTGTTGTGTTTAAATGAGACATTGTTTGGTTCCATCATCCTAGGTATTGCCTCCTCCTCCTGAAAGAAAGATTGGTTTATTTTCGGTCGTAATACTTTGTAACATCACATGACTCAAAGAGAGAGAGAGAGAGAGAGAGAGAGAAAAGTAGAAACAGAGAGAGAGAATTCAGACAAAGATGCTGAGAGCACACATATATTTCTAAAATGATATTCCACTAGTCTAAGCACCTCTACAGTGAAGGGGTATGATTTTGCTGACTGGCGAGTCAGTCACAGGTGATAAACATTGAGGGGGAACCCCCGCAGTAGGTTCATCGGAGCACATTCAATTAAAGGACGTGTAAAACAAGCACAGGGATGCAACATTGCGGCGATGGGACAGGGACTGGAGCTTGGTAGACCTATTAGATTAGAGGGTTTTTTAAAACCTGTCTAAAAGGGAGAGGCTAGTGGTTGGTGCACCAGCCCAGATGTGGCAACAATATTCCATGCATGGGCGAATGGTGGGTTTTTAGCGGTTTCGAGAGTCTTTAAGAGTTCTAGGAAAATGTTATTTTATGTAGTGTTGTGGCCTTGAAGGTCGGTAATAATCAAGACAAACACTGGTATAATCAACAAAATGATTATCGTAGTTCTTAACCCCTTAGTTTATGATCGATTTGTAAATAATGTTATTTCATGTATTGTTGTGGCCTGGTACCATTCGGCTCGTCAACACTTGGGCGTTTGCGTAGGACAGCCGAACGCTTCCGAGTCGAACTTCACGAAAACTGGTTCAGGATCGATATCAGTACCGTATTTCTTTGTTCTTCTCAGGTATTCTTTTCTTGAACCCACGGAGGGGGGGTGAGATTGTTCTCGTTCCGTCAGCCATGACCGGGTAGAAGTTTTAGCCAGTATCGCATGTAGTAAGGATTTGAATCTTCACAAATAGGCACGTGGCACAACGGATAAATGGGTTAGATCATATCCGTTCTAAGTTACAGAGTTCTCGAGATGACAGGTTCAATCCTCACTACAGGCGATACTAAAAATAAAATTTTAAATAATGTAATTTCATGTATTGTTGTGGCCTTGCAGGCCGGTAATAATCAAGACAAACACATTGGTATAATTAACAAAATTATCATCGTAGTTCTTAACCTCTTAGTTTATGATCGATTGTTAAATCATTTGTTTACACGTGCTGTCCGCTTCAATGCTTTCGAACGAACTCACAACTTTTCTCGCTCACTCTCTCCTGGCGTCATGTGATGTTACGCCCTATTTCTAGTATATAGCAGATCTAGGTGACGATTTTGATACGTTGCTGCGTCCTATAATTTTTAGTTATAGTTGCAAGACATTTTTTAAACAACAAAACAAATAAAACAAGCAAAGCAGAGCGAAATTACTGTTATCAAATAAATATTTTTTACCCTAACCCTAACCCCTAACCATAACCCTAAACTCTTACCCTAAGCCTAACCCTAACCACTGAACCCTAACCCTATACCCTAAACCCTAACCCCTAACCCTAAACCCTAACCCTAACAACAAAAAAAACAACAAAACATTATTATCATAGGACGCAGCATTTGTTTACACGTGCTGTCCGCTTCAATGCTTTCGAACGAACTCACAACTTTTCTCGCTCACTCTCTCCTGGCGTCATGTGACGTTACGCCCATTTCTAGTATATAGCAGATCTAGGTGACGATTTATTGCATACGCTGACTGTTGATCTTGATTTTCTGTGTACGTGTTAACGTTGCCTTTGAAATTTAAATAATCAGATAGGTACTAGTGAACCTACCCTTTCTTATTAAGCACCAGTACATGTACCCAATTTATATTTTATAGGCTAACACAGAAAAGAAAAGGAGCCAGTAATGATACGAATAGTTTGTTGTGTGTACCAACATATCTTGTTTAGAGTTTGTTGAAGTATGTTTGGGGATAATGGACAAAATTGGCTTTTGGTTGTCGCTTATTACCTCAGTCAAGGAAGTTATGTTTTCGCTCGAGTTTGTCAGTATATGTAATTGTTTGTTTGTGTTCAGCCTAGTGTCTGCTTCGTCTGGCAAATCGTAACCGAACTTGGTTAAAATATCGGTCATGGTCTTACTTAGAAGTTATTTAAATTTGGTCTACTTATGTCAGAAAACTAGGTTGAGCTCACTGAAAATGTGGAAGTTACATTTATGGCAGTGACGGCAGTTCTGTTTTTCGTAGAGACTCGCTACTTGGCCAATATTGTTTCCAATGAAGTCCTGCATCTTAATATTATCTTGCGTTTTAACATTGACTTGAAATGTTGGCTCAAGGTCGGAATTTTCACAGAATTTCAACTGATGCTCTTTGCGTAAAGAGTCACATCTGCATCTGCGTAGAGGGTAAACTGTGCAAATGCATAGTGGGTCACATGTGCAGTTGCGTAGAGGGTCACATGTGCAGTTGCGTAGTGGGCCACATGCGCAGTTGCATTAAGGGTCACACGTGCAATTGCGTAGAGGGTCACACGTGCAATTGCGTAGCAGGTCACACATGCAATTGCATAGAGTGTCACATGTGCAATTGCGTAAGGGGTTACATGTGCAGTTTCGTAGAGTGTCACATGTGCCGTTGCATAGAGGGAAACATCTGCAGTTGCGTAGAGGGTCAAATCTGCAGTTGCGTAGAGGGTCACGCATTCAGTTGTATAGAGGGTCACATGTACAGTTGTTTAGAGGGTCACATGTGCAGTAGCGCAGGGGGTAAAATCTGCAGTTGCGTAGAGGGTCGCGTGTTCAGTTGCGTAGAGGGTCAAATGTGCAGTAGTGTAGAGTGTCACATGTGCAGTTGCGCAGGGGGTAAAATCTGCAGTTGCGTAGAGGGTCACGTGTTCAGTTGCGTAGAGGGTCACGTGTTCAGTTGTGTAGAGTGTCACATGTGCAGTAGCGCAGGGGGTAAAATCTGCAGTTGCGTAGAGGGTCACGTGTTCAGTTGCGAAGAGCATGGCATAAACAATCGTGTATAACTTTATATCGACATCCTCGTGGTGCGTGTCATAAGTAATGGCTTAAATCGCTATATTAAAAAAATCACGTACTGTTATATGATCGATCTGGTAACCCTAACCCTAACCCAAAACCCCTAACAGAATGTGGTAGAAGCAAGATAATAGCGTAGTACGTTCACACAATCGTGTGAAGCGTTATATCAGTGATTGTGTGGAAAGGGACATGAGAAACTGTGTTGTTTATGGCATAAATAATCGCCCGGGGCGTTATACCAGCATCATTATGGAGTCTGACATGAGAAATGGCGTAAAGCGTTATACCAACAATCTTGCAGAACGTGACATGAACAATCGCGTGGAGCATTATGGAAACAATGGCTTCGAGCAAGAAAGAAGCAATCCGCTGGTGCGCGATATAATCAATGGTAGACTATCGGCTTGACACGGAAAACCCTAACCCTAACCCTAACCCTAACGCTAACCTCCATAGTAACTTTCAGCCTGGTCAGATAAATAGTGTCAGAGATATATGGATTTCCATGGCAGGAATACTTCATACAATACGAAGAAATAAGGCCGAAATTAGACTTTTGCCCATACTTACGTTGTCAAGCAGAGGTATGCCGTCTAACGACCGACTTATATACTTTTTACTCTAATGTATAATTACGCATTATTTTTTAAAGGGAGCCTTGAACTATCAGAAAAGTGAAGTTAGCTGTTATAAAAAAGATCGAGTGAACGAAGAAGACGCTGTCATTTTGTTATGTGATTACAACAGAGTAATTAGTTGAAATTAAATTTTAACCACACTCCCCTGATGAATGTTATTGGAATAAAAAAAGCTGAGGATGTAGGTTCACTAAATTGAACCCCGACTTTTTAGCAGTGACTAGCTGAGTCTACCCGGTGTTGCCAGGGAATTTGCTTTTTTTAAACTGTACCAAAAGGAAGTAACTCTTTATAAATGCACACAGAGTTACGTGCCTTAATTTGAAGACGCAGCTATTTAAAAGTAATTCATAGACGAACAAAGTATTTTCCGTGAAGCGATTGAATCGAATTACATTTTATTCACCTTACGAATGACTAACGTTCTTGTTTTAACGTATCTGTTACACCGGCCGTTCTAACAGAAGAGAAACTACACCGGTTCTCACTATAAATAGTGCGAGTAGACAATCACCAGGAAGAAAAAGGACAGCATTGTAACTGTCTAGCCGAGTGCCAGTCAGTTTCCTTGCCTTTGTACCTTTTATGTTTATACACTTGAAGAGTTCGAATGCAAAACCCGATAAACGCCATTTTCAAAATCACGAAACTGTCCCTACAAAAAGTGTTGCATTTCAACACTCGACGACACCCTGAAACTATGTGTTACATAATATGATACCGAAATAATTTCTTTCTGATTTCAATTAAAATCAGCTTTCATTCGAAGTGTAGATTTAATATGTTCGTGTTTTTATTGTTTAAGATCTCAATTTAAACGAATTGGATTTATCGCGTTTTGCGTTCAAACTCTTCACTTGCTATCTCAACCCAAATTCGACTTGATTTCTTCTTTTTACTGTTGGACTACTTCACAACAGTATCCTTTATGCTCGTATAGTTTTCTCGAATCTTGACATATCTTTTAGTCAAGTTTGGCTCAGGGTTGCGTAAAGGGGACTGCGGCGTTGCTTGTGCCAAACGTTTTGTTTCTCTAATATAGTTTTTGTAGCATTCATTGCAGGTTATCGAATATATGCAAGCTTTCCTGCGTGGGGTGTGTGGTGGGTGTGAAGAATATGTGTATTTTGATTTATTCGACAAATGGTTTATGGTGTGTGATGTTGTTAGTGTGATATGAATTTCTAGTGTAAGTCATTTTCTCGGAGAAAGATTTATCGTTTGTTTGTAGGGTGATGAGTCTAAGGGTTACAGTGAGGGGTGTGTTATTTTATTGGGTTTCGTAGTTGTGTATTATGAACTGGTTGAAAACAATCGCCAATTTCAAGTTCGCCAGTTTTAAATTACGTTTGGTAGTTATCTTTTGTTTGAATCGAGAAGATATAATAGTTCCCCTATACCTGGGGCGGGCAACCTCTGGCCCGCGGGCCACATCCGGCTTAGCGTCCGGCCCGCCACCCTGCTAGGCTTTATTATTGCAATCCGGCCCGCGGACCTCCCAGTAAAACATATATCATTTTGAAAATGAAGTACACGAAGTCTCACCTTCTGCACCCAATTCTCGGACCGCCACCTCAATGACATTCTTCTGTTGTCTACCTCACCCATCGAGCCAGACATGGAAATACTTTTTTATGGCAAACAGCACCAGCAGTCTCATTGATTTGTAGAGTGTTCAATGCAATTTTTGTACAATTTATTCATGTAAACAAAATATAGTAATTCTGAGATTTCGTTTTTCACTCGGGACCGCGATCCACTTCCAAAAGTCTCATCTGAAAAGGTTGCTCGCCCCTGCCTTATACTCTCCCAAGCATACGGCATGATGTTCCCACCGAGCAACGCCGGGTAAACACAGAAATGTTATAAATATTAAAAATATATGTCGCTGTTTCGCTATATCGCAGGTCTCCAATGCGGCTAGAATAGCACCCACGAGATTGAACATATAACATTCTATTTTGTTATGGAAATCGCTCCAGACAAAGCATGGAACAACTTGATATAAGAAGCTAAAAAGAACAAATATGATTATTTGCAAATACAATAGATGCCTATCGGCCTTAGTCTTGAAAAGACCAATGTTATAGGTAGGAAGAAAAACAGTCAGCAGGAAGAGAGTTCCACAAGCCTACAGTTCTTGGAAATAAGCTACTAGAATAGGAAGTTGTATTACAATAAAGTATAAAAACAGCGAATTAATGTAGACAACTAGATAAACGAGTCACACCAGGTAAAAGAAAAGATTCGGTGAATAGGAAATAGGAAGTAAAATCAACCGAACCTTTGTTCGTAAAGAGTCTAACAATTGGCTAATAGAAAAACAAGGAATCTGATTGTTTAACTAGCAAGATGTGTCGATAAATACACCCGACAAAACTAGCTCCATACATTTTAGCCTGACGATTCCCTCCGAGGAAGTAACCCGAAAGCCTTTGTGTAGCTTAATATATATTTTGAAAACTTGCTACCTAGGTCTACTAATGTATCGAGCACTGTTGAAGTAAATACTGAAAATGGATACATAAAAAATTATACGACCATACAACATTTTTATTTGGATACATAAACTATATATATATATATATACATATATATATATACATATATATATATATACATATATATATATATACATATATATATACATATATACATATATATATATATATATACATATATATATATACATATATATATATATACATACATATACATATATACCTGCACATACATATATATATATATATATATATATATATATATATATATATATATATATATATATATATATATATATATACATGAATTTGTAATTGCAAGGTTTGCGCAATCCCTAACAATCGCTCTCCTGAGTCGGCATTGCTTGATTCCAATGGCAAGTAGTAATACAAGACGACTGGAAACAATGCCGAGATAAGCATATATATATATATATATATATATATATATATGTAGCGTATTTATCCTAATATATATACATATATATATATATATATATATATATATAGCGTATTTATCCTAATATATATATATATATATATATATATATATATATATATATATATATAGCGTATTTATCCTAATATATATACATATATATATATATACACACATATATATATAGCGTATTTATCCTAATATATATATATATATATATATATATATATATATATATATATATATTCTATTTCTTTCTGACACATATTTTCGAAACCATCGCACAAATAATAGAAAGTGACGTTTCAAGTATTTGTGAGGAGATATGCCCGGAAGAGATAGATATAAACTTATAAATCAGTACACTTTTATTTTGTTAGTATATAAATATATATATTTATGTATATTGTAAGCATTTTATATACTTACTAGCGGGGCTACCCGGCGTTGCTCGGGGTCATAAAAACATAATTGAAGAAAAATCGCGTGTGTAACATCTTTATATTAAAACTTCTATTTCTCTCCCTCTCTCTCTATAGCTGTCTCTTTATCTTTCTACTTTTATCTACCCTGGTCGCTACTTTTAAATTTTGCCTTTTGCGAAAGCTGTTTCTTCCCCACCATTTCATCCTACGTTTCACAGGGCAATAGTATGACTTATTTCTATAAAAAGTACCACCACTGTCTGCGCCTTCTATATAGGTACTTATAACCGCCCCGGTGTTCATACTATATATTTTGAATCCCCTCATGATATCCTTCATCATTTTAACTCCCCTCGTTGTATTCATCATTTTCGATCTCCTCATACTATTAATCATTTTCAATCCCCTCATAATATTCTTCATCATTTTCAATCTCCTCATACTATTAATCATTTTCAATCCCCTCATAATAATCTTCATCATTTTCAATCCTCTCGTAATATTCCTCATCATTTTCAATCCGCTCATGATATTCTTAATAATTTTCAATCCTCTCATGATATTCTTCATTTTTTCAATCCTCTCATGATATTCTTCATTATTTTCAATCCCCTCATGATATTCTTCATCATTTTCAATCCCCTCATGATATTCTTCATCATTTTCAATCCTCTCATGGTATATTTCATCATTTTCGATCCCCTCATGACATTCTTCTCATTTTCAATCCCCTCATGATATTATTCATCATTTTCAATCCTCTCATGGTATTCTTCATCATTTCCAATCCTGTCAGTCTATTCTTCATAATTTTCAATCCTCTCATGACATTCTTCATCATTTTCAATCCTCTCATGACATTCTTCATCATTTTCAATCCTCTCATGATAGTCTTCATCATTTTTAATCCTCTCATGATAGTCTTCATCATGTTTAATCCTCTCATGATAGTCTTCATCATTTTCAATCCTCTCATGATAGTCTTCATCATTTTCAAACCTCTCATGATAGTCTTCATCATTTTCAATCCTCTCATGATATTCTTCATAATTTTCAATCCTCTCATGATATTATTCATCATTTTAAATCCCCTCATGGTATTCTTCATCATTTCCAATTCTGTCAGTCTATTCTTCCTCATTTTCAATCCTCTCATGAAATTCTTCATCATTTTCAATCCTCTCATGAAATTCTTCATCATTTTCAATCCTCTCATGACATTCTTCATCATTTTCAATCCTCTCATGACATTCTTCATCATTTTCAATCCCCTCATGATAGTCTTCATCATTTTCAATCCCCTCATGATAGTCTTCATCATTTTCAATCCCCTCATGATAGTCTTCATCATTTTCAATCCCCTCATGATAGTGTACATCATTTTCAATCCCCTCATTATAGTCTTCATCATTTTCAATCCCCTCATGATAGTCTTCATCATTTTCAATCCTCTCATGATAGTCTTCATCATTTTCAATCCTCTCATGATAGTCTTCATCATTTTCAATCCTCTCATGATAGGCTTTATCATAGCTCTATCTAGGATATTGAGCACTTTTCTCTCGGACAACGCCGAGTACTTTGAAAATCAAGGAGGCCTCATGAGCACTACTAAAATCACTTAGGTATCATCTCTCCTTCTGATCTGCTAAATAGTCCAAAGGGGAACAAAGATGGCGTTAAAATATTTTCCAAACCTATCACTACAGTAGCTCTATCTAGGACATTGAGCACTTTTCTCCCGGCCAACGCCGAGTACTTTGATAATAAAGGAGGCCTCCTGAGGACTACTGAAATCACTTAGGTATCGTCTCTCCTTCTGATCTGCGAAATAGTCCAAAGGGGAACGAAGATGGCGTTAAAATATTTTCCAAACCTATCACTACAGTAGCCTTATCTAGGACATTGAGCACTTTTCTCCCGGACAACGCCGAGTACTTTAATAATAAAGGAGGCCTCCTGAGGACTACTGAAATCACTTAGGTGTCCTCTCTCCTACTGATCTGCGAAATAGTCCAAAGGGGAACGAATATGGCGTTTAAATATTATCCAAACCTATCACTACAGTAGCTCTATATAGGACATTGAGCACTTTTTTTCCCGGACAACACCGAGTACTTTGAAAATCAAAGAGGCCTCCTGAGCACTACTGAAAAAACTCTTATCGATTCCCCCATCCTTTTCAGCGTAGATACTGTTAAAATATTATCCAAACCTATCACTACAGTACCTCTATCTAGGACGTTGAGCACTTTTTTCCCGGACAACGCCGAGTACTTTGAAAATCAAAGAGGCCTCCTGGGGACTACTAAAATCACTTAGGTATCCTCCCTCCTTTTCATCTGCAAAATTGTCCAAAGGGGAACAAAGATGGCGTTAAAATATGTTCTAAACCTATCACTACAGTAGCTCTATCTAGGATATTGAGCACTTTTCTCCCGGACAATGCCGAGTACTTTGAAAATCGAGGAGGCTTCATGAGCACTCCTTAAATCCCTTAGGTATCCTCTCTCCTTCTGATCTGCAAAATAGTCCAAAGGGGAACAGAAGATGGCGTTAAAATATTTTCCAAACCTATTACTACAGTAGCTCTATCTAGGATATTGAGCACTATTCTCCCGGACAACGCCGAGTATTTCAAAATCAAAGAGGCCTTCTGAGCACTACTGAAATAACTCTTATCGATTCCCCCATTCTTTTCAGCGTAGATGCTGTTAAAATATTATCCAAACCTATCACTACAGTAGCTCTATCTAGGACGTTGAGCACTTTTTTCCCGGACAACGCCGAGTACTTTGAAAATCAAAATAGCCTCCTGGGGACAACTGAAATCATTTAGGTATCCTCCCTCCTTTTCATCTGCAAAATTGTCCAAAGGGGAACGAAGATGGCGTTACAATATGTTCTAAACCTATCACTACAGTAGCTCTATCTAGGATATTGAGCACTTTTCTCCCGGACAACGCCGAGTACTTTGAAAATCGAGGAGGCTTCGTGAGCACTCTTGAAATCCCTTAGGTATCCTCTCTCCTTCTGATCTGCGAAATAGTCCAAAGGGGAACGAAGATGGCGTTAAAATAATTTCCAAACCTATCACTACAGTAGCTCTATCTAAGACATTGAGCACTTTTCTCCCGGACAACGCCGAGAACTTTGATAATCAAGGAGGTATCCTGGGGACTACTGAAATCACTTAGGTATCCTCTCTCCTTCTGATCTGCGAAATAGTCCAAAGGGGAACGAAGATTGCGTTAAAATATTTTCCAAACCTATCACTACAGTAGCTCTATCTAGGATATTGAGCACTTTTCTCCCGGACAACGCCGAGTATTTAAAAATCAAAGAAGCCTCCTGAGCACTACTTACATAACTCTTATCGATTCCCCCATTCTTTTCAGCGTAGATGCTGTTAAAATATTATCCAAACCTATCACTACAGTAGCTCTATCTAGGACATTGAGCACTTTTCTCCCGGACAACGCCGAGTACTTTGATAATCAAGTAGGCCTCCTGGGGACTACTGAAATCACTTAGGTATCCTCTCTCCTTCTGATCTGCGAAAAAGTCCAAAGGGGAACGAAGATGCTGTTAAAATATTATCCAAACCTATCACTACAGTAGCTCTATCTAGGACATTGAGCACTTTTCTCCCGGACAACGCCGAGTACTTTGATAATCAAGTAGGCCTCCTGGGGACTACTGAAATCACTTAGGTATCCTCTCTCCTTCTGATCTGCGAAAAAGTCCAAAGGGGAACGAAGATGGCGTTTAAATATTTTCCAAACCTAACACTACAGTAGCTCTATCTAGGACATTGAGCACTTTTCTCCCGGACAACGCCGAGTACTTTGATAATCAAGGAGGCCTCCTGGGGACTACTGAAATCACTTAGGTATCCTCTCTCCTTCTGATCTGCGAAATAGTCCAAAGAGGAACGAAGATGGCGTTAAAATATTTTCCAAACCTATTACTACAGTAGCTCTATCTAGGATATTGAGCACTTTTCTCCCGGACAACGCCGAGTATTTCAAAATCAAAGAGGCCTCCTGAGCACTACTGAAATAACTCTTATGGATTCCCCATCCTTTTCAGCATAGACGCTGTTAACATATCCAAACCTATAACTACAGTAGCTCTATCTAGAACTTTGAGCACTTTTTTCCCGGACAATGCCGAGTACTTTGAAAATCAAAGAGGCCTCCTGGGGACTACTGAAATCACTTAGGTATCATTCTCTCCTTTTCATCTGCAAAATTGTCCAAAGGGGAACGAAGATGGCGTTAAAATATGTTCTAAACCTATCACTACAGTAGCTCTATCTAGGATATTAAGCACTTTTCTCCCGGACAACGCCGAGTACTTTGAAAATCGAGGAGGCTTCATGAGCACCCCTGAAATCCCTTAGGTATCCTCTCTCCTTCTGATCTGCGAAATAGTCCAAAGGGGAACGAAGATGGCGTTAAAATATTTTCCAAACCTATCACTACAGTAGCTCTATCTAGGATATTGAGCACTTTTCTCCCGGACAACGCCGAGTATTGTAAAATCAAAGAGGCCTCCTGGGGACTACTGAAATAATTCTTATCCATTCCCCCATCCTTTTCAGCGTAGATGCTGTTAAAATATTATCCAAACCTATCACTACAGTAGCTCTATCTAGGACATTGAGAACTTTTTTTCCCGGACAACGCCGAGTACTTTGAAAATCAAAGAGGCCTCCTGAGGACTACTGAAATCAGTTAGGTATTCTCCCTCCTTTTCATCTGCAAAATTGTCCAAAGGGGAACGAAGATGGCGTTAAAATATTTTCCAAGCCTATCACTACAGTAGTTCTATCTAGGGCATTGAGCACTTTTCTCCCGGACAACGCCGAGTACTTTGATAATCAAAGAGGCCTCCTGGTGACTACTGAAATCACTTAGGTATCCTCTCACCTTCTGATCTGCGAAATAGTCCAAATGGGAACGAAGATCGCGTTAAAATATTTTCCAAACCTATCACTACAGTAGCGCTATCTAGGATATTGAGAACTTTTCTCCCGGACAACGCCGAGTATTTCAAAATCAAAGAGGCCTCCTGAGCACTACTGAAAAAACTCTTATCGATTCCCCCATCCTTTTCAGCGTAGATACTGTTAAAATATTATCCAAACCTATCACTACAGTACCTCTATCTAGGACGTTGAGCACTTTTTTCCCGGACTACGCCGAGTACTTTGAAAATCAAAGAGGCCTCCTGGGGACTACTAAAATCACTTAGGTATCCTCCCTCATTTTCATCTGCAAAATTGTCCAAAGGGGAACAAAGATGGCGTTAAAATATGTTCTAAACCTATCACTACAGTAGCTCTATCTAGGATATTGAGCACTTTTCTCCCGGACAATGCCGAGTACTTTGAAAATCGAGGAGGCTTCATGAGCACTCCTTAAATCCCTTTGGTATCCTCTCTCCTTCTGATCTGCAAAATAGTCCAAAGGGGAACAGAAGATGGCGTTAAAATATTTTCCAAACCTATTACTACAGTAGCTCTATCTAGGATATTGAGCACTATTCTCCCGGACAACGCCGAGTATTTCAAAATCAAAGAGGCTTTCTGAGCACTACTGAAATAACTCTTATCGATTCCCCCATTCTTTTCAGCGTAGATGCTGTTAAAATATTATCCAAACCTATCACTACAGTAGCTCTATCTAGGACGTTGAGCACTTTTTTCCCGGACAACGCCGAGTACTTTGAAAATCAAAATAGCCTCCTGGGGACAACTGAAATCACTTAGGTATCCTCCCTCCTTTTCATCTGCAAAATTGTCCAAAGGGGAACGAAGATGGCGTTACAATATGTTCTAAACCTATCACTACAGTAGCTCTATCTAGGATATTGAGCACTTTTCTCCCGGACAACGCCGAGTACTTTGAAAATCGAGGAGGCTTCGTGAGCACTCTTGAAATCCTTTCTGATCTGCGAAATAGTCCAAAGGGGAACGAAGATGGCGTTAAAATAATTTCCAAACCTATCACTACAGTAGCTCTATCTAAGACATTGAGCACTTTTCTCCCGGACAACGCCGAGAACTTTGATAATCAAGGAGGTATCCTGGGGACTACTGAAATCACTTAGGTATCCTCTCTCCTTCTGATCTGCGAAATAGTCCAAAGGGGAACGAAGATTGCGTTAAAATATTTTCCAAACCTATCACTACAGTAGCTCTATCTAGGATATTGAGCACTTTTCTCCCGGACAACGCCGAGTATTTAAAAATCAAAGAAGCCTCCTGAGCACTACTTACATAACTCTTATCGATTCCCCCATTCTTTTCAGCGTAGATGCTGTTAAAATATTATCCAAACCTATCACTACAGTAGCTCTATCTAGGACATTGAGCACTTTTCTCCCGGACAACGCCGAGTACTTTGATAATCAAGTAGGCCTCCTGGGGACTACTGAAATCACTTAGGTATCCTCTCTCCTTCTGATCTGCGAAAAAGTCCAAAGGGGAACGAAGATGGCGTTTAAATATTTTCCAAACCTAACACTACAGTAGCTCTATCTAGGACATTGAGCACTTTTCTCCCGGACAACGCCGAGTACTTTGATAATCAAGGAGGATTCCTGGGGACTACTGAAATCACTTAGGTATCCTCTCTCCTTCTGATCTGCGAAATAGTCCAAAGAGGAACGAAGATGGCGTTAAAATATTTTCCAAACCTATTACTACAGTAGCTCTATCTAGGATATTGAGCACTTTTCTCCCGGACAACGCCGAGTATTTCAAAATCAAAGAGGCCTCCTGAGCACTACTGAAATAACTCTTATCGATTCCCCATCCTTTTCAGCATAGACGCTGTTAACATATTATCCAAACCTATAACTACAGTAGCTCTATCTAGAACTTTGAGCACTTTTTTCCCGGACAATGCCGAGTACTTTGAAAATCAAAGAGGCCTCCTGGGGACTACTGAAATCACTTAGGTATCATTCTCTCCTTTTCATCTGCAAAATTGTCCAAAGGGGAACGAAGATGGCGTTAAAATATGTTCTAAACCTATCACTACAGTAGCTCTATCTAGGATATTAAGCACTTTTCTCCCGGACAACGCCGAGTACTTTGAAAATCGAGGAGGCTTCATGAGCACCCCTGAAATCCCTTAGGTATCCTCTCTCCTTCTGATCTGCGAAATAGTCCAAAGGGGAACGAAGATGGCGTTAAAATATTTTCCAAACCTATCACTACAGTAGCTCTATCTAGGATATTGAGCACTTTTCTCCCGGACAACGCCGAGTATTGTAAAATCAAAGAGGCCTCCTGGGGACTACTGAAATAATTCTTATCCATTCCCCCATCCTTTTCAGCGTAGATGCTGTTAAAATATTATCCAAACCTATCACTACAGTAGCTCTATCTAGGACATTGAGAACTTTTTTTCCCGGACAACGCCGAGTTCTTTGAAAATCAAAGAGGCCTCCTGAGGACTACTTAAATCAGTTAGGTATTCTCCCTCCTTTTCATCTGCAAAATTGTCCAAAGGGGAACGAAGAGGGCAATAAAATATTTTCTAAACCTATCACTACAGTAGCTCTATCTAGGATATTGAGCACTTTTCTCCCGGACAACGCCGAGTACTTTGAAAATCGAGGAGGCTTCATGAGAACTCCTGAAATCCCTTAGGTATCCTCTCTCCTTCTGATCTGCGAAATAGTCCAAAGGGGAACGAAGATGGCGTTAAAATATTTTCCAAACCTATCACTACAGTAGCTCTATCTAGGATATTGAGCACTTTTCTCCCGGACAACGCCGAGTATTTCAAAATCAAAGAGGCCTCCTGGGGACTACTGAAATAATTCTTATCCATTCCCTCATCCTTTTCAGCGTAGATGCTGTTAAAATATTATCCAAACCTATCACTACAGTAGCTCTATCTAGGACATTGAGCACTTTTTTCCCGGACAACGCCGAGTACTTTGAAAATCAAAGAGGCCTCCTGGGGACAACTGAAATCACTTGGGTATCCTTCCGTCCTTTTCCTCTGCAAAATAGTCCAAAGGGGAACGAAGATGGCGTTAAAATATTTTCCAAACCTATCACTACAGTAGCTCTATCTAGGATATTGAGCACTTTTCTCCCGGACAACGCCGAGTACTTTGAAAATCAAGGAGGCCTTCTGAGCACTACTGAAATCACTTAGGTATCCTCCCTCCTTTTCATCTGCAAAATAGTCCAAAGGGGAACGAAGATGGCGTTAAAATATTTTCCAAACCTATCACTACAGTAGCTCTATCTAGGATATTGAGCAGTTTTCTCCCAGACAACGCCGAGTATTTAAAAAATCAAGGAGGCTTCTTGAGCACTAATGAAATCACTCTAACCGATTCCCCCCCCCCCCCGCTTTTCATTTGCAAAATAGTCCAAAGAGAAACGTAGATGCTGTTATTCGGCATTCCTCGGTAGGGGCGCCTCAGGCGCAGTAAGCAATAAACTTACTCCTCCCCAAAGAGGGGAGGCAAAGCCTGGGAGTGTGGACCTCCTAGAACTGCACATGACAAACTCATAGACCGGCGGAATGAAGCCCCGATGGCCAAGACGATTCCAGTTCATGGGGTGCAGTATCCATCGGAAGATACTACACCTTGATCTTAGCCAAAAGAAGTGAATTAATGTCATTTTCGGTAAAAAAAAAAATGGCGTCTAAAAGCTATGTTGAATTAGAGAAAAACGGTCTGGGGGAGTTTAAAATTATTTGTTGATATTCAAAACTCATGTAATAAGTTGTTAAATAGTATTATACAATGTTTGTTGAAAGAAAATCATAGTTATTATTACTTGTTAATTTAATAATGTAATTTAAACAGTGTCTAGTGGATAGACCGCTGTTCAGGTGTAGATTGGTTATGAATACCTCAGTAAAATTTTGGAATTTCGGATCCTTTGTTGGCCTTTTGGCTAAGATCAAAGTGTAGTATCTGTTCTCGGCATTTTTGCCTTGAGATAAAGTGTATTATCTAGTCCTATCCGATAGGTGTCGGTTTTACACTCTCGAATCAAAAATCAGATTATCATTTTATTTTTTAATCCCTTTTCCTTTTGGGCATTTAGGATCGGGCTATTTCGCCTGAGGCGCCCCACCGTCGAATACCGATACCCCCCCTCCCCAAATGTTTCCTAAGGCGCCCCACCGGCGAATACCCCCAGATTTGGCCGGAGACGCTCATACCGGCGAATGCCGACATTCCCCCATCCCCAAATTAGGCCTGAGGCGCTCATACCGGCGAATGCCGACACTCCCCCCCCTCCCCCCAATTTGGCCTGAGGGGCTCACACCGGCGAATGTCGACACTCCCCCTCCCCAGATTTGGCCTGATGCGCCCCAACGGCGAATGTCGACACTCATCTTCCCCTTAATTTCGCCTGAGGCGCTCATACCGGCGAATGCCGACACCCCCCTCCCCAGATTTGGCCTGATGCCGACGCTCCCCCTCCCCAGATTTGGCCTGAAGAACCCCCACCGCCGACATTTCCCCTCCCCAGATTTGGCCTGAAGAACCCCCACCGCCGACATTTCCCCTCCCCAGATTTGGCCTGAGGCGCCCCACCACCGAATGCCGACACTCCCCCTCCCCCAAATTTCGCCTTAGGCGCTCATACTGCCAAATGCCGACACTCCCCCCCCCCTATTTGGCCTGAAAGGAGGAGGTAATGCCTGGAAGTATTATATCAGGATAACAGAACGGCCATAGTGAGGAAGGGAGGGGGGAAGTAATATTAGCGTCTATTAATAATTAAGAAAGAAAGTGTGAGACGGGAAGAAGAAAGAAAGAACAAAAATGGTTGTAGTGTGAGTGAATTTCTACCCGCCACTCCCTTACTCTGACGTCATATCTAGTTTATCGTGACTTTGCATTATTTTTCTTCTCAAATTAGTATAAATAACGTTGAAAAATGGAGTTAAAAGCCACCCCCCATTGGAGAAAAGTGCTCAGTCGACCCCGGAAGAGTCAATTTTTTTTTCCGGTTCCGAGATATTAGACGCGCCTGGGCTGGCCGGTCGGAATGATGTCACCCGTGTGACCGTGTGTTGGGTACTTTCGGAGGAGAAGCTTTACATACATACATACATACATACATACATACATACAGACAGGTGGGATTTATATAATAGACTAGCGGGGCTACCCGGCGTTGCTCGGGGTCATGAAAACATAAAATTGAGGAGAAATCGCGTGTGTAACATCTTTATATTCAAACTTCTATTCCCCCCCTCCTCTATAGCTGTCTATTTATCTTTCTACCTTTCTCTTCCCTGGTCGCCCCATTTCACCGCTTCTTTTTATTTTTGCCTTTTGGGAAGGCTGCTTCTTCCCCACCATTTCTCCTACGTTGCCCAGGGCAATAGTATGACATATTTCTATAAAAAGTACCACCTCTATCTGCGCTTTCTATATAGGTACTTATCTCCGCTCCGGTATTCATACTATATACGTATGTATCGCCACCGTGGTGTGCAGACTATATACGTACCTATTGCCGCCCCGGTGCATATACTATATAAGTACCCATTGCTGCCATGGTGTAAATGCTACATACGTACCTATTGCTGCCCCGGTGCAATGCTACATATGTTCCTATCGCAGCCCCAGTACTTTCAAAATCGAGAACGCCTCCTGAGCACTACTGAAATCACTTAGGTATCCTCCCTCCTTTTTATCTGCAAAATAGTCCAAATTGGAACGAAGATGGCGTCAAAATATTTTCCAAACCTATCACTACAGTAGCTCTATCTAAGATATTGAGCACTTTTCTCCCGGACAACGCCGAGTACTGTGAAAAAATAGGAGTCCTCCTGAGCACTACTGAAATTACTTAGGTATCGTACCTCTTTTTTATCTGCAAAATAGTCCAAAGGGGAACGAAGATGGCGTTAAAAGATTTTCCAAACCTATCACTACAGTAGCTCTATCTAGGATATTGAGCACTTTTCTCCCGGACAACGCCGAGTACTTTTAAAATCAAGGAGGCCTCCTGAGCACTACTGAAATTACTTAGGTATCGTCCCTCCTTTTTATCTGCAAAATAGTTCAAAGGGTAACGAAGATGGCGTTAAAATATTTTCCAAACCTATCACTGCAGTAGCTCTATCTAGGATATTGAGCACTTTTCTCCCGGACAACGCCGAGTACTTTGAAAATCAAGGAGGCCTCCTAAGCACTACTGAAATTACTCAGGTATCCTCCCTCCTTTTCATCTGCAAAATAGTCCAAAGGGGAACGAAGATGGCGTTAAAATATTTTCCAAACCTATCACTACAGTGGCTCTATCTAGGATATTGAGCGCTTGTCTCCCGGACAACGCCGAATACTTTGAAAATCAAGGAGCCCTCCTGAGCACTACGTAAATAACTTAGGTATCCTCCCTCCTTTTCATCTGCAAAGAAGTCTAAAAGGGATTGAAGATGGCGTTAAAATATTTTCCAAACCTATCACTACAGTAGCTCTATCTAGGATATTGAGACCTTTTCTCCCGGACAACGCCGAGTACTTTGAAAATCAAGGAGGCCTCCTGAGCACAACTGAAATTACTTAGGTATCCTCCCTCTTTTTTATCTGCAAAATAGTCCAAAGGGTAACGAAGATGGCGTTAAAATATTTTCCAAACCTATCACTACAGTAGCTCTATCTAAGATATTGAGCACTTTTCTCCTGGACAACGCCGAGTACTTTGAAAATCAAGTAGGCCTTCTGAGCACTACTGAAATTACTTAGGTATCCTCCCTCCTTTTCATCTGCAAAATAGTCCAAAGGGGAACGAAGATGGCGTTAAAATATTTTCCAAACCTATCACTACAGTAGCTCTATCTAGGATATTGAGCACTTTTCTCCCGGACAACGCCGAGTACTTTGAAAATCAAGGAGGCCTCATGAGCACTACGTAAATTACTTAGGTATCTTCCCGCCTTTTCATCTGCAAAATAGTCCGAAGGGGAACGAAGATGGCGTTAAAATATTTTCCAAACCTATCACTGCAGTAGCTCTATCTAGGATATTGAGCACTTTTCTCCCGGACAACGCCGAGTACTTTGAAAATCAAAGATGCCTCCTGAGCACTACTGAAATTACTTAGGTATCGTCCCTTCTTTTTTATCTGCAAAATAGTTCAAAGGGTAACGAAGATGGCGTTAAAATATTTTCCAAACCTATCACTGCAGTAGCTCTATCTAGGATATTGAGCACTTTTCTCCCGGACAACGCCGAGTACTTTGAAAATCAAGGAGGCCTCCTGAGCACTACTGAAATTACTTAGGTATCCTCCCTCCTTTTCATCTGCAAAATAGTCCAAAGGGGAACGAAGATGGCGTTAAAATATTTTCCAAACCTATCACTACAGTAGCTCTATCTAGGATATTGAGCGCTTGTCTCCCGGACAACGCCGAATACTTTGAAAATCAAGGAGGCCCCCTGAGCACTACGTAAATAACTTAGGTATCCTCCCTCCTTTTCATCTGCAAAATAGTCTAAAGGGGATCGAAGATGGCGTTAAAATATTTTCCAAACCTATCACTACAGTAGCTCTATCTAGGATATTGAGCACTTTTCTCCCGGACAACGCCGAGTACTTTGAAAATCAAGGAGGCCTCCTGAGCACTACTGAAATTACTTAGGTATCCTCCTTCTTTTTTATCTGCAAAATAGTCCAAAGGGTAACGAAGATGGCGTTAAAATATTTTCCAAACCTATCACTACAGTAGCTCTATCTAAGATATTGAGCACTTTTCTCCCGGACAACGCCGAGTACTTTGAAAATCAAGGAGGCCTCCTGAGCACTACTGAAATTACTTAGGTATCGTCCCTCCTTTTTATCTGCAAAATAGTTCAAAGGGTAACGAAGATGGCGTTAAAATATTTTCCAAACCTATCACTACAGTAGCTCTATCTAGGATATTGAGCACTTTTCTCCCGGACAACGCCGAGTACTTTGAAAATCAAGGAGGCCCCCTGAGCACTAATGAAATTACTTATGTATCCTCCCTCCTTTTTATCTGCAAAATAGTCCAAAGGGGAACGAAGATGGCGTTAAAATATTTTCCAAACCTATCACTACAGTAGCTCTATATAGGATATTGAGCGCTTGTCTCCCGGACAACGCCGAATACTTTGAAAATCAAGGAAGCCTCCTGAGCACTACTGAAATAACTTAGGTATCCTCCCTCCTTTTCATCTGCAAAATAGTCTAAAGGGGATCGAAGATGGCGTTAAAATATTTTCCAAACCTATCACTACAGTAGCTCTATCTAGGATATTGAGCACTTTTCTCCCGGACAACGCCGAGTACTTTGAAAATCAAGGAGGCCTCCTGAGCACTACTGAAATTACTTAGGTATCCTCCCTCTTTTTTATCTGCAAAATAGTCCAAAGGGTAACGAAGATGGCGTTAAAATATTTTCCAAACCTATCACTACAGTAGCTCTATCTAAGATATTGAGCACTTTTCTCCCGGACAACGCCGAGTACTTTGAAAATCAAGGAGGCCTCCTGAGCACTACTGAAATTACTTAGGTATCGTCCCTCCTTTTTATCTGCAAAATAGTTCAAAGGGTAACGAAGATGGCGTTAAAATATTTTCCAAACCTATCACTACAGTAGCTCTATCTAGGATATTGAGCACTTTTCTCCCGGACAACGCCGAGTACTTTGAAAATCAAGGAGGCCCCCTGAGCACTAATGAAATTACTTATGTATCCTCCCTCCTTTTTATCTGCAAAATAGTCCAAAGGATAACGAAGATGGCGTTAAAATATTTTCCAAACCTATCACTACAGTAGCTCTATCTAGGATATTGAGCACTTTTCTCCCGGACAACGCCGAGTACTTTAGAAAATCAAGTAGGCCTTCTGGGCACTACTGAAATTACTTAGGTATCCTCCCTCCTTTTCATCTGCAAAATAGTCCAAAGGGGAACGAAGATGGCGTTAAAATATTTTCCAAACCTATCACTACAGTAGCTCTATCTAGGATATTGAGCACTTTTCTCCCGGACAACGCCGAGTACTTTGAAAATCAAGGAGGCCTCATGAGCACTACTGAAATTACTTAGGTATCCTCCCTCCTTTTCATCTGCAAAATAGTCCAAAGGGGAACGAAGATGGCGTTAAAATATTTTCCAAACCTATCACTACAGTAGCTCTATCTAGGATATTGAGCGCTTTTCTCCCGGACAACGCCGAATACTTTGAAAATCAAGGAGGCCTCCTGAGCACTACGTAAATTACTTAGGTATCCTCCCTCCTTTTCATCTGCAAAATAGTCTAAAAGGGATCTAAGATGGCGTTAAAATATTTTCTAAACCTATCACTACAGTAGCTCTATCTAGGATATAGAGCACTTTTCTCCCGGACAACGCCGAGTACTTTGAAAATCAAGGAGGCCTCCTGAGCACTACTGAAATTACTTAGGTATCCTCCCTCTTTTTTATCTGCAAAATAGTCTAAAGGGGATCGAAGATGGCGTTAAAATATTTTCCAAACCTATCACTACAGTAGCTCTATCTAGGATATTGAGCACTTTTCTCCCGGACAACGCCGAGTACTTTGAAAATCAAGGAGGCCTCCTGAGCATTACTGAAATTACTTAGGTATCGTCCCTCCTTTTTATCTGCAAAATAGTCCAAAGGGTAACGAAGATGGCGTTAAAATATTTTCCAAACCTATCACTACAGTAGCTCTATCTAGGATATTGAGCACTTTTCTCCCGGACAACGCCGAGTACTTTGAAAATCAAGTAGGCCTTCTGAGCACTACTGAAATTACTTAGGTATCCTCCCTCTTTTTTATCTGCAAAATAGTCTAAAGGGTAACGAAGATGGCGTTAAAATATTTTCCAAAACCTATCACTACAGTAGCTCTATCTAAGATATTGAGCACTTTTCTCCCGGACAACGCCGAGTACTTTGAAAATCAAGGAGGCCTCCTGAGCACTACTGAAATTACTTAGGTATCGTCCCTCCTTTTTATCTGCAAAATAGTTCAAAGGGTAACGAAGATGGCGTTAAAATATTTTCCAAACCTATCACTACAGTAGCTCTATCTAGGATATTGAGCACTTTTCTCTCGGACAACGCCGAGTACTTTGAAGATCAAAGAGGCCTCCTAAGCACTAATGAAATTACTTAGGTATCCTCCCTCCTTTTTATCTGCAAAATAGTCCAAAGGGTAACGAAGATGGCGTTAAAATATTTTCCAAACCTATCACTACAGTAGCTCTATCTAGGATATTGAGCGCTTGTCTCCCGGACAACGCCGAGTACTTTGAAAATCAAGTAGGCCTTCTGAGCACTACTGAAATTACTTAGGTATCCTCCCTCCTTTTCATCTGCAAAATAGTCCAAAGGGGAACGAAGATGGCGTTAAAATATTTTCCAAACCTATCACTACAGTAGCTCTATCTAGGATATTGAGCGCTTTTCTCCCGGACAACGCCGAATACTTTGAAAATCAAGGAGGCCTCCTGAGCACTACGTAAATTACTTAGGTATCCTCCCTCCTTTTCATCTGCAAAATAGTCTAAAGGGGATCGAAGATGGCGTTAAAATATTTTCCAAACCTATCACTACAGTAGCTCTATCTAGGATATTGAGCACTTTTCTCCCGGACAACGCCGAGTACTTTGAAAATCAAGGAGGCCTCCTGAGCACTACTGAAATTACTTAGGTATCGTCCCTCTTTTTTATCTGCAAAATAGTCCAAAGGGTAACGAAGATGGCGTTAAAATATTTTCCAAACCTATCACTACAGTAGCTCTATCTAGGATATTGAGCACTTTTCTCTCGGAGAACGCCGAGTACTTTGAAGATCAAAGAGGCCTCCTAAGCACTAATGAAATTACTTAGGTATCCTCCCTCGTTTTTATCTGCAAAATAGTCCAAAGGGTAACGAAGATGGCGTTAAAATATTTTCCAAACCTATCACTACAGTAGCTCTATCCAGGATATTGAGCACTTTTCTCCCGGACAACGCCGAGTACTTTGAAAATCAAGGAGGCCTCATGAGCACTACTGAAATTACTTAGGTATCCTCCCTCCTTTTCATCTGCAAAATAGTCCAAAGGGTAACGAAGATGGCGTTAAAATATTTTCCAAACCTATCACTACAGTAGCTCTATCTAGGATATTGAGCACTTTTCTCCCGGACAACGCCGAGTACTTTGAAAATCAAGGAGGCCTCATGAGCACTACGTAAATTACTTAGGTATCCTCCCTCCTTTTCATCTGCAAAATAGTCCAAAGGGTAACGAAGATGGCGTTAAAATATTTTCCAAACCTATCACTACAGTAGCTCTATCTAGGATATTGAGCACTTTTCTCCCGGACAACGCCGAGTACTTTGAAAATCAAGGAGGCCTCCTGAGCACTACTGAAATTACTTAAGTATCCTCCCTCTTTTTTATCTGCAAAATAGTCTAAAGGGGATCGAAGATGGCGTTAAAATATTTTCCAAACCTATCACTACAGTAGCTCTATCTAGGATATTGAGCACTTTTCTCCCGGACAACGCCAAGTACTTTGAAAATCAAGGAGGCCTCCTGAGCACTACTGAAATTACTTAGGTATCGTCCCTCCTTTTTATCTGCAAAATAGTCCAAAGGGTAACGAAGATGGCGTTAAAATATTTTCCAAACCTATCACTACAGTAGCTCTATCTAGGATATTGAGCACTTTTCTCTCGGACAACGCCGAGTACTTTGAAGATCAAAGAGGCCTCCTAAGCACTAATGAAATTACTTAGGTATCCTCCCTCCTTTTTATCTGCAAAATAGTCCAAAGGGTAACGAAGATGGCGTTAAAATATTTTCCAAACCTATCACTACAGTAGCTCTATCTAGGATATTGAGCGCTTGTCTCCCGGACAACGCCGAGTACTTTGAAAATCAAGTAGGCCTTCTTAGCACTACTGAAATTACTTAGGTATCCTCCCTCCTTTTCATCTGCAAAATAGTCCAAAGGGGAACGAAGATGACGTTAAAATATTTTCCAAACCTATCACTACAGTAGCTTTATCTAGGATATTGAGCGCTTTTCTCCCGGACAACGCCGAATACTTTGAAAATCAAGGAGGCCTCCTGAGCACTACGTAAATTACTTAGGTATCCTCCCTCCTTTTCATCTGCAAAATAGTCTAAAAGGGATCGAAGATGGCGTTAAAATATTTTCCAAACCTATCACTACAGTAGCTCTATCTAGGATATTGAGCACTTTTCTCCCGGACAACGCCGAGTACTTTGAAAATCAAGGAGGCCTCCTGAGCACTACTGAAATTACTTAGGTATCCTCCCTCTTTTTTATCTGCAAAATAGTCTAAAGGGGATCGAAGATGGCGTTAAAATATTTTCCAAACCTATCACTACAGTAGCTCTATCTAGGATATTGAACACTTTTCTCCCGGACAACGCCGAGTACTTTGAAAATCAAGGAGGCCTCCTGAGCACTACTGAAATTACTTAGGTATCGTCCCTCCTTTTTATCTGCAAAATAGTCCAAAGGGTAACGAAGATGGCGTTAAAATATTTTCCAAACCTATCACTACAGTAGCTCTATCTAGGATATTGAGCACTTTTCTCTCGGACAACGCCGAGTACTTTGAAGATCAAAGAGGCCTCCTAAGCACTAATGAAATTACTTAGGTATCCTCCCTCCTTTTTATCTGCAAAATAGTCCAAATGGTAACGAAGATGGCGTTAAAATATTTTCCAAACCTATCACTACAGTAGCTCTATCCAGGATATTGAGCACTTTTCTCCCGGACAACGCCGAGTACTTTGAAAATCAAGGAGGCCTCCTGAGCACTACTGAAATTACTTAGGTATCCTCCCTCCTTTTCATCTGCAAAATAGTCCAAAGGGTAACGAAGATGGCGTTAAAATATTTTCCAAACCTATTACTACAGTAGCTCTATCTAGGATATTGAGCACTTTTCTCCCGGACAACGCCGAGTACTTTGAAAATCAAGGAGGCCTCATGAGCACTACGTAAATTACTTAGGTATCCTCCCTCCTTTTCATCTGCAAAATAGTCCAAAGGGTAACGAAGATGGCGTTAAAATATTTTCCAAACCTATCACTACAGTAGCTCTATCTAGG
>OY744554.1:40175249-40187749 GCA_963556195.1 Sepiola atlantica
ATTTATGTGTGACTGATCAACAAAATTTTTATTTACAACTTTAGTGTGACAGACAAACGAAAATGCTATTCCAAACTTAAGTGTGACAGACAAACAAAAATTATATTTCAAACTTGAGTGTGACAGACAAACGAAAATCCTTTTTCAACATTAGGTGTGACAGACCATCGAAGACGCTATTTCAAGTTTAAATGTCACAGATCAACAAAAATGTTATTTATAACTTAAGTGTGACAGGCAAACGAAAATGCTATTTCAAACTTAAGTGTGACAGACCAACGAATGTCTTTTTCATATGTACTGTTCAGAAAGCGACAAAAATACTCCTGACCCATCCGACTAGTAAAAAAATCCCGCCTCTTTACTGTAAGAGTCTCTAGATCCCGGAAAAGGTTCTATTCTAATAGCTTCTGTCTTCGGACCACTAGCCTTTGGAATTCCCTCTCTGCTCCCTGTTTTCATAACCGTACCAACATGCAAAAATTTAAATGTAATGTGAACAAACATCTTGCTACCATACTCCGCAGCAAGGCAACCCCTATAAATCTGAGACCATCACAGTAGACTTTTTCGCCTCAGTGGTAACATACCTTGTTTGCGGTAAACAAAATCCTAATAAAAACATTTCAGATATATGCGGTACAGACCAAGACATCTAGCATGTATGACAGACCAACCGATATTTTATTTACTGTTACCAAGACATAAAGCATGTATGACAGACCAACCGATATTTTATTTACTGTTACCAAGACATCAAGCATGTATGACGAACCAACCGATATTTTATTTACTGTTACCAAGACATCAAGCATGTATGACAGACCAACCGATATTTTATTTACTGTTACCAAGACACTAAGCATGTATGACAGACCAACCGATATTTTATTTACTGTTACCAAGACATAAAGCATGTATGACGAACCAACCGATATTTTATTTACTGTTACCAAGACATCAAGCATGTATGACAGACCAACCGATATTTTATTTACTGTTACCAAGACATCAAGCATGTATGACAGACCAACCGATATTTTATTTACTGTTACCAAGACATCAAGCATGTATGACAGACCAACCGGTATTTTATTTACTGTTACCAAGACACTAAGCATGTATGACAGACCAACCGGTATTTTATTTACTGTTACCAAGACACTAAGCATGTATGACAGACCAACCGGTATTTTATTTACTGTTACCAAGACACTAAGCATGTATGACAGACCAACCGGTATTTTATTTACTGTTACCAAGACACTAAGCATGTATGACAGACCAACCGATATTTTATTTACTGTTACCAGGACATCAAGCATGTATGACAGACCGACCGATATTTTATTTACTGTTACCAAGACATCAAGCATGTATGACAGACCAACCGATATTTTATTTACTGTTACCAAGACATCAAGCATGTATGACAGACCAACCGATATTTTATTTACTGTTACCAAGACATCAAGCATTTATGACAGACCAACCGATATTTTATTTACTGTTATATAAAGAAGTAAATATTTACTTTTATTTTCCCACACAACTCGCATTTCACCTCCCCTTCTTGCTTACCCCTCCAACCACTCCTTCCTCCTGCTTCTTCACAACTACCCGCCTCCTACTCTTTCCCTCCTCACGTACCCAACATACAGTATCTATTTACCCCCTCTTACTACTGCTCTCCCCGTCGGTGTTTCTTCTAAGCTTTATTGTATAAAATGTCGAGTTCTGTTTAATAAAGCTCATTTTACCAAATGAATATGGTCGAACGAATCGACCGCAATATTTTAGTCTACTTTTAATACAGTGTTTCTGTCCTTATTTCTACGAGAATGTTGACTTACTTATCCACTATTCCATAAACTAATTATAGATTATTGTTATTATATAAAATCAATTTTTCTTCTTAGTGTTCTTGACGTCTGTTTGCAAACTTCCGGAAATGGCTGATGGCGTTCGCGAAGTCTAAATAAATCTAAATAAATCCTAGATTTGAAAATAATTAATCAAAATCGCAAAAACTGTGTTTTTTAGTAATTAAATTTGACAACGATTTCCACACTATCAATTATTTTCTTAATGTTTATATTCGAAGTGATTTATCCTTAGAGAAGGCGACGAGATAATGAAGTCCCGTATATTGCTAGAATCAGATAGATAAGTCGGTAGGCAGATTTGGCGTCTAATGGTGATATATATATATATATATATATATATATATATATATATATATATATATATATATATATATATATATATATATATGATAATTTTATTTACACAGACATGTACAAAATCTGCGACACTGGCATGTCGATGTTAACGATCAACAGTTACTATAAACTGAGATCTCATCAGGCAGAGTTAGAATCCGATCTTAACCTCAGATCATATTTGGAGAGAACCAAATAAAGCTCTATTTTGATATTGAGCACTTTTTATAAACCCGGTTAAAATTCTCTGGATTACCACCCTGTGGATATTTTTCACCTGGATTATTACCATTATATATATATATATATATATATATATATATATATATAAAATGAAATAATAAAATAAGGTGTCAATCTAATTTTATTAAATTTCAAAATTCAAGCAAAGTATTTTTACGTCCTTAGCTCATGAGTTTTCAAAGATAAATCTTCTCCTCAGAGGACCATTACCATAGTGACATCACTACAGGTAATAAAATTACACTTTGAAAATATATAAAAATATATACAAATATATAACATCAAATATATCAACCTCAAAACATACTTTTTTGTTGAATCTATACAATCCATCCAGGTCATAGAGTTTAAAAGACATAATCAGGAAATATATCCAGAAGTCCAGAAGGCTGACTGAAAATTAATCCAGGTAATAAGTGAAAGTCCAAAAACTAGAAATTGAAAGAATTGAAAAAGTAGTCCAGTCGTGAGATCCGTCAGCAATCGATGAAGTGAACAGTATCCAATGTTTATGTTAGTCCCATAAATAAATCAAATCAAATAAAAAGTTCAATAAACTCGCTCAAAATTCCCAGAAATTGATCTGAACATTACTAATCAAATCAATTATATATATATATATATATATATATATATATATATATATATATATATATATATATATATATTGCTGTGATACAGCGAAACAGTCTGAATATGGATGACTATATAAAGCTCCCTTTCTTGGGTAGAGCTTATTTGTAAGGATGTCTCAACTGCCATTAGCTTTAAGGCATAGCTTATTGAGTAAAACTAATTCGAGCTCCCGGCACTTGCATGGTAAGCGAGTACTCTGCCACTGAGCTACCTCGCCACATACAAGAATGTCTATTAATTTACACAGATTAAGCAAACCGCGGCGATGACCGACTGTGGAATTTACCTACTCTTTTCAACAAGGGGTGTAGTCATCCAACTACTATGAACCCAGGCCAATGTCTCCATGCAAGTGACTCGGGTTTCGAATCCTGAGTTCGGATGTGTTCTACTGATGAGCCCAAAAGAGGGCGAAACTCGAGTCTAGGACTTCCGGTTTGTTTCTTTCATAGGTTGTGGGCTGCGGCGTTGTCTGATTGTGGAAATAATGATATATATATATATATATATATATATATATATATATATATATATATATATATATATATATATATATGACAGTTTTATTTTCTATTCCAATAACTATGGTTTTTATCTTATAATTTTATTTTTTCGCATTTTCCAAAACATAACATTCCCGTGAGATGTATATTTACGCCTCGTTTCTCTAGAGGTGAGCCAACCAACATTATTATATCAATATCGACTCTGTAACAACTCAATATCATCAGAAAAATCCACAAAAAAGAAGAGTTGTCAAATTTAAAAGTCTTGAAAAAAAAAAACCTTCACACGATGGAAATAATCTGTTTAGGACGCCATTTTGGATTCAAAATAGCGTCCAAGGAGATTCTTAAATATTACATCTCACATGAATGTTATGTTTTTTTTAATATGTGAAAAATAGAAAATAAAAATACTTGGTAATTGGAATATTAAATGCTCTGTTGTTACTGGTTGACAATCATTGAGCTGAATCTTTTGAGAACAAAATACTAATTAAAAATACTGATAGTATATGCTAATACATATATGCTCATATCTATTTTTGTATATATATTTATATATATATATATATATATATATATATATATATATGGACAAGTGTTTCGTCGTTTACGACTCATCAGCATGGCTGAACCTAGCTAGATTCGAAATCATGGCCCCAGACCTCTACCAATGATCTAACTTGCACTAGTGCTGCAATGTATGTTATATATTTATTCATTTTGTAAGCGATGAATAATACATATGGAACCTATCTACATAAAAACACAACCTAAAATTAACAACATCACACATGAAACCAGTGGTAACATTTTATAATGCTTAACGTAATGCGATTTTGTTCTGTGATGCCATCCAGTGTCGCTGAATTTAAATCGTCAACCACTTCTTGGAACAATGCGGAAAACGTTCTATGCGCGTTTCTCCGCTGTCTTTTTAAAATTCTCTCCTTTCTCCAGCTTTTTTGTTCATTTGCTTTTGACACCTGAGGATGATTCGACGAAGAATCGAAAACGTTCGATAAACTTGTGAAACCTATAGAACATTTTTATTTTATTTTATTTTAATACAACCCCCTAGGACATATAATATATAACCACACACTAATATATATATATATATATATATATATATATATATATATATATATATAATTTTATGTAATTTTATACAATTTTTTATCTTCATATTTCTTTCTTTAAAATTGATTGCTCTACTCAACGTATTGAGATTTACTTTATTGAGATAAATCACTTTACGATACTTCACTTATCGTTAATTCTATTATTATTAGTATATATATGTGTATAAATATATATATATATATATATATATATATATATATATATATATATATATATATATATATATATATATATAATATATGGGGTAAGGTACACGATAATTCATGAAAAAGAAAAGTCGTGGTGGACAAAATATGTAAAAAATGACAAACGGAAAACAAGTTAAAGTGCAGGAAAAAACAAAAACAAAAGATTTTGACCGGTTTCGTTCTGTTGGCGAACGTCTTGTCATTTTTCACAGACACACACACACACACACACATATATATATATATATATATATATATATATATATATATATATATATATATATATATATATATACCTTATCCCGCCGCCTCACCGTGCATCTTGTTAACTCTAGCTCAATTTACCAACATCTACAAAATTATAACTGTTCTCTCTCCGATTTAAGACAATTTCTAGTTAATAACACTAAAATTATACATTCTGAAACCAATAATAAAAAAAAAATAATCGAAGCTATCTAAATATAAATACAACGTAAAACTAACAACATCACATATGAAACCAGTGGTAACATTTTAAAAAAATTTTTCTGAAGATGTTGTCTATCGATGACAAATTCAAGATTAAAATCTCAAAATTAAATACGGCTTGTTCCTTTTTTCTCTTTTAATTTTTTAACATAGTTCACCCCTAAACAAGGCAGGCCGCCACTGTAGACGTAAGGGGTTACTGAGGAAAAGGGTGAGAATTATTTTGGGGGGGTCAACCTAAATTGGGAGCTGCGCAGCGAGATGTCTGTTTACATTAGTTTTAAATTTCTGCATGTCATTACCGTCAGGAAAACAGGGAGCAGGGAGGGAGTTTCAGAGTCCAGCAGCACAAGGAACGAAGATTTTGGAGTAGAAAGCTATTCGGCATCTTGGGACCTCCACAGTGAATGGATGGGATTTGGCAGATTGTCGGGTTGGTCTAGTGAATTTACGTCGTGGAGGTACCAGAGCAGCAAGCTCATCAGAGCACAATCCATTGAAGTACTTGTAAAACAGGCACAAGGAAGCAACATTGCGGTGATGGGACAGGGGCTGGAGCTTGGTGGATAGTGAGAGATCTATTAAGTTTACAACTCTTTTTTGGACCATATCTAAGAGATTGAGAGAGCCTAGTGGATGATGCCCCAGCCCAGATGTTGCAACAGTACTCCATGCATGGGCGGATAGTGGCTTTGTAGAGATACAGGATAATGTCAGGTGTGAGGAGTTTACTAGCGCGGTAGAGGGAGCCCACTTTCTTTGCAGCAGCCTTGGCAATGTCTTCAATGTATTTGTTCCAATTCATGTTACCTGTGAATGTTAGGCCGAGGATTTTGAACGTTGGTTTTTCAGGTAGGGTATTATTCGCCACGGCAATCGGTAGTTAAAAATAGTAGCAATCTAAATCTTTTTTTAAATTAGAAAATATTTTTAAAAAACATTTGTTTTAATTGCTCTTACGTATTTTTTTAATAATTCAAATTTTAAAACTGCTTTAAAACACGATCATCAATGTATTAGTTTTGTTTTTTTATTGTTAAAAAACTAATATTTTGCATTTTGTACAAAAATAAATATTGCATTGAAAGGCAAAACAGTTGTTGACTATTTTTACTTACATTGTTTTTTTTTCTTTTTTCTTACAGGTAAGTTGAGAAATTTCGATCTTCGAGAATTGCTGCCAGAAATCGGTATTTAACCTGAGTACGGTAAGCCTTATTAGTTCCAAGAAGTGTTCTTAGCTCTTGCTACTTTTTTTTCGACTTTTCTCTTACACCTTGAAAAAGCTTTCACAACATGAAGGCGAAACGTTGAGATGGAACACTGAGTTTTAGTTGGTCCCCCGATTTATAAAATCGGGGGACTTATGTTTTGAGGCATGTCCGTCCGGATTTTTCTCCGCAACCATCCATTGAATTTCTCTGAAATTTTGCATGAAGTTGTAACTTTGGTCAGGTTAGAAAGTGACATTCTCCGATTTTTGAAAACAAATCTGGTTAGTCCCCCAGGCGGTCAAAAGGACCCGAAATGGCAAAAGATGCCATTTTTTGGCCGAATAACTTTTCATCCATCCATTCAATTTCTCTGAAACTTGGCGAAAATGTGGAGGCAATTGTTCCTAATAGAAAATAAATATCGCTGACCTTGGAAAAAATCTTAAAAGGCCCCAAAATGGCAAAAAATGACCATTTTCTCCCATAACGTTTGATCCATCCATTCAATTTTTCTGAAACTTGGCCAAAATGTAGAGGTAATTGTTCTGGATATAAAATGAGCATCCTTGACCTCAGAAAATTTATGGTTCGCGCCTCCAGGGGGTTAAAGGGGGGTCAAAATGCCCCAAATTGCCCAAATTTATTGCATTTTACACTCGCCACATCGAGTCACATAGAGAGGGGGGCCACGTATGCGCGGCTTGTTCTTTTCGTTTTCTATGTTACTTTCATGATATATACATAATGACTTGGCACAGCTTGAGTAGGTGTTGTTGTACGAGTCGAGGACACGTACTCGACACTCAGTACTTTGGTACTCTTATAGATGAACCACCATGTTTCCGTGACATAAAAGTTTTCTTAAAATATCAAACAAAATCATCTTATATATTTAAAAACATTTCATTAACAATGTTTCCTTTGACAAAAACATAAAGAAATAAATAAACATCGAATTAATAACAGTTGTTTAGTTATGGTTTGTTATTATCGTCTGCCAGTCTTCAATTTATCGTCTGCTAGTCTTCAATTTAGCGTTTGACAGTTTTCGCCTCGTTTTCGCCTTTACAACTCTCGGGCGCTTCCGTAACATGCCCGAGCGTTGACGACGCGAAGTCACGGAAACATGGTACGTCATCTATAAGAGTACCCAAACTTTACGTTTACTCTGAGAAAGGGGTTCGTTTATTGCTAATTCGTCTGGGGAATGTCGGCCGGGCTGTTAAGGCATTTTTGCAGACCATGCTTCACTTCACCTACTGCGCTTGCTCATCAAATCCCACCTGGCCTTTTGTATAACCTCACACAGAGGAGATAAATAAAACATAAACTTCTAAAATCAAGATTACCTCCTTTCACCACCAACGCTTAGATCCTTGTTTTGCCCAAATCGAAATTAATTGCTCGCACTCTTCTTGAGAAAACTCCTAGCTCCTAGGACTGACTTAAACTCCAGATTTAAAATCGAAGACTTATACACAATTTTTGCTAAAGTTGCTGGATTATTTTATTTTTCTACTGTGGAATGGTGACGGGGCTGCTCAGGAATTTTGTAGTGTATTTCACCTTGTGCGCTGGCTTTTGAAAACCTCACCTGACCTTTTGCCTAACCTCCTGCAGACGAGGTAAAGAAATATAAACACACACACACACACACATACATATATATATATATATATATATATATATATATATATATATATATATATATAGTCTAAAGAAGCTTTGAGTTATTTTAAACAAAAAGACAAAAAAAGGAAAATGCAGTTCAAATTCCCACAGAAACTAACTAAATCCAAAATAGTGCAGACTTAACATTCGTTGGAAAATTCATAAATAAATAAAATATATAATAGTAAGAAAATAAGATAAAAAGGGGGATTAAGTATCTAACAGTGAAACAAAAACAGGAGACCTTAACGTAAGCATCTAATATTAACACGGGGATCATCAGCTGTTTACCATGTAACTGTTTCGGAGATTTAAAAACAGGACAGTTATATGCATGGCTCTCCAATGGTACAGATCAAACTACCATTTCCCAATCAAGTGTCGAAATAATTCAGCTTAAAATGTTACTTATATATAAATAAATAATAATAATAATAATCAAAATAATAATAATAATAATAATAATATACTACCCTTAAGACTAGCGTGAGATATGGTAATTTGCATATCAAATAAAATTCTTTATAACAATAGTAATAATAATAATAATAATAATAATAATAATAATAATAATAATAATAATAATAATAATAATAATAATAATAATAATAATAATAAAATGCTATCTAAACACTACACGCAAGAACCATTCTGCGATATGGTAGCTAGAAATAAAATTATATAGGAATTAAAGTTGCATTAAAAAAAAAAAAAAAAAAAGCTTTAGTATCTTAGGTACCAGAAAGGCAAATAGATAAGAGGAAGGAAACCTAGCCATACAGATCTAAATACCCAATATATATATATATATATATATATATATATATATATATATATATATATATATACACGTCGAATTAAAACAGCACTAGCAAATTACTATTAAGAGCTCAAAGAAAATGGATGCTCGCCAATAATTGACTGGAAAATAATACGAGAGGCCAGTACATGTAGAAATTTAGATTATGTCTGAATAAAACATTTTAAATTGTAATCTTGTAAGACCCCTAAAATCTATTAAACTGTAGAAATGAGATAGCAAACAGCTGCCTGCACAGAATAAAATTTACCGTAGGCTAACAATACATAAATAAACAAACAAATAAGTAAAAAACTAAACAAAAAAACTTAAAAAATTAAAAACTAAAACCTGAAATAGAAATACAAAGAACCCACGTGTTAAAATAAGGTCACCCATTATATTGACACAACAAAGAAACAGGGATAGGCCACTCTATAGAAAATAGAACAATAGGAAATAGGAAGTAAAACCAACCGAACTATTTTTTATTCTATATTTGTAACTTATTCTTTTTTCTAATATTTGTCTCCGTGGTCTTTCTGCCAATAGATGTTCCTCTACGATGAGCGAGCTTATTATTTTTTTCGTTGATTTTCTGTAAGACGTGGTGCTAAAGGCGCTGATGAAGAGACGTTTTGGAGTAGCTTCATTAATTTATAAAAAAAGGATTTCCAAAATGTTTTGGAAACGATCGTACGCCATACTAGACTTGATGTTCTAATTCTTGGAACAATTGTAATGTTCTAATTCATTAAATCCTTATATATAATATATATATATATATATATAATATATATATATATATATATATATATATATATATATATATTGTTTTTAAATTCCCGAAACAGTTTTTCATGGTAAACAATTGATGATCCCTTAAAATAGTGTTAGAAATAAACTAATATAATAACGGTAAAAAATAAATTGACTTACATGAGTGATTTTCCACTGGAAGACTTGGGACTATAAGTTGTTTTTTTTGTTTTTTTTTAATATAGTTTTAATGGTTGAGAAACTTCCGAGACTATATATATATATATATATATATATATATATATATATATATAACAAATTTTGAGTTGTCAAGACCTCATACGTCGAAATCGATGGGAGAGTCCATGATATATATATTATATATAAGAAGATATGCTGGTCTCCCATTAGAAAGCATTCAATATTTAAATGTAAGAAAGATATTTGAAGCCTAAGAATGCATTTTTTAAAAAATACATAGTAATTTATTTAAAAGTAGTCCCAAATTTTCGACGTAATACGTCCGGATTCTACCTTTTACTAGCGATAAATATGTCGCTATGAAAAAAAAATGTCTTGTACCCCTGACGAGGACGTATTACGTCGGAAATTTGGGACTATTTTTAAATAAATTACTATTTATTTAAAAAAAAATGCATTCTTAGGCTTCAAACATCTTTCTTACATTTCAATATTGAATGCTTTCTAATGGGAGACCAACATATCTTCTTATCTGTAATGCGTGTCCGCGCATCTTTCCCTAAAAGACTTCGACATTTGAACTATTACCGAATCACATCTTACGGATTCTATCTTCGACTAGCGATAAACATGTCGCTATGAAAAAAAATGTCTTGTACCCCTGACGAGGACGTATTACGTCGAAAATTTGGGACTACTTTTAAAGAAATTACTATTTATTTAAAAAAAAATGCATTCTTAGGCGTCAAATATCTTTCTTATATATATATATATATATATATATATATATATATATATAAATATATATATATATATACATATATATATATATATGTATATATATGTATATATATATATATATATATATGTACGTACATAGGCGAAACACGTTGTTACTTTCTGTTTGTTGTGATTATTCAATATTCGTGTTTGATGTTTTCGAAGTTTATAAATCGATTGAAAGCGATGCAAGGGTTTCTGTTTCATTTTCTGGCAAATCGATGTATTGATCTCGTTTTTTTTTAAAGAGTGTGGTCAGTGAACATTAAAGAAGCACAAGAAGCAATAAAAGACATGGGATTTGGTAAGAGTTGGTCTAATTTGTAGCCAGTGGAGAATATTGGAAAAGAGAGCGTCGGTTTGTTTGATGGTCATTTTTGATTCTTTGATTTTTTTTTTCGTTCGGAATAAGACGTTGAAAGAATGTCAGAACGGCGGAAAAAAAAGAAAGGAAGAATATGAAAAAAGAAGGAAGAATATGAAAAAAGAAGGAAGAATATGAAAAAAGAAGGAAGAATATGAAATAAGAAGAAGGAAGAGGGGTATGGGAAGGAGGAGGAGGAGGGTAATTAGGGTGAGAATAAGGTAATAATAAGAAACCGAGGGAAAAAGAAAAAGAAATGAAGAAAAGAAAACATGAAGAAGCAATAATGATGATGATGAAGAAAAAAAAGGACGGAGGGCAAGAAGAAGGAGGAGGAGGAGGAAGAGGAGGAGGAAGAAGAAAAAAAAGAAAGATGAGGAAGAAGAAAAAAAGAAAAAGGAGGAAGAAGAAAAAGAAAGAGGAGGAGGAAGAAGAGAAAGATGAGGAAGAGGAATAGAATAGGTAGGGTGTAAAGAAAAAGAAGAAAGAGGAGGAAGAAGAAGAAAGAGGAGGAGGAGGAAGAAGAGGAGGAAAAAGAAGAAGAAAGAGGATGAGGAGGGAAAAGAAAGAGGAAGAAGAAAAAGAATAAGAAAAAAGAGGAGGAAGAATAAGAAGAAAGAGGAGGAGGAAGAAGAAAAAGAAAGAGGAGGAAGAAGAAAGAAAGAAGAGGAAGAAGAAGATGCGGAGGAGAATAATTAGGGTGTGATGAAGAAAATAATGCGTAAAAGAAAAGGGAAATCAAAAAAGAAGAAAAGGAAACGGGGAAAAAACGATAAAAGGAAGCAGAGATGACGATGAAGAAGATGATAAAGAAGGAGGAAAGAATGACGGAGGACGAAGATGAAAAAATGGCGAGGATGAAGAAGACGATCAAGAAAAGAGAAATAAAAATGTTTTTGATAAAATTATTAAAAACGGATGAAGAAAACTAAGAAAAGAAAAGAAAAAGAAAAGAAAGAAAAAGAAAGAATAAGAATATAAAAAGAAAGAGAAGACTAAGAAAAGAGAAAAGAAAAGAAAAAGAAGAAAAGAATAAGAAAAGAGAAAAGAAAGAAAAAGAAGAAAAGAAAAAGAAAAGTGAAGAGGACATTTGTTTGTTTTATTGTCGACAAGTCCCGCTGCCGACAACGACGACGCCGCCGACCTGCGATATTCTTATCGATCAATTCCTTTCAGCGATCGAATTGATTGGCCATTTTTTTTTATTCCGTCCAAGTTTGCAAATACAATTATTTATGCCTTCAACCTTAAATCGTTCGATTCGTTTTCTCTTGGCCTTTTCGTTTCTTTTTTAACATTG
>OY744554.1:40194058-40221558 GCA_963556195.1 Sepiola atlantica
TATATATATATATATAATATATATATATAATATATATATATATATATATATATATATATATATATATAATTACAAAATAGTCGTGAAGGGTCAAGGAGGATGGAAAGACCGAGGGGGAGAGCACTGGAAGAGTGCAGAGGGTACTGGAACCTTGGGGAGGCGTATTGCCATCCAAATCCAAGAAAAAACCAATGTCGTTTCCAGCGTGAAATCAATGGTAAGCGTCTGTTGTGTTAACGCAAAGCCATTTGCAATAGTAAATGTACGGTTACGAGATCTAGCCCTTGTGCAAAGATGATCTTCACACACTCAAGCTTTCAGACGTGTACTGTCTTCAGCATATCCTATGCATGTGTCTCTTCGACCATATCCCAAACCGAGCGATCTATGCAAGATACAACACCACCAGCATCGCAAGGACTCTTCTTAAAAGGAGACTTTGCTTGTTTGGTCACATTCTCCGACGTCCTGAGGAAGAATTTATCCGCAAGTTGGTAGCCCTTAACGCACCCGCCGGCTGGAAGAAGCGCAGAGGCGGAGAGCTGAAGACTTGGGTAGGAACAGTGAGGACAGATATGCAGCTGTTGACTGGCCCTCGCGATGATGGACGTACAGAGAGATCGCTTTAATTGCGCGATTTGTAACGGAGTCATCTCGTGCAACTTTGGTGCAATATTTTCTCACGATTCGCGGTTACAGTTGACGAGACCTCGGGTCGAGGGTTGGGTCGCACCTGTGCGTTGATCACGAGATCTCGTGACGTCACAGTTTTCCCGGTGAGAAAACTGCAGTGAGATTTGAGTTCTTGACGGGAAGCCGACGAGTCAAGTCGCCTTAGCCATGTAGCGATTAAATAAGATAGGGGAATTCAAATTCCCAAAAATGAGAGCCAGACGACGTCCCCCTCTTCCTTCCCTTGCAAGTGATTAAGTAATTACTAAATTAACTAGCGTAAGCTTCTCTCTCTCTGTTTCAACGAACTTGATTCGATGTCGACAAGCTAATAAATGAAAATAAATGGCTCGAAACTAAAGGAGAAGACTTGTTATATTTTGTTATGTGTAGATTGATTTCAGTTGCAGAGAGAAACCGCCGGCACGAAATTGTGACAACGACAAAGCGTCTGCAGTGAGTGGTGGCGGTGACGGGTCAGCTGCTAACAATGGCAGCTAGGATGCAGACATTGAAAGCAGAAAGAGAAGAGACAGCAAGAAGAAAGGGAAATATGATTCCCGAATTGGGTTTATTGCTGTGTCAGCCGAAAGGGAGAGATTGAAGCCGGGACCGACTAGCAAGACCACTCGACGTCGCCCGGATCGAGAAACGACATATCGTCCCGTAAGCAAGCGATGCCGTTCGCTGGATCAACAAAGGAGCTGTTGTACTACGCCAGATTCCGACATACAAACGTATTATTAGCAACCGAATATTCAACACTTTTGGGTCCTCTCTAAGGTGAATGGCGTTACAGTAACATGTTCGATCTCGAGCGAACGCCAGTCTTGGAAGCTCAGAAAAAAACACGAAAAACTTATTTTAGTTGCAGTAAACCAAAAAATTACGATAGAGTAAAAAAAAAAATTTTCCCAGCTACACGTTCCCAGATGTGCCAACAGTACTCCACGCACAAACGTATAAAAAAAATTTTTATTAATCAAATATTTATTTTTAGAAGGAAACATTATTTTTTCAAATTTAAAAACAAAATGGCATCTTTTGATAAAAAAAAAGTAAACATTTAATTGCTCGATTCACCAACCATCAAACGAGTTACCTGCAGATTTGATTCGGCAGTTTCCGGCCATTTATTTTCTCTGCATTCACTAAAAAGACAAGTGGCGTTTGCTCGAGTGATTCCCGCGTCTTGTTTTATTTAAATCGCCTCGCAGAAAACGGTAAATTCATTCAATCGTTCATTGTTTGAATTTTTGGATTCAGTTGAATTACTTGAACTTTTAAAAATGCTTCCTGAGGGCATCATTATCTTTCGTCATTTTTTTTTCTTTTCTTCTTCTTTTTCTTCTTTTTCTTTTTTATTGTTCTACTTCTTCTTCTCCTTCTTTGTAACCATCATCTTTTTTTCTTACTCTACGTCTTCTTTTTTCCTTTTTTTCTTCTTCTTTTCCTTCTTTTCTTCTTTTTCTTTTTTATTGTTCTACTTCTTCTTCTCCTTCTTTGTAACCATCATCTTTTTTTTCTTACTCTACGTCTTCTTTTTTCCTTTTTTTCTTCTTCTTTTTCTTCTTGTTCTTCTTTTTCTTTTTTATTGTTCTCCTTCTTCTTCTCCTTCTTTGTAACCATCATCATTTTTTTCTTACTCTACGTCTTCTTTTTTTCCTATTTTTCTTCTTCTTTTTCTTCTTTTTCTTCTTTTTCCTTACTCTACTTCATTCGATAAAAACACATACACATAGACAAATGTATCCGTCTTCTTCTTTTTCCTCTTCCTCTTCTTCTTTTTCCTCTTTGTCTTCTTTTTCCTCTTCTTCTTCTTCTACTTCTTCTTCTTCTTTTTCTTCTTCTTCTACAACTTCTTCTTCTGCTTCTACTTCGTTTTTTTTCTTCCTTTTTTTTCTTCTTTTTTTCCTCTTGTCATTCTTCCTCTTCTTTTAATCTCCTTTTGCTTGTTTTTCTTCTTTACCCCTTTTTTTTCTTCTTTTTTAATTTTATTCTTTTTTCCCTCTTGTTCTTCTTGTTCTTTTTCTTCTTATTCTTCTTTTTCTTATTCTATTTCTTCTTCTTTCACCTCTTCCTTTTCAGCTTCTTTTTCCTTTTCTTTTTCTTTTCAGCTTTTTTCTTTTTCTTTTTCTTTTTTATTTTCTTCTTTCTTCTACTTCTTCTCAAGAAAGCTCAATTTCAACTTAATATAACCACACACAACAAGCACAACCCTACACATTATAACAAACGATTACCTGCTGCACTATGCATAAATATTATAAAGTTGAAATAAAGTTCGGCTCTGCTGTTTAGTCTTGGCTTGAACTTTCTTATTAATATCGATTCTTTGAGTCCCAGGTTGTCTTGATCTCTTTCGGTAATTAATATCCTGACTCGTATATTATTGGTATGGTTGTGGCCATCTGCTATGTGCTTTTGTAGGGATGATGCTTTAGTGGTTACGTGTTCCTTATCACGTGTGTGCAATGGTCTCAGTGTACTGCCGATGTAGAATTCATTGCATACCGCACATTGTATTTGATATATAGCATATGTGCAGTTGCATAACCCTGTGCTGTTTATGGAGGAGTTTGCAAGGGTGGAGGGTTAGTGTTAAAACGTGTTCTAGGTTTAGAATATATATATATATATATATATACTTATTTAGTTATATATATATATATTTATTTATTTATATATATATACTCATTTATATATATACTTATTTATTTATATATATATACTTATTTATTTATATATATACTTATTTATTTATATATACTTATTTATTTATATATATATATACTTATTTATATATATATATATATATATATATATACTTATTTATTAATATATTCATGTTTTTTATGAGGAATATGTGTTTTAACGTATAATCCGTATCGGAAATGTTACCAATTGTAAACTCAATGAAGCTGTGTTACACAATTTCTCTATATTTTGTATTTTCGATGAAAGTTTACTTTCCTTTAATCTTATACACACACATATATATATCTTATATATATATATATATAAGATATACATATATATATATAAGATATACATATATATATATAAGATATACATATATATATATAAGATATATATATAATATAATATATATATATATATAAAATATAATATATATATATATATATATAAGATATATATATAATATAATATATATATATATATAAGATATATATATATAATATAAGATATATATATATATAAGATATATATATAATATAATATATATATATATATAAGATATATAATATAATATATATATATATATAAGATATATATATATAATATAATATATGTAATATATATATATATATATAAGATATATATATATAATATAATATATATATATATAAGATATATATATATAATATAATATATATATATATATATAAGATATATATATATAATATAATATATGTAATATATATATATATATAAGATATATATATATAATATAATATATGTAATATATATATATATATAAGATATATATATAATATATATACAGGGTGGGCCAAAATAAGGGTCCTATCTTTAAATTTGAATAACTTGAATTTGAATAACTTCCACAAAATAAAAGTTAAACTCACCAAACTTTATGTGTTTGTAGACTGACCCTTCCGAGATTTTTTGAAATAAACAAAACAAATTTTAGCCGAAAAACACTTCTTAAAACTTACAAAAACTAAAGTATTGTTTTTTACACTGTTTTGAGTTTTTTAAGCAAAAATAATGTTTTCTAAATGAGGGTACGTTCCTTAGGGCTAATACGGCTCATGCTTGCTTCGGAAGGGGTCCTTTACTTATTCTAAAAAAAAAAAAATCAATAAATAAAAAAGTTATGAATTTTTAAAAATAGGACCCTTATTTTTGCCCACAATATATATATAATATATATATAATATATATATATATACATAATATATTATATATATATTATATATATTATATATATATTATATATATAAGATATATAAATATAATATATATATATATAAGATATATATTATATATTTATAATATATATAGATATATATAGAGATATATAGATATAATACATATATATATAATATACACACACACACCCATTGTAATACTTCCCGTGTGCATTTTTATTGTTGTGAGTGTAATATTAACTCATGGAGTTCCTGCTGATATGTAGAAGGCGTGTGTCCTGCTGAACTGACGACAACGATTATTGTCATCGAAGACCGGCGTGTTCGGGAACTGACCACTTGAGTGAGTGTTGCTGTCATGAAAGGCGAGCTTTTCCACGGCTTATGGAAAACTGGAATGACAATTAGACGAACAGTCGACATGCCTTCTTTCTTGGCATGATGCGGAGGGGGGAAGCGATTGATGAGTCACGGTTAAGAGAGAAAATCACGGGCAGACAAAAGTAGACAGATACACACACACACACACATATATATATATATATATATATATATATATATATATATATATATATATATACATATACATATCACAATTAAATATATATATAAGTATATTATATAGTTATTTATAAATAATAGTTTTAAATTACCCATATATACATGTGTTTCATGCCAAACCTGCAATCATCAGTATGGGAGGAGACAATCCCTGCCGGTCACACGGTTCGAACCCCGACACCTAAGTTATATTTGACTCGGTATTCTGAGCGCGTACCGATGTATAACCCACGTTGTCGTAAAAATGATTAGGTAAATTAACGTCTTAATGGCATGTTCAGCAAGTCGTCAGTACGAGACATTTGAGCGCGTACCGATGTGTCCACCACGCATTTCCGTAGAAATGGGAGAGTTAATTAACGTCTTAATTGCAAATTCAGCGGCCATATTAGCAAGTCGTCAAGAGATATATATATATATATATATATATATATATATATATATATATATATATATATATATATATATATATATATATATATCACACACTCATTTATATATATATATATATATATATAATATTTATAAATAAATATTAAATTATTTATACCTACAGACGCTAGCGTTTCAAGCTTATTGCTCTCATCAGTGCAGGGAAGTAACAATTTCAGACGGTCGAGAGGCGCGAACCCGGTACACAGTCAGCCATATCCACTCGGCCCACGGAAACTGTCACGTAATTTAGGGAAATTAAGATCTATATGTACCTAGAAGCGGGCACAGATAGAAGACTAGTCGAGAGTGTTCAACGAACGTATTCGGAACTTTGCATCGGAGCTTTTTGACAGTCTATTTTTAACTTCCCCGAGAGTGCTCAACTTTAATTTCTTAAAGGGGCTTAGTATAATATTTATAAATAAATATTAAATTATTTATACCTACAGACGCTAGCGTTTCAAGCTTATTGCTCTCATCAGTGCAGGGAAGTAACAATTTCAGACGGTCGAGAGGCGCGAACCCGGTACACAGTCAGCCATATCCACTCGGCCCACGGAAACTGTCACGTAATTTAGGGAAATTAAGATCTATATGTACCTAGAAGCGGGCACAGATAGAAGACTAGTCGAGAGTGTTCAACGAACGTATTCGGAACTTTGCATCGGAGCTTTTTGACAGTCTATTTTTAACTTCCCCGAGAGTGCTCAACTTTAATTTCTTAAAGGGGCTTAGTATAATATTTATAAATAAATATTAAATTATTTATACCTACAGACGCTAGCGTTTCAAGCTTATTGCTCTCATCAGTGCAGGGAAGTAACAATTTCAGACGGTCGAGAGGCGCGAACCCGGTACACAGTCAGCCATATCCACTCGGCCCACGGAAACTGTCACGTAATTTAGGGAAATTAAGATCTATATGTACCTAGAAGCGGGCACAGATAGAAGACTAGTCGAGAGTGTTCAACGAACGTATTCGGAACTTTGCATCGGAGCTTTTTGACAGTCTATTTTTAACTTCCCCGAGAGTGCTCAACTTTAATTTCTTAAAGGGGCTTAGTATAATATTTATAAATAAATATTAAATTATTTATACCTACAGACGCTAGCGTTTCAAGCTTATTGCTCTCATCAGTGCAGGGAAGTAACAATTTCAGACGGTCGAGAGGCGCGAACCCGGTACACAGTCAGCCATATCCACTCGGCCCACGGAAACTGTCACGTAATTTAGGGAAATTAAGATCTATATGTACCTAGAAGCGGGCACAGATAGAAGACTAGTCGAGAGTGTTCAACGAACGTATTCGGAACTTTGCATCGGAGCTTTTTGACAGTCTATTTTTAACTTCCCCGAGAGTGCTCAACTTTAATTTCTTAAAGGGGCTTAGTATAATATTTATAAATAAATATTAAATTATTTATACCTACAGACGCTAGCGTTTCAAGCTTATTGCTCTCATCAGTGCAGGGAAGTAACAATTTCAGACGGTCGAGAGGCGCGAACCCGGTACACAGTCAGCCATATCCACTCGGCCCACGGAAACTGTCACGTAATTTAGGGAAATTAAGATCTATATGTACCTAGAAGCGGGCACAGATAGAAGACTAGTCGAGAGTGTTCAACGAACGTATTCGGAACTTTGCATCGGAGCTTTTTGACAGTCTATTTTTAACTTCCCCGAGAGTGCTCAACTTTAATTTCTTAAAGGGGCTTAGTATAATATTTATAAATAAATATTAAATTATTTATACCTACAGACGCTAGCGTTTCAAGCTTATTGCTCTCATCAGTGCAGGGAAGTAACAATTTCAGACGGTCGAGAGGCGCGAACCCGGTACACAGTCAGCCATATCCACTCGGCCCACGGAAACTGTCACGTAATTTAGGGAAATTAAGATCTATATGTACCTAGAAGCGGGCACAGATAGAAGACTAGTCGAGAGTGTTCAACGAACGTATTCGGAACTTTGCATCGGAGCTTTTTGACAGTCTATTTTTAACTTCCCCGAGAGTGCTCAACTTTAATTTCTTAAAGGGGCTTAGTATAATATTTATAAATAAATATTAAATTATTTATACCTACAGACGCTAGCGTTTCAAGCTTATTGCTCTCATCAGTGCAGGGAAGTAACAATTTCAGACGGTCGAGAGGCGCGAACCCGGTACACAGTCAGCCATATCCACTCGGCCCACGGAAACTGTCACGTAATTTAGGGAAATTAAGATCTATATGTACCTAGAAGCGGGCACAGATAGAAGACTAGTCGAGAGTGTTCAACGAACGTATTCGGAACTTTGCATCGGAGCTTTTTGACAGTCTATTTTTAACTTCCCCGAGAGTGCTCAACTTTAATTTCTTAAAGGGGCTTAGTATAATATTTATAAATAAATATTAAATTATTTATACCTACAGACGCTAGCGTTTCAAGCTTATTGCTCTCATCAGTGCAGGGAAGTAACAATTTCAGACGGTCGAGAGGCGCGAACCCGGTACACAGTCAGCCATATCCACTCGGCCCACGGAAACTGTCACGTAATTTAGGGAAATTAAGATCTATATGTACCTAGAAGCGGGCACAGATAGAAGACTAGTCGAGAGTGTTCAACGAACGTATTCGGAACTTTGCATCGGAGCTTTTTGACAGTCTATTTTTAACTTCCCCGAGAGTGCTCAACTTTAATAATATATTTAATATATATATATATATATTATATATATATATATATAATAAATAGTTACCTCCCTTTTTTAGATAATTTAATTAGAGTTACGTACCTTTAACCATGAGTTTTTTAAAATATATATTTTCATATTTTATATATTTTTTATTCTTTATTCTTATTTTTATTTTTATATCGTCAAGATATATATATATATATATATATATCACACACTCATTTTTATATATATATATATTATATATATATATATATATATATATATATAATATATCACATATATATATATAATATATATAATATAATATATAGATATAATATATAACATATATATATATAATATATATTATATAATATATATATAATATATAACATTATATTATAATATAAAATGAAGTAATAAAATAAGGTGTCGATCAAATTTTATTAGAATTCAAAGTTCATGCAAAGCATCCTTAAGTCCTTAGCTCATGAGTTTTCAAAGATAATTCTTCTCTTCAGAGGACCATTACCATTTTTTATATATATAATATATAACATATATATATATATAATATATATAATATAATGTATATATAATATATAACATATATATATATAATATATATATATATATAATATATATATATATATATATATATATATATATATATATATATATATATATATAACATATACAGGGTGGGCAAAAATAAGGGTCCTATTTTTAAAAATTCATAACTTTTTTATTTATTGATTTAAAAAAAAATTTTTTTTAGAATAAGTAAAGGACCCCTTCCGAAGCAAGCATGAGCCGTATTAGGAACGTACCCTCATTTAGAAAACATTATTTTTGCTTAAAAAACTCAAAACAGTGTAAAAAACAATACTTTAGTTTTTGTAAGTTTTAAGAAGTGTTTTTCGGCTAAAATTTGTTTTGTTTATTTCAAAAAATCTCGGAAGGGTCAGTCTACACACACATAAAGTTTGGTGAGTTTAACTTTTATTTTGTGGAAGTTATTCAAATTCAAGTTATTCAAATTTAAAGATAAGACCCTTATTTTGGCCCACCCTGTATATATATATATATATATATATATATAATAAATAGTTACCTCCCTTTTTTGATAATTTAATTAAATAGAGTTACGTACCTTTAACCATGTTTTTTTTTATATATATATTTTCATATTTTATATATTTTTTATTTTTTATTCTTATTTTTATATCGTCAAGATATATATATATATCACACACTCATTTATATATATATATTATATATATATAATATATAACATATATATATATATATAATATATAACATATATATATATAATATATATAATATAATATATATATATATAATATATAACATATATATATATATAATATATATAATATAATATATATATATATAATATATAACATATATATATAATATATATATATATTATATATATAATATATAACATATATATATAATATATATAATATAATGTATATATAATATATAACATATATATATATATAACATATATATATATATATATATATAATATATATACCATATTTGAAACTCACTTTTTCAAACAAACCCCGACATTAACCCGAACCTGTAACCCAACGTCAATGAGTGAACGAACATTGTACACTAGTTGCGATTTTCCCCGATTTTTCCTGACGTATATATGAAGGCTTGTCAATGGCTTCCCTTTTAATGTCTACGTTCGGTCAGTCTCCGTCTTTCAATCGACTCTTTCAATCTTATTCCAATTATCTCCCCTGGACTTGCCCTTTGCCCCCCTCCCCTCAAGCAACACGTGTATTCTGTCATGTCGGCTTTCACATAATGCCATATCTAAAGCGACATTATTATAATCCACAAATGTCATTTCTTTCCATGATTCGTCGGCGAGAAGAGCGAGCAGGAGAGGGGGTGAGGATAGAGAGAGAGGGAGAAGGTATGAGAGGGAGAGGGGTGAGAGGGGGAAGGTGAGGGGTATGAGAGGGGGAGAGGGGGATGGAAGGATGAGAGAGAGAGGGAGAACATTCTCAAACATCGGATATATTTTCTCGTAATAGTCTACGTGAAGTCTGTAGGCGTCGGATTTCTCCGGTAGGCTCTCTATTTCCATCTCTCTCTCTTTCTCTTTTTCTCTTTCTCTTTCTCTCACCTTCTCTTTTTCTCTCTCTCTCTCCTTCTGTCTCTCCTTCTCTTTTTCTCTCTCTCTCCTTCTCTCTCTCCTTCTCTTTTTCTTTTTCTCTCTCTTTCTCTTTTTTTCTTTTTCTTTCTCTCTCTCCTTCTCTTTCTCCTTCTCTTTTTCTCTCTCTCTCTCCTTCTCTTTTCTCTTTCTCTCTCCTTCTCTCTCTATCCTTCTCTCTCTCTCCTTCTCTTTTCTCTCTTTCTCTCTCCTCTTTTTCTCTCTCTCTCTTTTTCTCTCTCTCCTTCTCTTTTTCTCTATCTTTCTCCTTCTCTTTTTTTTTCTCTCTCTCTCCTTCTCTTTTTTTCTCTCTCTCTCCTTCTCTTTTTTTCTCTCTCTCTCCATCTCTTTAGCCGTCTCTCTACATCTCTCACCCCCTCACTATCTATACATCTTGCACAATTTCTTAAATCCCTCTCTCTTCGTCGCTCTCCTCATCATTCTCTCTATCCCTCGCAATCACTCTCCGTCCTTCTCCGCCTCTCTCCACCATTTTGTCTCTATATATTTTTTTTATCTCTCTCCATCTCTCCAGCTCACTCCCTATCCATTTTTCTGTCCATCACTCTCCATCTCTCTTTCCGTCTATCTACATCTCCCCCCCCACTCTCTATACATTTGGAACAATTTCTTCTACCAACCTATCTTCATCGCTCTCCCCATCACCCTCTCCACCCATCGCCATTATTACTTTAAATATTTGTGATAGAAATGTTTCTATGGGTTAGGGTTAGGGACCCCCCCCCCCCGCAAGTAATACATCTTGATTATAATAAGCCAAAGTAATCCTAAATATTTCAAATTTACCTTAAGTGACTCAGAAAGAAACATAAAAAGTGAGTTTGCAAAGCCAGTTTAATTTTTTTTTTAAATCGAAAATTAGTATTTTTCTGCTCGCTATATTTCCCTCTCGCTCTCTCTCTTTCTTTCTTTCTCTCTTTCTCTTTCTCTCTCTCTCTCTCTCTTTCTCTCTATCTCTCTCTCTTTCTCTTTCTTTTTCGCTTTCTTTCCTCCATAGAGGTACAAGTGTAGTAAGTTGGTCGGATCACATTACGTTGTAATACTTGTAAATGAAGCACCGACATGCAATTCTGAGGTTATGGGATAGGAGCTGAAGCTTGATATGACCTAAAAGAGGAGAGATGGAGGGGAGGGAGAGAGAGAGGGGAAGAGAAATGGAGGTAGACAGAGGAAAGGGAGAAAAAGAGAGAGATGGAGAGAGAGAGAGGGGAAGGGGAGAGAGAGGGGAAGGGCAGAGAGAGAGAGAGGGAGGGAGAGAGAAAGAGGGGAGAAAAAGATAGATGGAGAGAGAGAAAGAGGGGAGAAAAAGATAGATGGAGAGAGAGAAAGAGGGGATAAAAAGAGAGATGGAGAGAGAGAGGGAGAGAGGGAAAAAGAGGGAGGGAGAGAGGGGGAAAAGAGGGAGGGATAGAGAGGGATAGATGGAAAAAGAAAGAGGAAGGGAGAGAGAGGGAGAGAGGGAAAAAAGGGAGGGGAAGAGAGGGAGAGAGGAGAAAAATAGGGAGTGAGAGAGAGGCAGGAGGGAGAAGAAAGAAGGGAGAGGGAGAGGGAGGGAGGGATAGAAAGAAAGAGGGAGGGAGGAAGAGAAATGGAAGGGGAGGGAGAGAGAGGGAGAAAGAGAGAAACGGAAAGGAAGAGAGGGAGTTAGAGGGAGAGAGAGAGAGAAAGACTAGTGGTTGGTGCACTAGCCTAGATGTGGCAACAATACTCCATGTAAATGCAAATGGTAGCTTTATAGAGATGTAGGATACTGTCAGGTATGAGAGGTTCTCTAGCCCGGTAGAGGGAGCCCATCTTCTTTGCAGGAGACTTGGCAGTGTCTTCTATGTACTTAGTCCACTTTGTGTTTCCTGAGAATGTCAAGCCGAGAAGTTTAAACGTTGAACTATCGGGAAGGATGCAATCAGATATGGCAATTGGTTGTTGGAAAGGTCTTTTATAATTGTTAAGGAAAAAGAGTTTTGTCTTGCAGCATTGAATGTGACCATTCATTATTGGCACCATTTTATGCGACAGGATTATTTTTAGTTTATTTTCGCGCCTTTTACAGTTGTTTTTTATTAGCAACGTCGAAGTTGCCGCCATTTTGAAAAAAAAATGGCGGACGCACTTCACCATCAGCAGACGACATTGGACCTTCAGCACGTCGTTACCAGATTTCTGTTCGACTGTTAAGATTGAAGCTTTATTTATTTTTTTAATTTGTTTCGATTGCTTTTCTTTTTTTATTATCCTTCAGAATTTTTTAGATGAGGGTAGAATATTTGTAGAAATTGGTATATTCAGACTACTTTTCTCATTTTGGGTGTTTTTATGACATCGTTTCGACCGATGTAACCTTCTTCGGGTGTATCTTGTCGAACTCGTGAATCTTTCTGTCGAACTCGGGAATCTGGACGGAATTTCGAACGGAAACCTTTATTGAATCCACGGGGGTAGCATGTTCTGGTTCCATCTGCCATGACTTTTTTTTATCATTATTATTTCGTATATCTTTTATTTAAGTTTTGCTCTGTGTTCTTTTTTTTTTATTTTGCTGTCTTTTTCGGTTTTATTCCCGTGAGCTCGGAACTTGAAGATATAAATTGACCTCCACTGAGACCCGGGATCTCTGGGTCTGGTTTCCACCAAACGACTGATAGTTTCGTCAGGTTTTAACTCAAGCATGGGTCCATGGAGAAATAGATACAGGTGTATGGACTGTTGTAGACACTTTCGCAGCATCTATATGTCTATATGTCATATATATATATATATATATATATAGATATATAGAGTGTCAGGTTGTATATGAAAAGAAATCAAATAAAGTGCTCGATCATATAAGAGAGCTAATATAATTTATTTAGATACTGTATATTACATATTTCAGCTTGCCGATGATTCCACTGGGCACGGAGATTTACTAAAGATGTCTAAATCTGCCCTTTTGGATGAAACCGCGGTACATTGCTGAAATGTGTAATATACAGTATTTAAATAAATTATGAAACAAGTTGATCAACGAACTAACAATCGTTATAAATCGTACAATCTCCCCATCTCTCTCTCTCTCTCTCTCTCTCTATATATATATATATATATATATATATATATATATATATAATTTATTTAAATACTGTATATTACATATTTTAGCAATGTACCGCGGTTTCATCCAAAGGGGCAGATTTAGACATCTTTAGTAAATCTCCGTGCCCAGTGGAATCATCGGCAAGCTGAAACGATTGTAGTCACGCCCGACAGGGAATGGCGTCAACAATAACAGAAAAACGGTGCATTTCTGAGGGCGTCTCCGAAAAAACCGGTGAGGGATAGTGATTAACTAAGGCTCAAGGGAGGCCTTCATTTTATTCCCTAAATGAATAAATAAATAATGAATAAAACCGGCTATCTAAATAAATTATATATATATATATATATATATATATATATATATATATATATTTGTGAAAACCCTGTTCTAACATGCATTAACTTTTTTAAAATCGGAGGAATCTAAATTTTAACATGAAACTAAACATAAATAAATATAGCCCGCATTATTACCACTCACGCTTAGCAGCTATGTTTCAACATTCACAATCGTTAATTAGCTTAAATGTGAATCCTGTATATACAATATATAAACATATAAATATATACACACACCTAAACACATATTTGGTGCTACCAGATAAGGGTGTCTGAATATAACAGCTCCCTGACTTAAAATGCGCCAAACATTGATGTTATTGTTTTTTTTTCCTTTCTCTTTGCAAAACTCGATCATGTGCTGCAAAGCTAAAAACAATCAATTTTCCTCGACAAAACAACCAAACCAAACACCATTAATAAATATTTGAAAATATAAAGAACTTGAAGCAGAAAAACTTTCACCAAAATGACCAGATTAAGCATTAAATAACCCGAAAAGGGTTGATATGCCGTAAAACAAAACAACCAAACCATACACAATGAATAAATATTTGAAGATATAAAGAACTTGAAGCAGAAAAACTTTCACCAAAATGACCAGATTCAGCATTAAATAACCCGAAAAGGGTTGATATGCCGTAAAACAAAACAACCAAACCAAACACAATGAATAAATATTTGAAGATATAAAGAACTTGAAGCATAAAAACCTTTACCAAAATGACCAGATTCGGCATTAAATAACCCGAAAAGGGTTGATATGCCATAAAACAAAACAACCAAACCAAACACAATGAATAAATATTTGAAGATATAAAGAACTTGAAGCAGAAAAACTTTCACCAAAATGACCAGATTCAGCATTAAATAACCCGAAAAGGGTTGATGTGCTGTAAAACAAAACAACTAAACATATATAAACATATGCACATACTTCACTTGATATAAATACAAGAAGAATAAAATTAATTCCCCGATGATAACAATTTTGCACCACTTTTATTTCCTTTTGCGAAGAATAAAATCAAGATTAAATGAATCAAATTCAGTGCTAATCTGATATATTTGAATTGTAAACTTAAAGGTTGTGCTAATAGTATTCCTCCTAAAACCCTTTTCGTAACTCTCACTTCTTTTTTTTTGTCACTTAATCTTCACATTCCATGATCCATGTTTCTGACAAAGGGGGAAGAATTGCTGTTTTTTGGGTCGGAATCTATCTATCTAACGCTTGTCGTTGGCTAGTTTTTTTTTTACCTTGCAGTAGTATTTGTTTTACCTTGCAGTAGTATTTGTGTTTTACCTTGCAGTAGTAGCTTTTGTTTTACCTTGCAGTAGTATTGTTTTACTTTTCAGTAGTATTTGTTTTTTACTTTGCAGTAGTATTTGTTTTTTACTTTGCAGTAGTATTTGTTTTACCTTGCAGTAGTATTTTTACCTTGCAGTAGTATTTGTTTTACCTTGCAGTATTATTTGTTTTACCTTGCAGTAGTATTGTTTTTTACCTTGCAGTAGTATTTGTTTTTTACTTTGCAGTAGTATTTGTTTTTTACTTTGCAGTAGTATTTGTTTTTTACTTTGCAGTAGTATTTGTTTTACCTTGCAGTAGTATTTTTTACCTTGCAGTAGTATTTGTTTTTTACTTTGCAGTAGTATTTGTTTTTTACTTTGCAGTAGTATTTGTTTTATCTTGCAGTAGTATTTGTTTTTTACTTTGCAGTAGTATTTGTTTTACCTTGCAGTAGTATTTTTTACCTTGCAGTAGTATTTGTTTTACCTTGCAGTATTATTTGTTTTACCTTGCAGTAGTATTGTTTTTTACTTTGCAGTAGTATTTGTTTTTTACTTTGCAGTAGTATTTGTTTTATCTTGCAGTAGTATTTTTTTACTTTGCAGTAGTATTTGTTTTTTACTTTGCAGTAGTATTTGTTTTTTACTTTGCAGTAGTATTTGTTTTATCTTGCAGTAGTATTTGTTTTACCTTGCAGTAGTATTTTGTTTTACCTTGCAGTAGTTTTTTTTACCTGGCAGTAGTTTTTGTTTTACGTTGCAGTAGTCTTATTTAGCTTCTTACATCAAGTGGCTTCATGCCTTGTCTGCAGCGATTTCCATTAAAACGAAAAAAAAATACTTCAAAGAATTTAAATAAGATAGATAGATAGATAGAAAATTATAAATAAGAAAATACTTGTTGTCACTGTAGACCAACGAATCAAGAGGTTTTTTTTTCGAGGTTTATTGCTAAATTCTCACGGATGTCGTGTTTAAGCCATTTTTTTTATTTCTGCTTTTTCTTTCCTTATCTGTTCTATTTTCGTCTTTTTTTATTAATATATTTTTTCGCTTTCTTTATGTTCACTCTTATTTTACAGTACTATTTGTTAAATTTCTTTTTGCGCCTTTTTACGCCTGTTTTTTTTTTCACAACCTCTAAGTCCCCGCCATTTTCCAAAATGGCGGACACAGTCTGCAATTAGAAGGCGACATTCGAGCTTCGGCACGCCGTTGCCAGATTTCTGTTCGACACTTAAGATTGTATCTTCATTTCTTTTATCCAATACTCTTTCTTTTTTATTTGTAAGTTGTTTTTTTATATATATTATTTTGTTTATATATATTATTTTTATATATATATATATTATTTTTTTTTATATATTATTTCGTATATCTATTTTACTTACGTTATATCTCGTGTGTTTTACTTATTTACCTTTGTTTTCGGTTCTGTTTCCGTCTGCTCGAGACTTGCGGATAAAATTGATCTCCATTGAGACCCGGGATTTCTGGTTCTGGTTTCCGCTGAACGACAAGATTAATCGGTATTTTATTGAACGAATGAATGGTGATAGGTGACTGCAGATAAAAAGATTCGTCAGGTTTTAAGTCAAGAATGGGTTCATAGATGGATGGAAGGAGTAGACATCAGGATCCGTCGTCCTCTGGTCGTCTCGGTCTCTCCGTGGAGAGAACAAAGACGTTTCAGGCGCGGCACCGCTAATAAATGGAATGAAGGTGCCACCGTTGCTTCTTCTTTTTCTTCTTCTTCTTCTTTTTCTTCTTTTTCTTCTTCTTCTTTTTCATCTTCTTCTTCTTCTCCTTCTTTTTCTTCTTCTTCTTCTTCTTCTTCTTCTTTCGTGTGAATCAGATGATTCTGGTGTTGGCAGGGCACAAGTTTCCCCAATGTTTTTTCTAGTTTGAAATCGTTCTGGAAAAACATCGGGTACTTACGGGAAGGACCACGAGAAGTTTACCAACATCCCTAAGTGAAAGTGATACTGTAGAACCGACTGGATTCGAACTTGGAACACCCAGCTCTTCAGTTCGTGTCGATATCTACTTAACCACCGCTTATACGCAATTACTTTGATAACAAACGATCAAAATTAACACGCATTTATTTATTTTTTTACTTTTTTTTTTTCACTTTTTTCAATCGAAATAAGAAACATTTCCACCGAGACAAAAGCGGCAACTGTAATTAGTGGTCAGATATAAATAGAGGTATCCTACGTATAGTTAAAACCTGCCCTCGCTTTTTGGCTTAGATCAAAGTGTAGTATCTGTTTTGATGGATACTACACCCTATAGACTGGTACCGTCTTGGCCTTCGGGTCTTGATTCCGCCGGTCTGTGGGGTTGTTCTGTGCAGTTCTACGAGGTCCACTCTCCCAGGCTTTGCCTCCCCTCTTTGGGGAGGAGTAAGTTTATTGCTTACTGCCTGAGGCGCACCTACCAGGGAATGCCGACGGGGCTGCCCAGGCATTTTTTGTAGGCCAGAGTACTCACCTTCTCGGGCGCTGGCTTTTCAAATCCCACTTTCCCGACCTTGTGTCACATCTTACCTTGTGGGAGGTAGATAAATAAATAAAACCTACCCCCGCCTTTTGGCTTAGATCAAAGTGTAGTATCTGTTTCGATAGATACTACACCTCTTAAACCGATACCGTATTGGCCTTCGAGCTTTGATTCCGCCGGTCTTAGGGTTTTGTCCTGTGCGGTTCTAGGAGGTCCACCCTCCCAGGCTTTGCCTTCTCACGCTTTGAGCAGGCATTAGTTTATTGCTAATCGCCGGAGGCGCCTCTACCGGGGAATGCCGACGGGGCTGCCCAGGCAATTTTTTGACAGCTCGAGTGCTCTTCTTCCTATAAGGTGCTGGCTTTTCAATCCCACTTTTCCGACCTTGTCATATCTTATCGCTGTGGAAAGTAAATACATACAAAACCTACCCCGGCTTTTTGGCTGAGATAAAAGCGTAGTATCTGTTCCAATAGGTACTACACCTCTTAAACTGGAACCGTCTTGTCCTTCGGGCTTTGATTCCGCCGGTCTTAGGATTTTGTCCTATGCATTTCAAGGAGGCCCACCCTCCCAGGCTTTGCCTTCTCATCCTTTGAGAAGGGGTTAGTTTATTGCTAATCGCCTGAGGAGCCCCTACTTGAAAATGCCGACGGGGCTGCTCAGGCATTTTTTGTAGGCCAGAGTTCTCATCATCTAGAGCGCTGGCTTTTGAATCCCACTTTCCGACCTTGTGTCACATCTTACCGCTGTGGGAGGAAGATAAATAACACGATCCTTGGCCTTTTGGTAAAGATCAGATTGTAGTATCTGTTCCGAACCCTGCCCAGTTTAGCATAATGCTAAGAGTGCTCGCTAATAGAATGGGATACAAGGGTTCAATCCTTGGTCGAGTCATCCTAAAAACTCAGAAGATGATACTTGATGCCCTCCCCTTGCGTAACACTCGGCATTATATTGTGGATCAAGGGTAAGTGAGGTAATATTTGTCCCTCCCCTTAAAAAGGGAGCCTTCAGGTTGCCCTCGACTATGACCGATCACCTTACTTTACTATCTTAGGAATGACGTCATTCCTTTAGCAACAAACGACCATTTAATCGTTTTATTTATTTATTTATTTGTTTGTTATGCCCCCGTTGGGCATCTCCCCTTTAACTATCTCTTCAATTCAACTGTTAAAAAAAATGAATTATTATTATTCCATGAAAAATGCCAGTATACTGAAATCATATGCCCATAATAGGGTTAAGATGAAAATTCATATACACTAAATGAACAAAAGCAAGGAAATTCCCAAATTTTTACACTCTTATTGTCATTAAGGGTATGCAAGCACACCAGGGCTATGTATTTTACTGGTAGGAATTGTTCTTCAGCTTACCTCACACACTTCATCCACTCATGCATAGAGATTTATACTGTAGTGATGTGATAATGAAATGGTTTGGTTGATATGTAGTCATACCCTTAATTAATGACAATAAAAGTGTAAAAATCTGAGAATGTCCTTGCTTTTGTACATTTAGTGTATATGAATTTTCATCTTAACCCTATTAAGGGCATATGATTTCAGTATACAGGCATTTTTCATAGAATGTCATTACTTTTGTAAAGGCTATGCTTCAATACAATGGTCATTTTAAAGGTTTTTTGGAATTTTCTGGAAAACTAAGGTATATGGTAAACTGAAATTAAAATGCCATCAACTAGACCCTAGAACCTCTATCTCTGCCAAATATCAGCTGAATCCATCAAATAGTTGATGAGATACAGGGTGGCACATACGTACGTACACATGGATAACATGATTTCATGATTGAACTTTCTGGATCTCTGGGTTGCCTTGACTAATGATGCTGAAATTCTACACACTTATAGAACCTATCAAATAAAAAATTTGTGCAAAATTTTAACTAATTTGGTTTATTGGTTTTTGAGTTATGATTGATTAAAGAAATGAGATTTCCAGCATACGCCATTCGTGGGTTTATTAAGGGATAGAGCGCTCTCGCGCCTCCCTTGATTTGTTTGTTATGCCTCCTTGTGTATCTCTTCTTTAACTATCTTCTCAATTCCACTGTTCAAAGAAAAACAAAAACAACTCTTTCTACAGTATCGATATCATGATCAAATTCTTTCAAATATTTCATTTGAAAACCCCCAAAAGTGGCCCCTCAATTTCTCCCTCCTACCAATTTCTCTGAATTCATCCAACCTCATCTAAAACTGATCCACGCTATTGCGCTTCTTAATCCGATCTGGCGACTTATTCTAAAAACATATTACTCTGTGAGCAAAAAAAAACTTAAATGGTAAACAGATCTAGTTTTTGCAAAATGCCTTTGCGATAACCTTCCAGATCTAGGAGAAATACAAAACAAAATCACACCATAGTTAGAAATGCCATTAATTATCTTGAAAGTCTCAATTATTGAAAGAAGATCTGATTTTTCTTTATTTTCACTTTTATTCACTCCAAACAAGAAATATTGCCTCTCTTCAGCTTCTGTTGTCATCTGTGGTCTGCCTTATTTGGGGTGAACTATGTTAAAAAATAAATAAAAATAAAAACATTGTCAATGGGCATCTCTAGATTTCCGAAACACGTCATTACTCGTTCTATTCATTTGCAAACCTATATTTAGCGTAACCTACTCATCTAAAACTGGAACAGTACACAAAATGTCTGTCGTAAGATTTGTATATTAAAACCCTTTGCTAAATCACATCTTCTGAGAGAGAAAAGTAGAGAGAGAGAGAGAGGAACACGAAGAAGAACTAGACAGAGTTCAAAATGAACTTCGAAATCTAGTGGGTGGTGGTCTCTCCTCTTCCGTAGAACCCCTTTATCACCGAAGAGACGTTGCTAGTCTTTCTCTACTCTATCGTTATTTTCATGGAATTTGCTCGACTGAGCTCAAATGTTTATTTTTACTTTGTAAAACATTCACAGCAAGGACTCGTCTTTCTTCCACAACGAAACAAAAAACGTTCCTTTCTTTCCCCAGGTGTTTTGCGTTACGCAGAATTCACAGAGACACATTATCACGAGACTGCTTTCCTTCAGTTTGCAACACGGTCGTCTTAAAATCCAATGTCAACATATTCCTGTAATAGCCTCTGTCAACTATCTCAATCCTCTCATAATATTCTTCATCTTTGAACTGATAATCATTCCATCTTATTTACCCTTATCTTCTGCTCTATCGTTATTTCTATGGAATCAGCTCGACTGAGCTCCAATCTCTATTTACTCTTTGTAAGACATTCACAGCGAGAACTTCACTTGCTGCCACAACGAAACAAAAACCGTTCTTTTCTTTCTCCGTGTGCTTATGGCTACGCAGAATTAACAGGACTACGTTATCACGAGACTGCTTCTCTGCAGACTGCCACACGGTCGTCTTTAAATCCAATGCCAATTTATGTCACGACCTTTATTAACCATCTCAATCCTCTCATAATGTTCTTCATCTTTGAACTAGTAATGATTCAATCTCGTTTACTCTTTATCCTTGAGTGGCTTTTGCGCCTTGATTCATTAGTTAAAAGAAAAGCGTGGGTTGATCATCACATTAAAAAATAGCATCCGTTTCTGTCTAGCGCCTGCGCGTGAGCAACATTTGTTTCCTGTTGCCATTTTATTTTCCGCGTTCTCGCCATCGCGTTCGCAGGTCTTTCGAGCCTCTGCTGCCATTTTAGCGGTCGAGATTGAAGACGGTGGCGGGGGTGGCGGTTGCTCCGCGCGAGGAACGTTGACCTTTTGTCTCGTACGAGTACAGCAAGGTCGTCCGTACATATTTCTGGGTTCTCAGCAAGGGGCAAGAGCGGAACCGCGTGGTGTTAGGGTTAGGGTTGGACAGTTCTCGGAGAAATCTTGCATTGGCATCAGATACGGAAACATCAGTCAGACAAGGAACTTATGCGTCAGACTCAACGGATGCACGGAGGAAGGCGTTTCTTCGAGAAAGCCAGCCACAGAGAACGCTATAGAAATAACTTAGGAAATATATATATATATATATATATATATATATATAGGGTTGAATCAAAAAACGATTTTCTGCCTGATGAGACCTCAGCTCTTGAGAGCTGTAGATCGATAACATCGACATGCCAGTGTAGCAGACTTTGTACATGTTTGAATAAAAGCATTCACAATACAGCTCTATATTTTTATTGAGCACTCTTTTATAAACCCGGTTTGATTCCCTTTGGATTTCTACCCTATGGATTTTTACCCTACCTGGATTACTATATATATATATATATATATATATATATAGAAATAACTTAGGAAATATATATATATATATATATATATATATATATATATATATATATATATATATTCTAGAGATGAAAGATGAGAATAAAAAATGTAAAGATACAATATTTATTAGAACATCAAAAGTTCAAAGCAAGGAGCTTCATATCCTTAATCCATGGATTTTCAAAGATAAACTCGTTTCATCAGAGGATAGGGAAAAACCGATAATGTAATTGTAAATATTATCGGCAACATTTAATTTAGAAAATTTTACATAAAATAAAACAAAATAAAGACCAAAAGGTAAAGAGTCTTATGTTGAGATGAGAGATAATTCATCATCATCATCATCATCATCATCATCATCATCATCATCATCATCATCATCATCATCGAGAAAGCCACAGAGAACGCTATAGAAATAACTTAGGAAATATATATATACAGGGTGGGCAAAAATAAGGGTCCTATTTTTAAAAATTCATAACTTTTTTATTTATTGATTTTTTTTTTTTTTAGAATAAGTAAAGGACCCCTTCCGAAGCAAGCATGAGCCGTATTAGCCCTAAGGAACGTACCCTCATTTAGAAAACATTATTTTTGCTTAAAAAACTCAAAACAGTGTAAAAAACAATACTTTAGTTTTTGTAAGTTTTAAGAAGTGTTTTTCGGCTAAAATTTGTTTTGTTTATTTCAAACAATCTCGGAAGGGTCAGTCTACACACACATAAAGTTACGTGAGTTTAACTTTTATTTTGTGGAAGTTATTCAAATTCAAGTTATTCAAATTTAAAAATAGGACCCTTATTTTGGCCCACCCTGTATATATATATATATATATATATATATATATATATATTTATATATATATAATTTATTTAGATACTGTATATTACATATTTCAGATAGATGAAGTGAAAGAATAAAGTAACGTGCGAATCAAATTTGATTAGGTTTCAATGTTCAAGCAAAGTACCTTAAAGTCCTTAACTCATGAGTTTTCAAGGAAAATCATCTCCTCAGGGGACCATTACCGCAATGCCATTACTGCAGGTAATACAATTAAACTTTGAAAATGCATAAGAAAATATATATAAAATACATAAAAATGTATAAAACATCAAATATATCGGCCCAAAACATACTTTTTTTGTTAAACTTATACAGTCCATCCAAGTCATACAGTTTAAATCAGCTTCAAGAAAGATATCAAAGAGGTTGATTAAAAAACAATCCAGGTGGTGAATGGTCGTCCAAAAACGAAAAGGTTATTCTTTGAAAACTCATGAGTTAAGGACGTTAAAGTGCTTTGCATGAACATTGAATTCTAATGAAATTTGATTCGCACCTTATTTTATTCTTTCACTTTATCTAGTGCTATTAATGCTCTATCCCGTATATTGAGCTTCAGTTTTATCCGGATGTTCACTAATTACAGATATTAGTTTTCTCTTATATCTTTTGTTGTATTAACCTTATATATATATATATATATATATATATATATATATATATATATATATATATATATATATATAGTAAGCAATGAAAATATATATGGCAATCAAGCTACACAGAGGCTCCCGTGTTTCATCCCCGGGGGGAATCGTCAGGCTAAATGCATGGAGTTATTTTTGTTAGGTGTTTTTATATACATGGCTTGCTAGTTAATCAATCAGATTCTTTGTTGTTCCCTCAGCCAATCGTTGGGCTTCCCACGAACAAAGGCTTCCCGCAAACAAAGGCTTTGTTGGTGACGCTCTTATGTCTACTCTATTGTTTGTTAACAATGGCTTTTCCTATGTCCTGTTTCCTTTGTTTTGTCAATACAGTGGGCGAATTTATTTTAACACGTGGTTTCTTGTATTTCTATTTTAGGTTTTAAATTTTAACTTGTTCAGTTTTTTATTTATATATTATATATGAGACAGGAAGGATGTTAATAATCCGACGTAATGAGAAATGAAAAAAAAAACAAGAGATTTTTTTTTATATATTCATCAACGTTTCGTCTTTATTGTAAGACTTCCTCAGGATGATAATTTGAAGAAAAATGTTATGCAAGTACATCGAAATCTTGGGTTGACATGATGGAGAGATAAAGGAAAGTAGTAGCCACCACTTACTTCTCACAACCTGGACTCTCCTCCAGCGCTCACAGTAGCCACGGCTACTACTTTTCATTTATCACGTCATCATGTCAACCCAAAATTTCGATGCACTTGCATGACAGTTTTCTTCAAATTGAGGGAGTTTTACAATAAAGACGAAATGTTGATGAATATATAAAAAAAATATCTGTTGGTTTTTCCTTTTTCATTTCCCATATATATATATATATATATATATATATATATATATATATATATATATATATATATATTACATACATACATAATCCCGGAAGAGGAACCCTAGAGATTCTGAAACAATGGTCGGATACTCAAACAATGTTTATTTTAATATAAAAAAAAAACTCTAATATATATTGAGCACTTTTGAAAAGTATTGGTTTTGTTCATCTTGGTAATATTTAGACTTAATTATATATATATATATATATATATATATATATATATATATATATATAATTATTTATAAATAAATATCATTTTCAAAATAAACCCATATACACATGTGTTTCATGCCACATCTGCAATCATCAGTATAGGAGAAGACAATCTCTGCCGGTCGCACGATTCGAACCCCGATACGAAAGTCATTTTAAACAGACGAGTTCTGTTAGTTTTAATTGTAATTGATTTTCAAGAAATTAAGAGAATTGTGAAGGTTTAACTAAAACCAAAAATTGGTTAGACGTGCTGTGATATCTGGTCGAAAAATGGTTGATCATTTTACCGTAAACGTATATGTTAAACTGCACAGTTTTTTTTTAGTTTAATTAAATTTACCACGAAGTTTTTTTTTCTTTTTCGGACTAATTATACATGAGGCACCCCCAAGTCTAGAAAAATCAAAAGGACACACGTAGGGTCAACACCGTTTTAATTTGTTTTAAAACGTCAATCTGGAATGTTTAATTTATTTACTAGACTGAGGAAAAGGTTTGTGTGCTACGTTAAAATAACGGGACGGCGTTGAAAGTTATGCCGTATCCACCCTATTCTTCAGACGTTGCTCCATCTGATTACAGTCTATTCCGAGTTATAAGTGTGTCTCCTTAACAAAGATAATGGCTATGTGACACATAACCATACGAAGCAATGTCACTCATCATCGTTTGAAGTAAATTACAGACATTTATATTTGGAATAAATGAGAAATGAGGAACTACGAGGAAGCATAACCAGAGAAACTCAGGAAGTTATTGATCAGTTCTGGTATAGTACCCATTACAATAAACAGTTCGAAAACAAAGGGAGGTAATCTGAAATGTTTAATTTATTCAGAGGATGGCGTGGAAGCACTTTATGACTGGATTCAGTATTAAATAAGTCAAACAGTACACAGTAAAAGAGTGTGAGAATGATAGATAGAAGCTTAGTCAAGGATGGATCAGTTGGTGAGTTAATTACAAATTACGATTAATTAAAATCATTAAAATGGAAGTTCTACCACATCCACCTTATTCTCTTGAGTTTTGCTCCATCTGACTACAGTATATTCTGATCAATGTAATACCATGAAGGGGCGTACAAGGAAGGAATTCTGTGATTTACAGTTGTTTTCCCGTCGTTAGATGAAGACAGCTTGTGTCGAAGGTAAACAAACTCTGTGACTTGTTCGATTTGTTGACCGTTGATATCGATCTTGAGGAGTTTGTTTTAACACTAATAAACTAATATTGATTCAGAGTGAGGTGTGAAAGATAAGATGTACACGTGTATCAAAAAGAATTGAAGGTGGGAGTTTGTTCTTGTATTTGGGTGTGTTTTGGAGGAAGGCGGAAAGTTATGCCGTATCCACCCTATTCTTCAGACGTTGCTCCATCTGATTACAGTCTATTCCGAGTTATAAGTGTATCCCCTTGACAAGGATAATGGCTATGTGACACATAACCATACGAAGCAATGTCACTAATCATTTGCAGTAACTTAGACATTTATATTTTTATTAGTTGTTTTTTAAACCATTTATTTGTTTTAACACGTCAAGGTGTTTTTTGGAGTGTTTGTGATTGGTTAAGGTTGATGTAGTAGTTTTTACGAGTTCAATCCCCGAATTTGAATCTCACGTAAGTCGAAAAGTGTTTTATGTTTAACTGGATACGTTTGTCATGAATTAATAAAAAAAACTTTTCTCTTATTAAAGTCATTCCATTAATTGACGCGGCGTTTCGGTAATTGCTTCGAGGATTATATTATACCAACAAAAAGATGATGCGCATAAAAAAAACAACTCACCAACGTTCATGCGATTTGTTTTGTTCGGTAGTTGATATCGTCGAGGCAGAGAAAGAATGGAATTAATCCACGAGAAAGTGACCAAAGGTCCGAAAGAGAGAACGATATGGAAATAGATGATCATAGAAGCAGAGACACTTTTTTATTTTTCTGAAGAGTCACCACTGACTAAGGCCAACAGGCCACTCGAGGATAAAGGTTAATGAGGTTTGGTAGTTTTGTTTTACGGCATATCAACCCTTTTTGGGTTATTTAATGCCGAATCTGGTCATTTTAGTGAAAGTTTTTATGTTTCAAGTTCTTTATATCTTCAAATGTTTAGTTTGGTTTGGTAGTTTTGTTTTACGGCATATCAACCCTTTTTGGGTTATTTAATGCCGAATCTGGTCTTGTTTTCTTCTCTTTTTTGTTTCTTTCCCCTTTTAATATCTGTTTCTATTTAACCCATAGTTGGGACCCTAACAGGTACTACCACTCCGGGTCAGGGTGGACCTGGGAGCAATGGTAATTAAGAGGAGGCTCCACATTCCCCAAAGTCCGTAAGCCGGATTTCACCATCGGATGTAGTTTAAGGTCATATCCAGGACCGGGAGTAGGGTAGGAAAAATAAAAATAAAAAAGGGGAGGGAGAAAGGTTAATGAGTGTCCGGTGGATGGTGAGACAACACCTGGATGATTGGTAATGATGTTAGAAGTTTGAGAAAATTTAATTATTTAGAAGGACGGCGTAAGAATTGATTTACATTGGACTTGAAAACGACAATGTTGTAGTCATCTGGAAAGCAGCCCCGAACTATTGAGTTCCACAGATATTAAATAAATATTTTAAAATCTTTTTTTTTTAAATACGCTATACGGTAGACTTTAATGTATTCAGCATTATTTTGTTGCTTCAAACCATTATTTTGTTGCTTCAAACCATTATTTTGTTGCTTCAAACCATTATTTTGTTGCTTCAAACCATTATTTTTTTGCTTCAAACCATTATTTTGTTGCTTCAAACTATTATTTTGTTGCTTCAAACCATTATTTTGTTGCTTCAAACCATTATTTTTTTGCTTCAAACCATTATTTTGTTGCTTCAAACCATTATTTTTTTGCTTCAAACCATTATTTTGTTGCTTCAAACCATTATTTTGTTGCTTCAAACCATTATTTTGTTGCTTCAAACCATTATTTTGTTGCTT
>OY744554.1:40226558-40244058 GCA_963556195.1 Sepiola atlantica
AAAATTCTATTTCGAACTTAAGTGTTACAGACCGACAAAAATGCTATTTCAAACGTAAGTGTGACAGACCGACAAAAATGTTATTTCATACGTAAGCGTTACAGACCGACAACAATGCTATTTCGAACTTAAGTGTTACAGACCGACAAAAATGCTATTTCAAACGTAAGTGTGACAGACCGACAAAAATGCTATTTCAAACGTAAGTGTGACAGACCGACTAAAATGCTATTTCAAACGTAAGTGTGACAGACCGACAAAAATGCTACTTCAAACGTAAGTGTGACAGATCGACAAAAATGCTATTTCAAACGTAAGCGTTACAGACCGACAAAAATGCTATTTCAAACGTAAGTGTGACGGACCGACAAAAATGTTATTACAAACGTAAGTGTTACAGACCGACAAAAATGCTATTTCAAACGTAAGCGTTACAGAGCGACAAAAATGCTATTTCAAACGTAATCGTTACAGAGCGACAAAAATGCTATTTCAAACGTAAGCGTTACAGAGCGACAAAAATGCTATTTCAAACGTAAGCGTTACAGAGCGACTAAAATGGTATTTCAAACGTAAGCGTTACAGAGCGACTAAAATGGTATTTCAAACGTAAGCGTTACAGAGCGACAAAAATGCTATTTCAAACGTAAGCGTTACAGAGCGACAAAAATGCAATTTCAAACGTAAACGTTACAGAGCGACACAAATGCTATTTCAAACGTAAGCGTTACAGAGCGACAAAAATTCTATTTCAAACGTAAGCGTTACAGAGCGACTAAAATGCTATTTCAAACGTAAGCGTTACAGAGCGACAAACATGCTATTTCAAACGTAAACCTTACAGAGCGACAAAATGCTATTTCAAACGTAAGCGTTACAGAGCGACAAAAATGCTATTTCAAACGTAAGCGTTACCGACCGACGAAAACACTATTTCAATCTGAGACTTCACAGACTAACGATATTGCTTTTAAATTGTTACGCTTCACAGTCTGCAATCCAAGTGAAATTGATTTGTCGCTTAACGGCACAGACTTACGAAACTATTATTTCAAACTTAAGTGTGACAGACAAACAGTCAAACGTACAGATATAGACTCCGGTAGAGTTGCTTGAATTGGACGTAACTTAAACATTCGCCACGGAAATATATATTTACGTTTACAGAAAGCCGTACAATTTAACCATGATATAGAAGCCATTAAAAAAAGATTCGTCACGGAAATATTTATTTACGTTTACAGAAAGCCGTACAAATTTAGCCTTTATATAGAAGCCATTAAAAAGATTCGTAACGGAAATATATATTTACGTTTACAGAAAGCCGTACAAATTTAGCCTTTATATAGAAGCCATTAAAAAGATTCGTAACGGAAATATATATTTACGTTTACAGAAAGCCGTACAATTTAACCTTTATATAGAAGCCATTAAAAAGATTCGCCACGGAAATATATATTTACGTTTACAGAAAGCCGTACAAATTTAGCCTTGATATAGAAGCCATTAAAAAAGATTCGTCACGGAAATATATATTTACGTTTACAGAAAGCCGTACAAATTTAGCCTTGATATAGAAGCCATTAAAAAAGATTCGTCACGGAAATATATATTTACGTTTACAGAAAGCCGTACAAATTTAACATTGATATAGAAGCCATTAAAAAAAATGTCTGCCGTTATGAAAATGTTTTTAACGCTCTAATGTCTCGTTAAAAATTCAGAGTTTCTGTACAAACTGATATTTTAAAAACATCTTTACAGAGTAAGAAAAATGAGTTTTATTTTTTTTCAACCGTTTATTTTTTTTACTAATTTGGTCACCGCTTATCAAGGCCCGAGATCACTTAAGGATAAATGTTTATGAAGCAAATGCTGTAGTATAACTGTAATATACGGGACCTATCCACATGATTACATTTTTTTTTATTAACGCTTCCCGAAATTCGAAAGATTAGAATAGTCATCAAAAGTTTCTACTGTTTTAAATCTCGTTTTCAACTGGTCTACACTCGTTGTCGCATATTTAACACTCTTTGAATGTAGGCCATCGACCATACAATGATCATAAATTCTTTTTAAACGTCATTTTACTTTTTTTTAACAAACTGTTCTTTCACAAATCAGTTGAAAGTTACCTGTGATTTTCTTCGCTCTTTCATCGTTGTCCATTTCGTTTTCGTCTATTCGTTGTGCCGTGGATTTTTTCTCTCTTCGTCATATCTTTTTTCGAATTAGTTGATCGGCTACTGTTGTGTATCTGTTTTCTGGGGATTAAACTCTTTAAACGGCAAAAGAATTCGGAAGACAGATCTTGAGAGGTTCCGAGAGACTTAAATTGATCTTTCTTTTTTAGATAATGCCTGGGAGAGAGACCGCTGTTTTTTAAATTAAATCATATGTTCTTCTAAGTTTCTAACTCAGCTAATTCATAGCTTCTGACTGCGCGAGGAGAGAGAGAGGGTTGGCTTATTCCCGTCTAATTTGATACCCAAACTTAAAGTTTCCAGAGCATTTTCTGAGACATCTGCTCGCTTCAAAGGTCCGTAGTTAACTGCTTCGATCCTTGTCTCGAAAGAAACAAGTGACGTCACGTAGCCTTTGTTTGCCGTAACAAATCACGTGACCGTATTCACTCTCCCTTTGTGGTCAACCCCTGCTGACCCCAATTCTTTGATCTCGGCCCAACTGTCTATTCCGTTTTCACATGGAGAATAATTGATCCACCAAAATCTATGTCAATTCAACTCGCACTCAAGCTGCCAACTTCACAATCAATACTAGCTGACGTACACCTTTTCAGAAGTAGGGCCCCTCATGATGTAACCTAACAACAATTCCATAAAAAATTCAAGTATACTGAAATCATATGCCCTTAATAGGATTAAGATGAAAATTCATATACACTAAATGTACAAAAGCAAGGAAATTCCTAATTTTTACACTTTTATTGTCATTAAGGGTATGACTACATATCAACCAAACCATTTCCTTATCACATCACTACAGTATAAATCTCTATGCATGAGTGGATGGAGTGTGTGCGGTGCGCTGAAGAAAAATTTCTACCAGTAAAATACATGGCCCTGTTGTGCTCGCATACCCTTAATGACAATAAAAGTGTAAAAATTTGGGAATTTCCTTGCTTTTGTACATTTAGTGTATATGAATTTTCATCTTAACCCTATTAAGAGCATATGATTTCAGTATACTGGCATTTATCATGGAATGTCACTACTTTTGTAAAGGCTATGCCTCAATACAATGGTCATTTTAAAGGTTTTTTGAGAATTTTCTGGAAAACTAAGGTATATGGTAAACTGAAATTAAAATACCATACACTAGACCCTAGAACCTCTGTCTCTGCCAAAAATCAGCTGAATCCATCAAATAGTTGAGTAGATACAGGGTGGCACATACGTACGTACGTACACACAGATAACATGATTTCAAGATTGAACTTTCTGGATCTCTGGGTTGCCGTGACTAATAATGCAGAAATTCTACACACTTATAGAACCGATCAAATAAAATTTTTGTGCAAAGTTTTAACAAATTTGGTTTATTGGTTTTTGAGTTATGATTGATCAAAGAAATGAGATTTCCAGCAGAAGCCATTCGTGAAGTCTATTAAGTGGTCGAGTGCTCTCGCGCCTCCCTTGATTTATTTTAAGCTTAATTTAACACTAAATGTTAAAAAAAAGATATTTAACAATTATAATTATACGAACTTTAACATCATTTTGTTTACAATATTAATTTGACTTTGCGAGAATTAAATGAATTGTTCGCTTTCAAATAAATCGAAAGGGGAAAAAATGCAAAGTTGATTATTTATTTTATTTTATTGACATACTTACCATTAAACTTTGATATATACGCCAGCAAATCAAGCTTAGATGAGGTTTCTAGTCTGAGTTGTCAGATTTAAGTGTCTGGTGATACCAGATCAGGCTGCCCTGTGGCTCACTGAGACGAAATTCACCTACATTGACGTTTTTTTTTTTTTTTTTTTTTTTTGTAAAACTTAATTATGTTCTACAAAACCAAAAACAACAGCCCCTCTCCCTTTCTTCCTCCCCTTTTTTATTTTATTTTTAGAACTTGAAGCATAAATCTTTTACTATAATGACCAGATTCGGCATTAAATAACCCAAAAAGGGTTGATATGCCGTAAAACAAAACTACCAAACCAAAAACGATGATTAAACATTTGAAGATATAAAGAACTTGAAGCATAAAAACTTTTACTATAATGACCAGATTCGGCATTAAATAACCCAAAAAGGGTTGATATGCCGTAAAACAAAACTACCAAACCAAAAACGATGATTAAACATTTGAAGATATAAAGAACTTGAAGCATAAAAACTTTTACTATAATGACCAGATTCGGCATTAAATAACCCAAAAGGGGTTGATATGCCGTAAAACAAAACTACCAAACCAAAAACGATGATTAAACATTTGAAGATATAAAGAACTTGAAGCATAAGAACTTTTACTATAATGACCAGATTCGGCATTAAATAACCCAAAAAGGGTTGATATGCCGTAAAACAAAACTACCAGATTTAAGTGGGTCAGAAATAACGCGATTGACACCATAACTTGATTTCTCTGTGTAAGGAATCACATTTCTGTTTAATAAGATTACATAGAGTGAATACATATCTTTTGAGTAGCAGATACGCATACATATATCATTTACACAGGGATACGATATCCCCAAGAATCATTTTATAAATAACTAGACCACCCGTGACCCGTTGGGTCAGTTTGTTATATTAGCTATGGAATTCATGTATGAGCGTGACACTTGTGGCATAAAGAAAATAGTTTTTTTTTACATAACAGAAGCATTTCTATGAAAGTATATTAAAATGAAAAAAGAATATAGATAGATTTCTATGAGTCGTTCTGTTTGGTGTAATTGTTTTTTTTTTTAAATTACAGTTACTAAATAATAAGTGGTTGGTTAGGGCGATTTGAGAAAGGAAGGGGGTACAGCCGTGGCCACCGAGAGACAGCAGGCTTTCTCGCGTACGTAACGAAAACAGAGGGAGTAGGAGTGGTGAAATCTATGAGAGGGAAAGTGGGAGGTGGTTTCGTTCACCGACCGCTAGTATGGCTGATATTAATAATGAGTGTTGATTTTTGTTTGTTTGTTTTTGTTTTTTAAAAGGGAGGAGATTTTTGAAACTGCGACAGACTTTACGAAGTCCTCCCGTTGAATGTTTTTAGCCGTGAAGAAAACAAATAAACTATTTGATGAAATTAAATGAAATTGTTTTAAAATTTCCAGAATGAAAAATTTCATGCGTTTGTTAATCATAATAGAGAATAACGGAATTGGAATAACAGATTGAAGACGATGCTATTTACGCATGCGCAACCGGATGTTGAAAACCGGAAAGCTGAAAGCTGATTGCAAACATACAAGATCAATAGAGTTTTAGTATTATATAGATAATACTACTAATAAAAATAATGGAGCATGAAGAAAGTCAGTACCAATAATCGCAGGAACACTAGAAACAATCTCAAAAAGCCTGGAAATAGACTGGGAGAAATTGGAATCAAAGGAATCATTGGAACTATACAAAAGACAGCAATGATCAAAACAGCTACAATCTTAAGAAAAATCATTGAATGCGGAAACCAACCCGCATAAGCTACGAAGGGTCACACGGAATCTACTACAGGAAGAAAACAAAACCACAGAAAGAACACATCACAAACAAAGAAACAGAAAATGCAAGAAACATCGCTTCATAAGCTCCCCCCAATAAATTACACCGGCCTCAACTGACACGACACAAAAATGAACCAATGAACAGAAATAGCAAGAAACACAATCAGCTCCCCCTCCCCCAAAAAAACTAAATAAAATAAATAAATGAAAAATATTAGAAAATATTTTTAAAAGTTTAAAATTAAAAAATAAATTAATTAAAAAAAATGTTTTAAAAATAATAAATAAATAAATTTAAAAAAATGGTACCAGCTTAGGCTGACACCACACAAAATATTTGCATAGGGTCAACGAGGATGAGAAGACCGAGGAGAGACAGCACAAACCAGACCTCCACTGGAAGTCCAGAGACTGTTGGGACCTTGGGGAGGCTTATTGCTATCAAAATCCCAGAGAAGACCAATGGTCCTTACCAGCGAGAAATCAATGGTAAACGGCTGTTGCGATACTGCAAGGTTATTTGCGGTGGCTATCGAAAAAAGGTGGAGAATACTGGAAATCTGGGGAGACTTGCTGTCACTCATACTCCAGGGAATACCACCGGTTGTCGGTGAGCAATCATTGATGACCTGTGTGAGAACTCCTAGTCAGTAAATAATACTAACAAAAACATAATATATATATGCATGTTTTATTAAACAACAGGGACAATTTCTGGTTTTTTCTTTGTTGATCCATCTTTTCAATTCGCGGACCAACGATCTAATGTTCTGTTCTAAGAGTAAACAGGAACGCTCCAAAACTGCACACGTTTTCGACTCCCACGAGTCTTCGTCAGGCACCTGAGGGGTTATGCAAGCACAAAATTGGTGGATTTATTGAGATATGAGGGGGGGGGATACTGAAATGAAATTACTGTTTCCCTCTTTCCGTGGTGGTCCTTTATATAGTCAGAAGAAGATGAAATATTGGAAAACTCTCTGAAGTAGTCTTTTACATATGGCTTAAGTTGCATTAAACTCGAACATAAGTATTTGAAATTTTAGGTAAAAATAACATAGTGCTCTCTCTCTCTCTTTCTCTCTCTATTATTCTCTATCTCTCTTATTCTCTCTCTCTCTTTCTCTCTCTCTCTTTCTCTCTTTCTCCCTCTCTCTCTCTCTCTCTCTTTATCTCTTTCTCTCTCTCTTTCTTTCTCTATCACTCTTGGGTTTTTGGTCTGTTAAGATACAGACGTGTTTCGGTGATCTTCTTCTCTCACCCACAAAGGGTCGGTGGTAAGATAGTAACATTGCATATAATACTAAGAGCAATTTAATGACAACGTGATGTTTCCTGCTGCCTCGTCAGTTTCCAAGCTGCTCAGCCCCAGAGCAAGACATATTCTATTGTAATCCAAAAAATGCGCCTCCTGAGAATCTCGTAAACACGAAATTAAAAAAAAATATGCTCATGACACCATGTACTGTCCCCCTCCTCCCACGTTGACCTTTTATATAGTCAGAAGAAGATGAAATGTTGGGAAACTCTCTGAAGTACTGTCTTATACATATGGCTTAAGTTTCATTAAAATTGAACATAAGTATTAGAAATTCTAAAGGCCTTTTGGCTAAGATCAAAGTGTAGTATTTGTTCCGATGGATACTGCACGCCTGTCCTGTGCAGTTCTAGGAGGTCCACCCTCCCAGGCTTCGCCTCCCCTCTTTGGGGTAGAGTAAGTTTATTGCTTACTGTCTGAGGCGCCCTTACCGGGGAATGCCGACGGGGCTGCCCAGACAATTTTTAAATGGCCAGAGTGCTCACCTCTCGAGCGCTGGCTTTTAACCCCACTTACTCGACCCAAGTTGTGGTCACATCTTACTTGTGGGAGTAAGATAAAACTGGCCTTGTGCCTAACTCCTAGCGAAGGAGTAAATAAATATTAGAAATTCTAAAGGGGTCTGTCCTCGTGGGTCACAGAGATGTAAGGGCACTTAGATATTCGGAACACATATAGGGTAACCTAGAAATTAGGGGCCACTTCAATTTTATAATTTTCTTCATATAATATAAATTTCATCAAAATATGAAACGTTTTACAGAAGGTTTGGTCGCCATGGCTCCATTGCGTTGAAAAGACACTTAGAGATTCGCGACCACTTCCATTGTCTTCCCGAGAAAATGTTATGCGTATGATTTAAATTTCATTCCGCTGTATCCAAGCTGCTGGGCCTTAGAGCAAGACATATTCTATTGTAATTAAATAATATATACGTAAAATCGGTGGACTTTAAAATAATTTATACGGGGGATTAATAAGCGAAAGGGAGGATTAGTATAATCCTATGCGGATTAAAAGCGATTAAAATACATTTTAATAATTTGGTTAAAGAAACGATTTAAACATAAGTAAAATTTTAAAAAAATGAAAATCTTAAAGTTCCTTGAAAGTTATTTAATCTGCAGGGGCAAATATTAATCCTTTTCTACGCTTTTTTTTTATTTGCTACGATTTTTTAAATATTTCATCAAACTTTTCTTCTGATGATGGTTGAAAGCGCTTCATATATGTTTGGACTGTTTTATTTTCTTTTCATGATGGTTGAAAGCGCTTCATATATGTTTAGACTTTTTTCTTTTCTTTTCATGATGGTTGAAAGCGCTTCATATATGTTTGGACTGTTTTCTTTTCTTTTAGTGATGGTTGAAAGCGCTTCATATATGTTTGGACTGTTTTCTTTTCTTTTCATGATGGTTGAAAGCGCTTCATATATGTTTGGACTGTTTTATTTTATTTTCATGATGGTTGAAAGCGCTTCATATATGTTTAGACTGTTTTCTTTTCATGATGGTTGAAAGCGCTTCATATATTTTTGGACTGTTTTCTTTTCTTTTCATGATGGTTGAAAGCGCTTCATATATGTTTGGACTGTTTTCTTTTCTTTTCATGATGGTTGAAAGCGCTTCATATATGTTTGGACTGTTTTCTTTTTCTTCTGATGGCTGAAAGCGCTTCATATATGTTTGGACTGTTTTCTTTTCTTTTCATGATGGTTGAAAGCGCTTCATATATGTTTGGACTGTTTTCTTTTCTTTTCATGATGGTTCAAAGCGCTGAATATATGTTTGGACTGTTTTCTTTTTCTTCTGATGGTTGAAAGCGCTTCATATATGTTTGGACTGTTTTCTTTTCTTCTGATGATGGTTGAAAGCGCTTCATATATTTTTGGACTGTTTTCTTTTCTTTTCATGATGGTTGAAAGCGCTTCATATATGTTTGGACTGTTTTCTTTTTCTTCTGATGGTTGAAAGCGCTTCATATATGTTTGGACTGTTTTCTTTTCTTTTCATGATGGTTGAAAGCGCTGAATATATTTTTGGACTGTTTTCTTTTCTTTTCATGATGGTTGAAAGCGCTTCATATATGTTTGGACTGTTTTCTTTTCTTTTTATAAAGTTTAACAGGGTTTACTATGAGATTATTACTGTATATAAAAATAAATAAATTAACATATCTTTATTTAAAATTCTGATGATGAAGTATATCTTCGAAAATTAAATTGAAAAAAAAGTTAATAAAACTAAAATACATTGTATAGCGTTCTAATCGCTCATTATTATTTTAATAATTCATGTTACCATATAAACAATGCTTTCTAAACCAAGGACACCATTTCTTATTTTTAAAAAAATATTTGTATTTATTTATTGTTTTTATCAACCGATTATTATAAATTTGGGAATATATTTTCTCGACATCCCGGTGAATAACATGAGCACATTGTTTTTTTTGTAAACTTTTGTTTTTGTTAAATAAAATGGAGTAAAAGGTATTAATGCAATGTGATTTTGCAGCCAAACACGCGAAGCTGAATATAAATAAATAAATGCAATACATCCATCAGTTAATTTGGATTAGTAGTGAAACAGTTAAATAAAAATTATATATATATATATATATATATATATATATATATATATATATATATATATATATATATATATACTAAAATGTATTGTATGGCGTTCTAATCGCTCATTATTTTGTTAAATAATTCATATTACCACATAAACAATGCTTTCTAAAACAAGGACAATATTTCTTTAATTTTTTAGTTTCTGATAAATTAATGTTTTGTCACGTAAAGAGTTGACCATGAGATTATTACTTAACTACATAAAAATAAATAAATAAATATCTCTGCGTATATAAAGTTAGTCAACGTTCGGGCAAGTATCGGAGGCGCCCGAGAGTTGACGAAACTATTAACCAATCAAGTTGCATCTTACGAAGAACTCATTGAGTTCTGTCAGCAACGGTCAGGTCACTTGTAGCGAAATGGAAGAAATTCTGTGAATGTATGTGCCGCTTAAAGTTGCTTAGTTTTATTTTCTGCACAGGAGTACGATTGGAAACTTTCAAATAAAAAAACAACAACCACCTAACCTTAAACCCTAACCCTAACCTTAACCTTAACCTTAACCTTAACCTTAACCCTAACCTTAACCTTAACCTTAACCCTTTCATGGTCGTAGTCGTCTGCGTTCAGCGTAACAGAGTGGTTTCGCTGTTTGTTATATAAAAAATAATATTTCGTAACTTTTCGGTGCACAACAAAAAAACATTTATTCAAAAAAATTTGATTAACAATGGTTCCGTCGACAACAAAAATAAATAAACATCTAATTAATTACAGTTGTTTTGCTATGGTTTGTTCTTTCTTTATTTTTATATATGTATTTAAGTTGATTTTTTTCGTTTGAATTTATCGTCTGCCAGTCATCAATTTATCGTTTAGCAGTTTTCGCCTCGTCAACTCTCAGGCGCTTCCGAGACCCGCCCGAACGTTGACGACGACTATTAAATAAAATTCATTTTGATCGTGTTTTAGTATTCGCTGGCACTTCCTTCCCCCCCCCCCACCTTGCTCTTCATTTTTGTTGATATATTTGATTGGTTTATACTATCGGTTTATCAAAACAAGATGATAGTGGAAAGAGCTCTACAGTTTTCCGCGAATCATTTTCAAAAACATATATATATAAACAAGGAGTAAGGTAAAATAAAATAACTTTTAAAGCATGTTAAAGATGCGATAATATTTTATTAAAAAAAAAAGAAAAAAAATCGGTATCGATTTTTATTTTATTTTTTAAAATAAAATATTATCGCATCTTTAACATGCTTTAAAAGGTATTTCATTTTACCTTACTTCTTGTTTTTAAATTTAATTTGGATGCTTTAAACAAAGGTATGAACTTTTAATATATATATATATATATAGATAGATATGTATGTATGTATATTATTATTATTTCATGTATCCACATGAAATATTATAAGGAGATATAATCTTTTATGTATCGATTTTCAGTATTTACTTCAACAGTGATCAATACGTAAGTAAAGCTAGGTAGTAAGTTATGAACATATATTTATGGCAATTAAGCTACACAGAGGCTTCCGCATTTCATCATATATACTCGCAGGACCCGTTGCCCGGCGCTGTCTGGCATGAATATAAAATAGCATTCCGTGCTATACAACAACGTATGTCTAAATAGAAAACATGCTGCCTAAATACACACAATATATATATATATATATATATATATATATATATATATATATATATATATTTACATTATTATTAATTTTATACGTACATAAAAGTAATCCATGGACACGTGTTTCTAGCTAAGAGCCGTCATCAGCATAACTAAGTTAGACAAGGATCGAATCTTCGATATTGATGTCTACTGGACCAAGACGCTTGTCTAGAAATATGTACGATTTTTATTACCTAAATATTTAATGTATTTTTATGCAATTATTTTTATTGGTGATTGCAGCGTTCGTTGTTTTTTTGCTTACTATCATTTCGATTGTCTCACTTCCTAAGTGATTAAGATGCGGAAAATTGCATTATTAGGAAGTGAGACAATCGAAATAATAGTAAGCAAAAAACAACGAACGCTGCAATCACCAATATAAATAATAACATAAAAATACATTAAATCTTTAGATGATGAAAATCGTACATATTTCTAGACAAGCGTCTTGGTCCAGTGGTAAAGACGCTGGACTATAGACATCAATATCGAAGGTTCGATCCTTGTCTAAGTTAGCCATGCTGATGAGGCCTGTGAGCCAGAAACACGTGTCCATGGATTACTTTTATGTACGTATAAATTTAATAAAAATATATATATTAACGGAAAATACGTCCTATAAAGTTAAGGGCGACTAATAATGCAATTGTATGCATGATGTTAAAGGAAGAAATACTTAACATCTGATTCGCTTTTAAATCTTTGCTGTGAAAACATGCAAACGACTTGCCAGACGATTCCTGCCAGACATTGTGAAGACGTTCTGCTATTCGCCCTGAAGCCGCCAACAGCCGCGAGAAGAAGTGAGCGGATCGCTCTCATAGCTGTCTCCTTCATGACGTCGTCGTCGTCGTTTCCAACAACGTCGGCGCTATTGTTCGCCATTGTCGCGGACGGCGTTTTTGATTCAAAGTCACGTCTCATTCTGGAGAATTATTGCCATCACACTCTTTTCGCTGTGACGCATTTTTTTAATGGTTGGAAAAGAAAGACAGGGAGGAGAAGAGGGAGCAGGGGGAGAAAGGGGAGCTGGAGAAGAACAAGATAACTAGAAAAGTGACGTAAAGGAGGCAACAGAAGATGTTAATGAAGTAGAAGATGAGGAAGATGAGGAGGATGGGGAAGATGAAAATGACAAAAAGTAGATCAAGAAGATGAAGATGAGGATGAGGAAGATGAGGAAGAATATCTTGAAGATGATGAAGTGGTAAAGAAGAAGCTGATGATGAAGATAATAAAGTTGAAGAGGGAGATGATGGAGAAGATGCTGGAAAAGAAGAAGCTGATGATGAAGATAATAAAGTTGAAAAGGGAGATGATGGAGAAGATGCTGGAAAAGAAGAAGCTGATGATGAAGATAATAAAGTTGAAGAGGGAGATGATGGAGAAGATGCTGGAAAAGAAGAAGCTGATGAAGAAGATAATAAAGTTGAAGAGGGAGATGATGGAGAAGATGCTGGAAAAGAAGAAGCTGATGATGAAGATAATAAAGTTGAAGAGGGAGATGATGGAGAAGATGCTGGAAAAGAAGAAGCTGATGATGAAGATAATAAAGTTGAAGAGGGAGATGATGGAGAAGATGCTGGAAAAGAAGAAGCTGATGATGAAGATAATAAAGTTGAAGAGGGAGATGATGGAGAAGATGCTGGAAAAGAAGAAGCTGATGATGAAGATAATAAAGTTGAAGAGGGAGATGATGGAGAAGATGCTGGAAAAGAAGAAGCTGATGATGAAGATAATAAAGTTGAAAAGGGAGATGATGGAGAAGATGCTGGAAAAGAAGAAGCTGATGATGAAGATAATAAAGTTGAAGAGGGAGATGATGGAGAAGATGCTGGAAAAGAAGAAGCTGATGATGAAGATAATAAAGTTGAAGAGGGAGATGATGGACAAGATGCTGGAAAAGAAGAAGCTGATGATGAAGATAATAAAGATAAAGAGGGAGATGATGGAGAAGATGCTGGAAAAGAAGAAGCTGATGATGAAGATAATAAAGTTGAAGAGGGAGATGATGGAGAAGATGCTGGAAAAAAAGAACACGCTGCAGACGATGATGAATATTATGAAGATGGTAAAAATGATGAAGATGATGATGAAGAAGCAAAATAAGATGCTGAAGAGTATTGAAATGATGAAGTATAAGCTGAGGAAGAAGATCACAAAATTGATTTGGTTTTACGGCATATCAACCGTTTTCGGGTCATTTAATGCCGAATCCGGTCATTTTGGTAAAAGTTTTCATGCTTCAAGTTTTTTATATGTTCAAATATTTTTTTCATAGATTTTGGTTCGGTTGTTTTGTGGAGGAAAACTGTCTATTTTTAGCTTTGCAGAACATGATTGAGTTTTGCAAAGGGAAATGAAAAAACAATAACATCAATGTTTGGTGCATTTTAAGTCAGTAAGCCGGTATCTTCAGACAGCCTGATCTAGTAGCACCTGACCACGAAGGTGACGATGATGATGATGATGATGATGATGATTATGATGAATGGGATAGTGATGATGATGGTGACGATGATGGTGACGATGATGATGATGATGATGATGATGATGATGACGGTGATGATTATGGTGACGACGACGATGATGGTGACGATGATGATGACGATGATGATGATTATGATGATGGTGACGATGATAATTATAATGATGATAGTGACGATGATGATGGTGACGACGACGATGATGATGATGATGACGATGATGGTGACGATGATGGTGACGATGATGATGATGATGATTATGATGATGGTGACGATCATGATGATTATGATGATGTGACGATGATGATTATGATGATAGTGACGATGATGATGATGATGATGATGACGATGACGATAGCGATGGCGATGATGATGATGATGATGACGATGGCGATGATGATGATGACGATGATGATGATTATGATGATGATGATGGTGACGATGATAATTATGATGATGATAATTATGATGATGATAGTGACGATGATGATGGTGACGACGACGATGATGATTATGATGATGATGACGATGATGGTGACGATGATGGTGACGATCATGATGACGATCATGATGACGATCATGATTATGATGATGGTGACGATCATGATGATTATGATTATGATGATGGTGACGATGACGACGATGATGATGATGATTATGATGATGGTGACGATCATGATGATTATGATGATGATGACGATGATGACGATGATGACGATGGCGATGATGGTGACGATTATGATGATGGTGAGGATTATGACGACGATGATGTATTTTCTCTTCTTCTCCTTCATAATAATCATCATCATCATCTTTTTATGTTTCGGAATTTTTTAGATGAGGATTTATAATTCGCATAATTTGGATTATTCGGACTACTGTTCTCACCTTGGATGTTATTCTCACAACGTTTCGGCCGATGTACCCTCCCGCCATCTTCAATGAGAATTGATAATTTGCATTATTTCGATTACTCGGACTACTGTTCTCATCTTGGATGTTATCCTCGTAAAATGTCGACCGATATAACCTCAGACCTTCTTCAGGTGTGTCCTGTCGAACTCGAAACTTTTTTGTATGTTGAATTCTAAATTCTGTACCGCAAGAGCCCGAAGCGCAACGGATAAAAGTGATAAGTGATAATCAATTCTAAGTGACAGTCTTCTGGAGGTGGAAAGTGCGTACGATACTATGAATACAAGTAAAAATTACTAAAGACTTTTTACCCGGTCATGGCTGACGTAACGAGAGTAAGAATTAAATAAAGGGGTCCGTTTGAAATCCCCTACGATTCCCGAGTTCACATAGACGCACTTGAAGAAGTTCGCCGAGTACGTCGTTTAACTCGTTGTTGATAATAACATCCAAGATGAGGATAGTAGTCCGAATAATCAAAATAATCCTTACTAGCGGGACCCGTGTAAATTACACGAAATGTTGTTTCCAATACTAATTATCTTGTTCCTAACCTATACATGTTTGAATAAAATATAAGATTTGAATTGTATATTTATTTTTTTAAAAATGAACAATACATGAAACAATTTACAAAACTTCTTTATATACAATATTTCTAGTGAAGGTAATATTTCGACGACTAAACCTTACTTTGTAAATGTTTTCGATTAAATTAAATTTTTCTCCAATTCATGAGTAGCATACAAAGATTCGGAAGGTCGTCGCTTTTGATGTAAGCGTGACACACAAAATAACACACACGCTATCGTATTAATATGTGTATTTCACGGTCGCCCCCTCCCTACCTACCAACCCCCTTCGATGTAGAAAAAAAATCTTAGAGGTTGGTTGGGATCGAACTATAAACAAGTAGGGCCGACGTCAAAAACCGACGTCAAAATCCTACGTCGCTAACCGTTGCGCCAAAGGAAAGTACTTGAAAATATTATGAAAATTAGGTGATTTGAATGCTTTTCCAAATCTAGGTGCGGCACGCATGCGTAGATATTTGGATGTAAGCGTGACACACGAACACATACGCTGTCGTATTAATATATAGATAATTAATTAATTCATACAAATATATAAACATATAAGTGTGTGTGTGTGTGTGTGTGTGTGTGTGTGTGTGTGTGTGTATGAAATTCGTACAATTTTAAAAAAAGTTTTTAAGATAACATTTTTGTGTGAATTTTATCAATACTTCGTTAATATCTGCTTATCCGATTATTTCTTTTATTTAAAGGATTTATTGTTTTTTGGCATATTTTTGGCGTTTTTCCAAACTCTGAACCATTTTCTGGGATTTTTTTTCGTATTTGGAAAAAATCCAAATCTCTAAAAGGAATAAAAGAATAAAATATTGTATGGTATAATTCGTAGTAACAAGGTCACAGCCTTTCGAATGAACTTAGAAACACACACGCATATATATATATATATATATATATATATATATATATATATATATATATATATATATGGGACGGTCCTGTGCAGTTCTAGGAGGTCCACCCTCCCAGGCTTTGCCTCCCCTCTTTGGGGAGGAGTAAGTTTATTGCTTACTGCCTGAGGCGCCCCTACCGGGGAATGCTAACGGGGCTGCCAAGGCAATTTTTAAATGGCCGGAGTGCTCACCTTCTCGGGCGCTGGCTTTTGAAATCCCACTTTCCCTACCTTGTGTCACATCTTACCTTGTGGGAGGTAGATAAATAAAGTTAGTACAGTAAGGGAAGCAGGAAGCAGGGAGGGAATTCCAAAGTCTAGCAGTCCGAGGGAAGAAACTATTAGAGTAGAAAGCTTTCTGACATCTTGGGACCTCTACAGTGAAGGGGTGGGATTTTGCTGCTACTCGTGTTAGTCAGGAGTATTTACGTCGAATGGGGCACTGGCTTTTCAAATCCCACTTTCCCTACTTTGGGTCACATCTTACCTTGTGGGAATAAGATAAAACTGGACTTGTGCCTAACCTCCTGGAGAGGAGGTAAATAAATACCCTGTTAGGTCAATTAAAAATGGCCGACATTAGACGATTACGTAGAGTCACGATAATCTCTCAAAAGTAAAAAAAATACACAAAAACAAAACAGAATCACAGCTAATAACTGTCACCAAACGCGCGAAAATGTTCAACCGAACTATATATTTTTATTGACGGTAGTTTTGTAATTTCTGAGCGATTATCGAGACATTTATTTGTTGTATATTTGTTTTTATTCCAGCCCTTGTTTTTATTTTGTTAGCTCTTATTAAAAATGGCCGGAATTTTACCTACGGACATAACCTACAACTGTTGCCATTTATGTTGCAAATTAAAGATATTCTTCCATTTAATGTCAGCATAGACATTTTATCGCCATGTGGTCAAACTTCGGTAAATAAATTGCCGTCTTCTTTATAACACTTAAGTTGCCAATAATTCTTGAGCAGAAACGAAGTTGATATATAAGTCCAATGTTTTATATAAAATTAATTACCCATTTGAAAACACGTTTCCATGGAGACAGGCCAGACAGATAAATAAAACAAATTGATGCAGAAATGGCCGGCCTAATACAATCTGGTTTTGTTTCGACGGTTACCTTTTATATTAATCGAAATAATTAAGTTGAAAATTTTTATGATGATAGAATCAAATTGATCAATAATAGCTGAGCACTGACTACTCAATTAAATTATATTCAGGGCTAAGATAATAAATAATGTACGTTTCATGTCAACAGTTAGCTACTAATTCGCGTTTTCTGTTAAGTAGCTTGATTTTTTGCTG